>CM068956.1:92572051-92602586 GCA_035128595.1 Eptatretus atami | reverse complement strand
ACACCAACATATATATATATATATATATATATGTATATATAACATTATACAAACCATATCTATATGTAATATATATACATATACAAACATATATCTATATACATATATATGTATATATATATATACATATACAAACATATATCTATATAAATATATATATATGTATGCATATATATGTATATAATCTATATAATCTATACATATATGTATATACATATACAAACATATATATATATATAAATATACAGACATACATACATACTTCAAAAAATTTTTTTACTGTTAGAAGTACTGGTACGTTTAAAGGTCTGCAATGCATTTTCGGGTGCTGTCATCTTTTTTGAGTGTTTAGTGCATAAGTAGTGCCTAAATTGCTCTAATTTCTGACTTGTATAATTAGTGTGGGTCATGTTTTTTGTGTTTCAATTTAGAAATGCCTCCAAAAAAATAAGTTATATGCCGATGGCGGTGTTAAAAACCGAATTGCTTCCTCTTAGTCAAGCGGGCAAGGCATTCTGAAAATCCACAAGCTCCTGAAGAAGGAGAAAATCCCTATTTATCTGCCTACCAAAATAGCATAGGTCTACAGTTCCAGAAAATTGGTTGTACTGCAAGGAAGAGGATCTGGCAGGCCTAGAGCCACCACAAGTAAAGAAAACAGGTGACTGAAATTCTAGTTCTCCAGGAAAGAAATAAAAGACTGCAGAAACTGTCAGAGGAGTTCAGAACTGCTGAAAACAAGACTGTTTCCAGAAAAACCATCAAAAGAATGAGTGATTGATGCTGGTTTTGCTTCAAGAAAGATGTGCTAAGAAGCCTGTATTATCTAAGAAAAACATTCAGGACAGATTGCACTTTTTGTCTGAATGTGAGAACTGTGATTCAGACTGGTTTCAGAGAGTTCTATGGAGTGATGAACCAAGATTTGAGCTTTGCAGTCATGCCCCAGAACGTTGCCTTCACAGATACAGTGAGAGATTCAACCCTGAGTGCATTTCAACAACTGTGAAGCATTGAGGAGGTGAATCATGGTCTGGGTGCATTTTCCTCTGCTGGTGTTGGTGAGCTGATAAGGTGTGAACAGTCAATAACTGCCAAGGATTACCAGAAAATATTCGAGAAAAGGAAACTTCCCAGCATTCAAAAGTTATTTCTGCATGTTCTGGCTGTTTGGGTATGTTTTTTTAATGTATGGTAAAATAGTTATGACAAAAAAAATGTTAAAATTTTTTCTTGCTCATTTTTCTTGCCCTCGAATGTATATATGTACTAATGGGGTATGAACATATGAACTGTGCTTCCCATTGTCTCAGGTTTGCTCACCTGCATTTGATTTTTCATTTATTTATTTATTATTTTTTCATTTACGGATGCTTTCCGATGGTTCTGTGATTTTTCGGTGTTCCTGCTTTGATGTTCGGCGGCACATAAAATTACCATGCTTCTCCATTGTCTTGGGTTATCACCTGCATTTTTTTCATTTTTTTCATTTATTTATATTTTCATTTATGGATGTTGTCCAAAGATTCTGTGATTATTTTTTTCCCCAGTGTACCGGCTTCGATGTCCATCAGCACACAAATTTTTAGCTTTCGACGTCACCCGGAAGGTACCGACTTTAATATCAGTCAGTGAGTCAGTCAGTCAGTGGTAAAAAAGAGTCAGTCAGTGGTGCATCACAAAGTGCACCATCCTGAGATTAATGCTGAACTGAGTGCCCCAAATGTCGTTAACAATAAGCTGGTGGAAGTCTTTCACGAAAAGTAGGTGATTATCGCCGTTACTCTGAACAAAATTTTACATTCCAGCCCAAAGCAGTTTTAGTTGAATGCCAACCTTACCAGTCGGGTTGTGAAATATTTGGGCCATAAACATTCCCTAGCCAACCTCACAAGAAGGTGA
Source organism: Eptatretus atami (assembly GCA_035128595.1). Taxonomy (NCBI): domain Eukaryota; kingdom Metazoa; phylum Chordata; class Myxini; order Myxiniformes; family Myxinidae; genus Eptatretus; species Eptatretus atami. The sequence continues at coordinate 92,600,684 of CM068956.1, read as the reverse complement.
GATTAATGGGGGTCGTGAAATTTTGTTGTATTAGTAGTTGTAGTAGTGGCATAGTTGCCAACTTTACCACTTTTGGCAGTAGTTTACCGCTTTTTCTACACTTGAACAACCTAACGATTTTATTGCCAAATAATAGCGAAAAATTCTGCTTTCACAAAATAATACGTCTCATCAAAGTTTGATAGATTTCATATTGTGACAATGCGTCTGTCGCCTTTGGGTGTAAATTAATCAGGGAAAGCATGATTATTCTGCTAAATTTTGTATAAAGTGTCTTATAATGTAAAAATTTAAGGTAAAAAATTACAAAATTTCCCCACAGGTCATTTCCATCCTTGCGTATTTTCTTCTGTCAATGCTGCCAACTATGGTAGTAGTAGTAGTAGTCGTGTGTTGGATGCTTTGGATGTTTGCACTCAAGATGCAGGAAAGCTCAGGCAGACAGTCAGTTTTCTGTTTAACGTCACCGACTTCCTCGTCCCTGCAAGTCCATTTTAGAAATTGCAGTGGACATGGTGGAACATTTTATAGAAAAACCACCATCAAGATGGATAAAGAGGGAGAGAGACTGAACAAAAATGAAGGATACAACACACACACCACACAGCACACACACACACACACACACCACACACACACACACACACACACACACACACACACACACACACACGCACTCAGTGACACACACACACGTTTTTCTTTTTGTATTCATAAATATGCATTTAAAAGTCAAATTCAGCAGTTGTGGTTAATACCACTCTACACAGATTTTTCTGAATAGTTTCTGCATTTTAAGATTGCCGTTTAATTTGTGAACAGTTTACAAATTCAAGGGTTAGTATTTTTCCTTTACCACGAGAGGTAAGGAGCAGACGAGGAAGTCAACGTGATGATGGACCAATAAGCAAAGCATCTGGATCTCTTCACCGCTCATCTTGCTCATGTGGAAGCGGCCGCCGGTTGTTGCGCGGCTGTCGGTGCGCCGCATCATGGCCACGAGCGCGGAGCACACGCGCACGTTGCATGCCACCGTGAGGAGCACGAGGCCGCGACAAAGCACGCGTACGTGTACACGTACGTGGCGTGGAGGGGCTCGGCGGTGCGCCAGTCCAGGTAGCACCACGTCGGCGGGTCCTGAATCACGTTACGTCCGACACCCATGCTGGGCAAAGCGCAGAACAGAACGTTGAAGACATAAATGACCAACAGAGTAACGAGCGCCTTGTCCTTGTCCACATTGTCTCTGTAAAAGTAGGCGTGATTAATGGCCAGGTAGCGTTCAATGGCCATGGCACACAATATGCACATCCCGGCTGCACCGAAGAAAAGTAACATGAAGAAAAGTATTCGCACAGGGGTTGACCCCCGGGCCATCGGTAACCGGCAAGGTAGGTGCAAATGACTACGGGCTCGTGAGGCACGTTCCCAGGAGGTCGGTGACGGCGAGTCACAAACGAGAGGGTAGAATGTGCTTTCTTTCTTGTGTTTGTGTGAGAAGCTCAGGACGAGGATGGCGATGCCATTGCCCAACACGCCGATGATGAACATGTGGCCGAGGGATCGCCACTTTACTTATATCCACTCGGTTTGCGCTCCCATTGATGCTCCTGTTGCCTCCAAGTAATCGTCGGGCGATTCCCGTCGTGGTCATGTCTCCTGCGATTCCTGGAAACGCCGGTTGCTCAGAATGCGCAACCTGGAAACGCTCACTCCTCCGTTGCTTCTCAAGTCAACACGGGACGCCAGAGTGCGTTGGAGTGAACGCAGGGGTGCTGCATCATCCGAGTGCTCTCCACAACAAGTCGCGATCGTAATAAGCAAGAATATGACTGCGGAGATGTCTGCCTGGTCCCCTTATATAGGCTGAAGGGAGGAGCAGCTGGGGATTCAAACCACCCCTCCTCTTGATCCTCTGTTAAAGAACAATCCCATGTGCTGGGGAAATGCAGCATGTTTGGTATGGATATATATATATATATATATATATTATATATATCACCAGGGGAGGCATTGATGAATATATATAAATTATAATATATATATATATAAATATATATATATATATCACCAGGGAGGCTGGCATGCCCACTTTGACGAAGGAATTATGCAAACAGTGCCCGATAGCTCATCTACTCTTCGGACACTGTGATCTTTAACATCCACCAAATAATGGCAGCAGATGGGACACGTGTTCAACGTCCATCTGAGGGATGGCACAGCGTTGATGAATCACCCTGCCTGCGAAACACCGGGATGCCATTTTATAGCCGGGTCTGGATTCAAACTCAAGTACAGCTTAGAGGGATTGTGCATACATCTCGGGTCTCGGCCATCCTGCCACCCCTGTGTTGATATTATTATGACCCCGCGCACACAAAACAAAATGCTGGGTGAAGCAAATGCTTCACTTTTGTCTGTCCTTCTGTCTATTAAAGACTGTTATTGATCGAGGAACAGCTTAATACATTTGAATGTAATAGTTTGAACATGAATCGGAAAGAAAACCTGAAGTTTAGCAGACCTTGGTTGTGAATTTGTCCTGATTGTGCATTCGCAGAGAGGAGTGAGATAATTTATTTACTTTTTTACCTTCTGGCAGTCAGACGAAATTGAAAACCATTCCAAACAGGAAACTTACTGTTTTAAGGATGTCATAAAGGACAACAAACAGCAAACAGGCAGAAAATAACTCATGTAACATGTTAAATAAGCTGTGTTAGAAGACACTACATCAACAGCAGTAAATATCCGGAATATACTTGAACACTTTGGAACACAAATCGTCTTTTTAGCACTTTCAAAACCCCTCCGTTTAGCAGTACTTAGACAAAATATTACTGCATTTTACATCATCATGACCAATCAAATTTTCCACTCATACACCCCACCCACGTCCTTGTTTATCAGGGTAATGAGCACGTAATCTATGAGCGGGTAATGTGTTCTATGATCCCTGTAGTTATTAATATTATTATGGCATTATCATCGGATGGAATTTATGGATTTATTTGTGGTTATAATAATTTTGATGAAAAAATCAAACTTGGATGACATAGAGCTGCAGACAGGATTGGAGGAAGATTATCAGTTACCGAAGGCATGCTGACTATGCTACTCTGTGACCCAAAAGTAAAGAGGACTTGATGAAACCGCTGCAGACAGTGAAGAAGGAAAGTGAAAAAAAAACCAGTCTTTAGTTAAACCTAAAAAAAAATAAACTTAAATTGGTCTTATCAACTGAGAAGATTGACGTGTTCACATTGGAGGAACAATCAAGTGAAATAGTGGGAAGTTTCATCTTCCTGGTTCTAAGATTGAAGTAAGTGGAGAATGTGAAGGAAAACTTAACAGACATTACCAATTGGGGGAACAACAATGTAAGTATGACAAAGATCTGGAAAGACAAAGATGTGACAAAACAAACCAATAGGAAGCTGGTGAATGCTCGTATTATTCAGTTGCAATGCATGGATATGAGTCATGGACAGTGAAGACGAAGAAAGGAGAAGATTGACAGTTTTGAAATGTGTTGGAGACGAATGTTAAAAATTCCATCAACTGCAAGAAGAACAAACGAATCAATGCTTGAAATAAATGAGACCTCCTTGTACATTAGAAGTGCTGATGCTCAAACAGAAACTGTCATACTTTGGACACATCATGCATAGTGCATACAGAAAACGTAAATCTAGAGAAATCAACCATGCTGGGTTGGGTTGAGTAATGAAGAGGCAGAGGCAGTCTTTGTATTTGTCTGCTGGATGGGGTAAAGGCTGCAACCAGGCTGTCTCTACCAGAGCTTAGGAAAGCAGTGCAAGAATGGGATGTTTGGAAAAATCTGATCAGGAATGCCATCAGAAGTCAGACAATGGTTATAATAATTTTACTTTCGGTAGGTGTGCATACCAGCGACTCTTAGCCTATACACCTCCCATGTGTTCAAGTACATCCATTTTCTCCAAATTTCTCCAGAGTATTAAACAATGCTCCCGTTGCTTCTCCAGTGCATGCTTCCATTGCTCCCTCATATGATTGGGATACTCACATCATTCATGCGAAAAGACTCATTTAAGCGCCTTTTGTTTTCATTGCGGCCGAGCTAGCAGCCTACCGAGAGGTTTAGCAAGTCGAGACGGCTCAGATCCGTTAATTTGGAATGGACAAGATAAGCATTGAATGCCTCAAGGATTCCTCCAAATTTCTTTCAGTTTAGTATTAAACAACAGTAGCGACTGTTTAAAGCAGTGGTTCTTATAACCTTTTTTGGTGCCTGCACCATTTCGGTTCTCAGAATATTTCTTGCGCCTCCTTGTCAAATCAATGACTTAGACAGATCTTAGAATTTATGACTTATAATTAGATTCTTAGCCACTCCTTTATTGGGTGCACCCAGGTTAAGAACCACTGGTTTAAAGAGTAATCATACGTTAGACAGAATTGACTGAATTCCTTGTGGTTATAATAATTTTTTATTTCCAGTGGATGCGCCCCATGAAATGCCAGGATATAGCTATTTATACACCTTGACACAGATTTTGTCCAAGGCGGAAAATCCCTTTGAGGAGGGAGGAGGGCAAATGAAGTCGCTACAAACTCCATCACTTGACCCCTAGTCCCACTGGCACGTTTGGTTAAGATTTTATAAATAACGACCAAATGGGTTGTGTCAGACAGATAGACAGACACCAAATTGTGTATTTTAGTATGATTTTTTTTTAAACGTGCAGGCAGTGGAGATGGTAAAGTGTATATAAAATATAGAAATAACTAAATAAAATATTCAAGGTGGTATGTAGGTTGAGACTGGAATGCCAAAAGGTATAGAAATAGTAAAATAATTCAACGTTGTATGTTGGTAGTGTTGATGGTAAAATGTGTAGAAATAAATAAGTAATTCAAGGTTGTGTGTAGCGGCGACGGTAAAGTACTGTGTATGTCTATATATAATATATATATATATATAATAATATATATATATATATATATATATATATATATATATGTATTTACGGATTTCAGAATCCGATCCGACGAATGCATACAAACATCTAGGTCCTTAGATAGTTATTTCCCGAAATGCATGTCCAGGATAGACCCATCCTATGTCTGGTGGGATTCTAAATGTGATGCGCTGAGAAGGGTAAAGAATGGATCCCCTCTCTTATGGAAAGCTCCTTTCTCTTTACGACAGACACATTCATGCACGTGAGATTGACCCAACAGAGGCTTGACACCCCACCTTTTCCCATCGACGTTGACACCCACTTCTTTCACCGCGCTGACACCCGCCTTTTTCCATCGACATTGACACCCACTTTTTCACCGACGCCGACACCCGCATTTTCCATCGACGTTTGATACCCCGTTCAGCAGCTCTATGGACGCTAACTGGCTCTTTTTCATATCGAGCTGAACATTGAGGTGATAATTGTTGTTGACGTTTTATGAGCACTTCACGTTTTTGCTCAGTAATTCTCACAAATGGCTGTCTTCTGCCGTTTGTCCAGCACCACAGGCATGGTGTCGAAGGCCAGGAATAGTCGCGGGACGGGCGGGTTGTCACGGGTAACGATTCGCAAATGAGGTGGGGTGGATTTGGCTGGAGTCTGCACCCGCCCAGATGGGCCGCCTATAAAAAGAGGACAAGAGGTCCGTTCTCGACCGCTCAGTCGACAACCAGTCAGTTGGCGTCAGTGAGTCGCATCAGTCAGACAGCTTTTCCAGTCAGTCAACAATCAGTCAGTCGGCGTCAGTCAGACGGCTTTAGGAGTCAGTCGGACCAGTCAGTTTGAGAGTCAGTTGCGAAGGTCAGTTTTACGACAGTCAGTCAGAATGGCTTTTCGAGTCAGTTGACCACCGTCAGTTGGCGAAAGCTGGTTGCGGTTCTGACAGCTTTGAGAGAATTACAGTCGGTTCCAGTCAGTCAGTCGGCACCAGTGAGTTGGTGACAGCCTCAGCGCCTTGCAGCTTCTCACTGTTCCTCACAGTGCCTTGGCGCCTCACAGTGCCTCAGCACCTCACAGCACCTCAGCACTTCACAGTGTCTCACAGCACTACAGATGTCCGTCGGTTGTGGCTTCTGGTGCTCTTGGCATTGAGTGACACTCAGACCATTAATACTTGTTCTGCTCGAGACCTGCTCTTGGCGTACCTGGTTCCTGGAGGTGATGACGCGATGTGGATTGGCGTTCAAGCCTGTTCGTGAGTGGGGCACTGCAAGGCTGGGCACTGGCAACGGACAAGGCACGTTCACACATTTCAGGACGTTTTTATTTGACACATGACGACTTCCATTTGGTGAGTGAGACTGAATTTCTCTTCCCCCCTGAATGATCTGCTGGGTACCTTTGTCTCGTGTTTAATTGTTAAGTAAGGCATAGAGATAAGCATCTGCTCTTTATCCCTTTTTCTCTCAGTGCCTGATTGATTATTTATTTGCTTACGATTATTTTGATTAATTTTTATTTATATATTTTCTTATGAATAAATTGCTTTGTTGACGCTCCAACCTGTCCGTGCTTGTCCTTTCCTTCCATTGATCCAGCATTGTCTGAAGCTAGATAGACTGGAAGGTAATTACCACATGAATTGACCTGCCATAGTTGGCACGCACCAGCGGTTAAACGCTCGGTCACCCTAATTAAGATCTAATCAAGATAAGATTGGTGCTTTGCGAGGGCACGCTCCCCATTCAGGAAGCCACGTGACTTCTAGTTAAACAGAAAAAATTAGACGGTGGACACCGGAACTCGTGGTTAATTGGCGTTTGTGTTGAAAAGCAACCCACCGTACCACAAAGTTAATTGTGAGCGGTGGCCCCAGTCTGGCTCTTCTGAGGAGAAACGGGATTAACCCCCTCATAATACATTCGGTACCCATGGCCATAACATATATATATATATATATATATATATATGTGTATATATTGTTGCGGCCACGGATAGCGAGACACCAGCTTGTCACTCAGGGGGATTAATCCCCGGTTGTCCACGTAGAGCGGACTTGGGCCACCGCTCACAGTTAACGTTATGGTATGGTGGGTTTTTTAAAACCACGAACACCACCCAGTCAACCTCGAGTTCCAGTGTCCGCCGTCTAATTATTCCGTTTAAGTAGATGTCACGTGGTTACCTGAGCGGGGAGCATGCCCTCGGCAAAGCACCAAGTAATCTGATTAGATTTTAATTAGGGCGGCCGAGCGTTTTAATCGCTGGTGCGTGCCGACAATTTTTTGGTCAAATCTGTGGTAATTACCTCCCAGTCTATCTCGGTTCGGACAATGCTAGACCAATGGAAGGAAAGGACAAACACGGACAGGTTGGAAATCGACCAATAATTTATTACTAATAAAATAAATAAATAAATAAAAAGAACTTTTTATTTTCTGAGGTTAATAAAGAATGAATTTCAAAGCAAAATCAATCAAAAATGCCAGGAAAGAGACAAAGAGCAGATGCTTATCGGGGGTTGACTTACTTACAGCTAAACGCAGACAAGGTACCCAGCAGATCATTCAGGGGAAGGGGAGGGTGAGAATCGTCTCGCTCACCAGAAAGTCGTCCGTGAAGCGGAAACGTCCTGAAATGCGTGTGTGCGTGTCACGTCTGTCGCCAGCACCCAGCTTTGCCGTGCACCCTCTCACGGGCAGCTTGAACGCCAGTCAAAGTCTGGAGGGCACCCAGATCGTCCGTCGCGGGTTTAGTCCCTGGTGTTGTTGTGTGATCGACCGTGCCATACTTCTTGGCGGCGCTGCTCACACCCACACGCGCACCACACGCTCGCTTGCCGAAGCATGGGAAGGGCCAATTGTCTCATCGGCGCTGGTCAGACACCTGCATCTTGGTCGCTTATCTCGCCCTTTGCTTTTCCTCTCTCCTTTCGCTTTTCCTCTCCTCACGCTTTTCTCTTCAGAACGCTTTTTTCCCCTCCTTGTCTCCTCACTTTTTCTCCTTAGACTTTTTCTCTTCAGAACGTACCTCTCGCTCATTTTTATATCCCCGGGCCGTCTCCGCGGGTGCCGTCCGCTCCAAGCTCACCCGCCCCACTGGGGCACGGTTACCGTGACAACCCGTGCGCTCTCAAAAAAGGCGGGCGTCGGAGCTCACGAAAGAGTGCCGCTGAGGAAGAATGGGGGCGGGCTTCAGAGCTCATGAAAGAAATGTGTGTGAACGTGTCTGGTGTAAAAAAAAAAAGCTTCCCATAGAAGAGGGATCTATCCCTTACCCTTCTCAACTCATCACATTTAAGATCCATTAGACATGGGGATTGGCTAATCTGAACATGCGTTTCAGGAAATAACTGTCTGAGGACCTGGATGTGTGGATGCATTAATCAGACCGGATTCTGAAATCCTGAACAATATATTGTTGCGGCCACGGGTACCGAAACAAACAGCTTGTCACTCGGGATTAATCCCCGGTTGTCCTCGGTAGAGCCGGACCTGGGCCACCGCTCACAATTAACGTTATGCACGGTGGTGTTTTAGAAACACGAACGCCACCCAGTCAACCACGAGTTCCAGTGTCCACCGTCTAATTATGCCATTTAACTAGAAGTCACGTGTTACCTGAGCGGGGAGCTCGCCCTCGGCAAAGCACCAATATTATCTGATTAGATTTAATTAGGGCGCCGAGCGTTTTAACCGCTGGTGCATGCCGACAATTTTTGGTCAAATCTGTGGTAATTACCTCCCAGTTTATCTCGGTCGGACAATGCTAGACCAAGGAAGGAAAGTACAAACACGGACAGGTTGGAAGTCAATAAATAATTTACTAATAATAAAATAAATAAATAAAAGAATTTTTATTTCTGAGGTAAAAAAGAATAAATTTCAAATCAAAATCAATCAAAATGTCAACATAGAGACAAAGAGCAGATGCTTATCAGGGGTTGACTTACAGTAAACACAGACATGGGTACCAACAGATCATTCAAGTTGGGGGGGGGAGAAGAATCATCTCGCTCACCAGAGAGTAGTCATCCATGAAGTGAAAACGTCTGGAAATGTGTGCGTGCATGTCACGGTCTGTCGCCAGCACCGTCTCGCCGTGCACCCTCTCGTGAACAGCCATGAATGCCAGTCACGTCTGGAGGGCACCGAGATCGTCTGTCGCGGATTTAGACCCTGGTGCTGGCGACACGGGCACTCTCACCACACTTCACGAAACTGGTGACGTCCAGTGACCCACACGGTCTGTCGGTGACTGACCCGCGCCTCACTTGGTGAACGACCCGTGCCTCACTCGCCGTCCTCGCTGCTCACACCCACACGCGCACCATACGCTCGCTTGCTCGAGCACTGGGAAAGACGAATTGTCTCGTTGTTGGCGCTGGTCAGACACCCACACGCACACCACACGCTCACCCGGCCTTCCCCTTCCCTCCTCCCCTTTCTCTGCACCCCCACTGTTCTTCCTGCCCTCTTGCACCCCCCCCCCACCTTACCCTGCTTCTTGCTCGCTTCTCTTCGACCTCCCTGGCTTTCTTTCGCCCCGCTTTCTTCCTCAGAATGGACCTCCAATTCGTTTATCTCCGGGCCGTCTCGCGGGCGCAGTCCACCCCAAGCTCACCCCGCCCCACTTGCGCACGGTTACATGACAACCCGTGCACTCTCAAAAAATGCGGGCGTCGGCGCTCGCGAAAGAACGTTTGCCTGGGAAAAAAGCGGGCCGTCAGAGCTCGCAAAAGAAATGCTGAGGAAAAATAAGGGCGGGCATCAGAGCTCGCAAAAGAAATGTGTGTAAACGAATCTGTTGTAAAGAAAAAAGCTTCCCATAAGAGAGGGGATCTATTCTTTACCCTTCTAAATGCATCACATTTAAAATCCCATTAGACATGGGGATGGGGCTAATCTGAACATGCATTTAAGGAAATAACTGTCGAAGGACCTGGATGTGTGGATGCATTCATCAGAATGGATTCTGAAATCCGTAACAATACATATATATTGTTACGGATTTCAGAATCCGATCCGACGAATGCATACAAACATCTAAGTCCTCAGACAGTTATTTCCCTAAATGCATGTCCAGGATAGACCTATCCCCATGTCTGGTAGGATTCTAAATGTGATGCATTGAGAAGGGTAAGGAATAGATACCCTCTCTTATGGAAAGCTCCTTTGTCTCTTTAGGACAAACGCATTCGTGCACATGAGATAGCCGTTGACCCAACGGAGGCGCGACACCCGCTTCTTTCACCGACGCTGACACCCGCCTTTTTCCATCAACGTTGACACCCGCTTTTTTCACCGACGCCGACACCCACCATTTTCCATCAATGTTTGACACCCCGTTCAGCAGCTCTATGGAGGCTAACTGGCTCTTTTTCATATCGGGCTGAACATTGAGGTGATAATTGTTATTGACGTTTTATGAGCACTTCACGTTTTCGCTCGGTAATTCTGACAAATGGCTGGTTTCTGCTGTTCGTCCAGCACCACAGGCATGGTGTTGTAGGCCAGCAATAGTCGCGGGATGGGCGGGTTGTCACGGGCAACGATTCACAAATGGAACGTGGTGGATTTGGCTGGAGTCTGCGCCCACCCTATAAAAAGAGTACAAGAGGTCCGTTCTAGACATGTCAGTCCACAACCAGTCAGTTGACGTCAATGAGTCGGCGTCAGTCAGATGGCTTTTCCAATCAGTCGACAACCAGTCGGTCGGTGTCAGTCAGACGGCTTTTGGAGTCAGTTGGACCAGTCAGTTGGCGACGGTCAGTTTTGCGACAATCAGTCAGACGGCTTTTCAAGTCAGTCGACCACCAGTCAGTTGGCGAAAGCTGGTTGCGGTTCTTACAGCTTTGAGAGTATTTCAGTCAGTTCCAGTCAGTTAGTGCCAGTGAGTTGGTGACAGCCTCAGTACCTTACAGCTTCTCACAGTGCCTCACAGCGCCTCAGCACCTCACAGTTCCTCACAGTGCCTCACAGCGCCTCAGCACTTCACAGTTCCTCAGCACTTCACAGTGTCTCACAGCACGACAGCTGTCCATCGGTTGTGGCTTCTGGTGGCTCCTGGCATTGGGTGATGCTCGGACCGTTAATACTCGTTCTGCTCGAGACCTGTTCTTGGCGTCCTTGGTTCCTGTAGGTGACAATGTGATGTGGATTGGCATTCAAGCCTGTTCGCGAGTGGGTGCACGGCTAGGTTGGGCAGTGGCAACAGACAAGGCACGCTCACACATTTCAGGACGTTTTTATTTGACGTACGACCACTTCCATTTTGTGAGTGAGACTGAATTTCTCTTCCCCTTGAATGATCTGCTGGGTACCCTTGTCTCGTGTTTAATTGTTAAGAAAGGCATAGAGATAAGCATCTGCTCTTTATCCCTTTTTCTCTCAGTGCCTGATTGATTCTTTATTTGCTTACGATTATTTTGATAGATTTTTATTTTTATTTTCTTATTAATAAATTCCTTTGTTGACATTCCAACCTGTCCATGCTTGTCCTTTCCTTCCATTGATCCAGCATTGTCCGAACCTAGATAGACTGGGAGGTAATTACCACACGAATTGACCTGTCATAGTCGGCACGCACCAGCGGTTAAACGCTCGGCCGCCCTAATTAAGATCTAATCAAGATAAGATTGGTGCATTGTCGAGGGCACGCTCCCCATTCAGGAAGCCACGTGACCTCTAGTTAAACGGAAAAATTAGACGGTGGGCACTGGATCTCGTGGTTAACTGATTGGTGTTTGTGGTTGTAAAGCAACCCACCATACCACAAAGTCAATTGTGAGCAGTGGCCCCAGGTCCAGCTCTTCTGAGGAGAAACAGGGATTAACCCCCTCATAATACACTCAGTACCCATGGCCGTAACAACATATATATATATATATATATATATATGTATATATACTATATATTCTGTATTTGTGACCCTCCAGTACAAAACCGGTCAGAAGTCGCAAAAATTCAATATTTAGTTATTGGGTTTATTTGAAAGCCCATAAAATAAGCTTCACAACGGTGTATCATACATGGTGGTCCGTCACAAACTGACCGAGATATCTTATGATGAATTTTTACAACACACGTTATTGGGAAAATCGAAATAACCGGATATTAGCTTCTGGAGTTTGAGAAACAAAGTCCTTAGCAACGTATACCAGCAATAGTTTCTATACCCACTTTGACATATACCCACTTTGACATATACCCACTTTGACGACGCTTTGTCAACCTGTTTGCTTCTAATGTGTTTTTGTTATTTATTTTAGTTTGATACCTTATTGTCCGGTTCGGACAAGAAGGGGGTGATAATATTGCCGTCATGGCGAACGCACATTCTCGTAGTGAGGCATGCAAAGGATTAACCAGGAAGCATGCATTTTTGTGTGTGCCTCCTGAAGGAGTTCCCATCGAGGACATTATCCTCACATTTGGGAATATATTTGGCGATGAAAATATCCATGCTGCATCACGTATGAATCAAAGTGCTTGATTTTGTTTCTGACATTGCACTTTTCCATGAGGTCGTGAGTACGGGAATAACCACAGAAAGCGGTCACTTTATGATGGCGGCACCGTTGATAACTCCCACGATGAGAATTGTAATATCAAATGCTCCTCCTTTCATATCTATTGATAAGAGCATGTCTGTGTTCATCAGTTATGGGAAAATGGTTTCCAGAATTTCCATGATTCCTCTCGGTTGGCGGAATGAACGTGTCAAGCATGTAATGAGTTTCAGAAGGCAGGTTAAAATGGTCCTACCAGACCGTGGGGACGATAGGGGACTCAACATCTCGTTTAAAATCAATTTTGAGGACATTAATTACCAAATCTATGCATCGTCCATGACCTTAATGTGTTTCCAGTGTGGAGCATTCGGACATTTTAAATGCTTTTGACCCAAAGCCAGATGTGGCAAAACAGGTCACATTCATGCAGGGTGTAGGAAGAGATTACTGGTCCTCTTCCAGTTAACGTTTGCAATGAGAAAGAGGTTACCGTAACTCCACCAAGTAACGTTCCAAATGAGGAGGAAACCAGCGGTTAAACTAATAACGATATTACTCTTGCTCATCAACTGTGGTCATGGATACATCATTTAAATTGGCAACAAGTAAATGAAGGGCTCCCGATGACTCATCAGGCGCTGTTAAAAATGTTGTGCTCGATATGGAGATCTTCATTATGAACACTAACCAGGCTTCTGCTGAAATCCCTTCACATAACGTTGAACAAACAAATGAAACGGATCCCCTGGAGAAGTGTAACGGGTTTCAAACTGTACAAGAGTGTGCATCCATTACTCGCACAGATGAGGTCGATGATGTAATTAAAGCTGTTAATGGGTCCATGAATGATACTCCATCGATCCAAGCATGTGAAACCGAGCAAACTGTGGCCCAAGATAATTACTCCCATTTAGCAATTGAAAGTGTAAATATGAAGCCACAGGAGTGTGGAAGCAAAGATGTAACTCCATTTGAGGAAAATGGTGGGCAGTGTGCTGATATTTCCCAAACCCAACACTCTGGAGACCCCCCAGATGCTGGCAAAACTGATCCTAAAACAAAAATAGCTGAGAGTATAGACCCGGACTCCAGTGGAGCAATGTCTGATTTAACTTGATCAGAAGAGGAGATGGACCTGACTGTGTTGTCACAGCCAATGGCAGATCAGCTCCAAATCCCTCCACACCTTGTTCTCTCGTTTCTTCATGAAACTTATCGACAAAGGAATGTTGTAATCATTGATCACTTTCCCGATTTGGCTCCCTTTATTCAGACTGCAAAGCACATCCTAAAAAAAATTCCGAAGAACTAAATCCAACAAAATCACAGTTTCATCATCTGAAGAATATTATAACAAAGGCAAAGGCTGAGTATTCTCAGCATCAAACAAAATCAACTACCAAATAATGAAAACACTCACTCTTGCAACACTTAATATAAATGGAGGTGGTGCTCACTACATCCACCAGACCCAAGTTAACTAGCATCCGTTGAAGACAAAGTCTTCGATATCCACCGCCATAGTAAATGAGGATTACAAACTTATATTCCTAAGCGTGTGTAATATGTATTTAAGTTTCCCCTTGATCTGACCAGCCGTTCTGGAGAAGAGGATGTTTGAAGGTTTTAGGGTAAATTCATATGGCCGCCAAACCATGTGACCTATCAATTGAAATTAACAAACTTCTGAAAGGATGTCTTGGGGAAAGTGTATGTGAACTTTGCCTCAATCTGTCCAGCCGTTCTGGAGAAGAAGATTTTTAATTTATTAATTTTCAATCCAAGTTGGTTGACGAACCATGTGACCTATGACATCATAAATTTAAATTCTGCCTCCAATCCTCCAGTGGAATACGTGTGTGAAGTTTCGTGTTAATCGGATGAGGTGTGTTTTTCTCTCAAAGTATGGCCGCAAACCATGTGACTTGTGACATCATTATTTTTACTATGTATGCAAACATAATGGAAGATGATAGTTGCAAATTTTCGCTTCGTTAGGTTTATGTGATTCCAGAGAAAACATATTAATATTTTTCTTGAATCCAACATGCTGCCAAACCATGTGACCTATCAATTAGAAAATATCAAAAGGCACCAGTTCACCACTTGCTTGATATGTGTACCAAATTTCGTAAATATATCTTCAGGGGATTTGTAGTTAAGCTCCGGAAACGAAATGTGATGGACGGACGGACGGACGGAACCCATTTCTATATCCCCCGCCAACTTTATTGGTTGGCGGGGGATAATAATTTATTCCAACGGAAGCAAGTTGATGTGATCCTATTGCAGGAAACATGCATAGTGGGTGACTTCAATTGTACATTTGAGCCCAAGTTGGACAGAAACTCACTGAAACCACATCCCGAAGCCCATGGTGATTTCTCCCATTTTCTTTCCGTCTCCGGTTTCCTAGATGTATGGCGCTTGATGCACCCAAATGACCAACAGTACACATGGTGTCGATGCTCCAATGGTCAGTTGTCCTTAGCGAGGCTTCACCGTTGGTACATCACCCCATGTTTTAAAAATGGTGCAGCCTCCTCAAATATTTTCCCCTCCATCTTCTCTGACCACCACATGGTCATTGTGGACCTATCCTGTCCCCTAGTTCCAACGTAAAAGTGCTTATTGGAAATTTAACATGTCTTCTCGATGGTGCCCTTTTTAAGGAAGCTTTTCTTTTTTTAAGGAAGAAAGCTTTTGACAGTATTGATCATGTTTTCTTGTGGTGTACTCTCGAAACGTATGGATTTGAGGTGAATTTCAGAACCTAAATATCATTATTATACACTGATATCTTTAGTATAATTAAGGTTAATGAATTGATTTCCTCTATACAGGTTCAGAGAGTGGTTGTTGAGCAGGGTTGCCCAGTTTCAGGCTTGCTTTTCCTACTGGCAATGGAACCATTACTTTGTACGCTCAGGGAGAATTTCTCTGGTGTAACTTGCTTTCCAAGGAGTTCTCTTTTGACGATATCAGGTTACGCTGACGATGTTTGTGTCATATTCAGAAACAATCAAGATATTTCTGCACTTGCTGAATCCTTAAGAACTTTTTTCCTGGCTTCTTCCCTGAAAGTTAATTGGAAGAAAAGTAAGGCTCTGCGGTACCATACCTTAATAGTCACCTTCCTGTCTTGACACCTCCACCGCCTCTTCCGGAAAACCTAGAGTGGAAGACAGAAGGTGTCGCTTATCTTGGTGTTTTCTTGGGTTCCGCACAGTTTGTGAAAAATAACTGGGAAGGCATGACTGAAGAAATAAGGAAAACATTGAACATGTGGAAAAGAGCCTGACCACACCTACCTTTTAAGGGCTGTCTTGGTGGCCAATAATTTGGTTGCTGCAACTCTATGGCAGAGATATATTTGCCTGCAACCACCAAAATTACTGCTGGGAATTATCCAGGCTAAATTCGTGGACTTTTTGGGGGGAGGCCATCATTGGCTGCGGCCAAACGTAACATGCCATACTTCGTCCGAGGGAGGTCAAAACCTTGTTCATGTGAAGTCCTGCATCATGGCCTTTCACTTGTGCTCCATCATTACCTTCTATATGCTGAACACATGCCAAACCACCCCTTGGCCTGTCACATTTTGCAACAGGTGGGCAGATTTGGCTATGGTCTTGAAGTATTCCTGACACACATCAAGGTTGTAGATACATCAGTACTCCCCTTATTTTACCAGAGCCTTCTCAATGGCTGGGACTCTCTGTGAGTCACAAAGCGAACACATACTCTCCAGGAATGTACTTGGTTGACCCGCTATTTTTCAATCCTCTCTCTCCTGATATATTCAGGAGCCGTGAATTGTGCCAACGTTTCAACGAAGTGGGTAAAAGCAAAGTATGACACCTACGGCTAAACTCCGGTGTAGGGTGGAACACTGTGGAGGAAATCTCAACTACAACAGGGATTCGATCCAAGACGACAATTGGCTAATAATGAGAAAAGTTGTTCAAAAAAAAATCATCAGTTACGACTATTTTGGACTCAGAGCGCTCATGTTCATCCTGATCAATCCCATTTCCTCAAAGTGGTCCTTGACGTTTCTCCCAGAGATGTACCCCCTGTTAGCACAGGGACAAATGAATAGCATGATGCCTCCAGCAAGAGCCTGCACAAGTTATGTTGAAAGATACTTGGTGTTTCACCACTAAACGGAGTGACACATTGGTCGAGGCTACTTACTGCCGGTCCCCCACGGAACCTGAATGGAAATCAATGTGTTGTAAACTAATCACCAAAAGAACGGGAGATCTCCAGTGGTGCCTTTCCCATTGGATTTTCCCATGTAACACATATGTCAGGACCATTGCCCCAATATCTGCATGCTGCCCCCTTTGGCTCTGTAAACAAGGATGTATTTCATTTTTTACCTCTGCCCCCGAAGGTGAATGAGGTTATGTTTACACCCCTTTCTGCTTGTTTGTTACTTGCAAAATCGAAAATATTTTAAGTACATTGGTCAGTCGATTTTGTTATTCTGTCTGTCTGTTTGTCGCCAACAAGTCACAATTTTAAACCAATCCTCATGAAACTTCACCAAGTGGTGGAGTTTTTCATAAGGAAGAAGCCTATTGTTTTTGAGGTCAAAAGGTCAAAAGGCCAAAATAAGCCAAAGGTCAACAAATTAGGTGAGATTTCTAAAATCCTCAATTTCATCCGATTCACTTGAAATTTGAAAAGGATTTATATTTCCGGTCACTGGATTCAACTAGCCAATTATTTTTGAGGTCAACAAAGACTAAAAGGTCAACATAGGCCAAAGATCAACAACTTAGGTGGGATTTCTAAATTCCTCAATTTTCATTCGATTGACTTGAAATTTGAAGAGGTTTTATATTTCATTTCATTCAACCATCCAATTATTTTTCAGGTCAACATCAGCCGAATTTCTAAAATTGTCAATTTTCATCCGATTCACTTGGATTCACTTGAAGAGGAGTTGCATATTTGGTCATTTATTTCAACACCAATTATTTTTGAGGTCAAATTTGTTTGATGGATTTTGCTGTTAGGGTTTTGATGTATCGTGCTCTGCATGACGTCTTCTTCTTGTTTGTTAGTTTGTCTGTTTGTGTACAAGATATCTCAAAAAGTTGTGGACGGATCTGGACGAAATTTTGTGGACAGGTTGGGAGTTTGACAAGGCCGAACTGATTAGATTTTGGTGAAGATCCAGATCCGGATCCGACGACTAGAATTTTAAAAGTGATTCTCCATCATTGAGGGATAGGGCTAAACAAATACAGAGCATGATTTCTCAAAAAGTTGTGGATGGATTCGGATGAAACTTGGACAGGTTGGGTGTGTGACAAGGATGAATCAATTCGATTTTGGTTCAGGTCTGGATCCAGATCCGGCTTATCAGTGGGATACAAAAACGTAAATTGTTCAGCCTGACGGAAGTGTGCATTAAGTTCTAGTTAAGTCCATCTCTGGTGGATGCTCCCCTTCCATCCCTTCTCTCTCTTCACATGGTACCTCAGCCGACTTTGCTTGTGAGAAGGCTAAATGCCTCAATTATGTGCTTGCTCTCAAATCTTGAGTCCCCAACCCCTCACTCTTCTTTTCATCCATCCTTCCCTGTTATACCCAACTGCTCCTGGACTCTGTGTCTTTTGCACCTGAGAAGGTGGAGAAGGTTCTTTCAACCCTTGATTCTGACTCTGCTACTGGACCGGATGGCATCAGCTCACATTTTCTAAAAAACCTGCTCTGTTGCTCTTATACATCCTCCTTTTGCCCTTTTCACCCTGTCATTCTGCTTGGAAATCCGCCAACATCACTGCACTACAAAAAAAGGAGAAAATAAAACTGATCCCCTCTTCTACAACCTCCAGGTCTTCAAGACAGCTGTTCACCATCATCTTATATATTCCCCAATCCAAAACTATGATCCCTTGTCTACCCTCATTAACCCCATTAAAATCCCTCCTTTTTACAATTTTCCAGTTTTCTCTCCTTTGAGTTTCCTTCTGTATCCATATTGTCCACCTCATGCATCCTCTTTGGATGCATGGGATAGACAAGTGACAGACAAGTGGACAGATAATAATTAGTTCAACTTGTTCACCCATGCATGCGTGTTTTGTGTCCTGTTTTTGTCTGTTATGTCCTGATCTGTTCAGTGTACTAGCTCTTCCATGAGCCTCGACTATGCATTCAAAAAAAATCACAGAACATAGTTCTATGAGCTATTTGAGAAGAACAGTACTTAAGGACCCATTATAGATGGGCCCCACAGCTAGTGTAAATTAATATATGTAGTAATGTTCTAATAGTAGTGTTACCAAAATGACTCTGGGGTAAATTATTAATGAGTTATTTCATAATGAATGTCAGAAGAAGTGTATTGTAACCCCATTTAGAAAGGCCAGGATCAGGGATACAGCAAGCTCCTTGTCACTCTTGCCCCTGTGTCTGTCTGTTTTCCCTCTGTGATTGGCATTCTGAATTATTTCCCATTGTAATTTGTCAATCCACACGTGACCACATCAAAATGATGGTTCCACGTGGTGTACTTTATGTGCTCACTTCTAATAATGCATAGTATGTAATAGACGTACGTTCTAATAGTTTGGACTTCATAGATGATGTACTCACCTCTTGCTGAGTTGAGGCATCAAGCAAACAAGCAAGCAAACTCAGTTTTATATAATTGTGCAATGATTCAGAAAAGCATATACAATCCCGCACTATTATGTTGCATAAAAAAAAAAAATTTGATTCCCAAATTTCCAAATTGGCTCTGATCCCAAAATCATTTGACGTGCCTCATGCCCAGATGTTATTCCAGACACCTGCCAAGTATGAAAGCAATGTGACCAGTCATTTTTGAGTAGGAATCTCTGAACAATCGGATGCACTTTGCCTCAATTGCGTCATTGCAATGTTCGTTTCAGCAAAAATGATTTCCACGTAGCCATGTTTTCCAGTTGTGTCGTTTCGGTATCCCTCGATGCGTGTTCATTGTGAGTGCGAAGTCTCGATCCCTGGGGAAGCTCGAAGGAGTATTACAAACGAAGCAAGACATGGCCAATTTGTCCAACCTGCTGAACAATGATCAAGAACACGTGGTTGCTTGGTTTTGTGGGAGAGAACGGATTGTTTTCAAGATAAGCCTACATGTCCAGACCGGTGTATTACAGGACATACACTTTGGGAGCATTACCTTGTTCTTTGGTTTAAAAAAAAAAACAAAAAAAAAATAGAAAAATAGATTTCTTGCCTTCCCGCTCCCCCTCCCTCCCCTTCTCCTTTAAAGGTGAATAAACTTAGAAGGTTGTTATTGGGATATCAAACAGGTACCAAAGTGAATTTTTGAGAGAGGTGTAATGTTGTTTCCATTGTTTCTGCTTGCAAGAAGAGCGAAAAGCCATAACGCAAAGCAGGCTGCGATAATGAATATATTCACAACTCTTCTGCTTCTTGCTTTATCTTTGGCATTCCTCTTTGAGCCTCAACTGGACATATTTGTCGAGATGCATACTTGTGGCTAACCTTTCGGTCAAATACTTTTTGAGAATCGAGGTTTATGCTGTGCTAAGGATTGAAAAGAAAAACGAGTGCTTAACCCGTGAATGTTATTGGATATTCGTTTATTTTGTCAAAAGATGACGTCATGTTTCATAACCTGCAGGTGACTCATCCCTGGCATGGATTTGACAATACCTTCATGTAAAAATGGACTTGCTTCAATAAGAGTCACATCATATATATATATATATATATATATATATATATATATATATATATATGATTGAACCATCCATGCTCCTCAAGCCAAAGTAGCTGCATAAAGCAACCCAAGAAGACTTACACAAGGTAAGTGCCAACACAGTTTCGAAACCCTTCCCAGAGGTCCTCAACAACTATAAAGACGTTCACACTTGGTACACACACGACAATCCCAATGCTATACACTCCCCTCAGCTACCGGACCGGTTTCATCACTTATTGGCGAATCATCAGCGATAGCGTAGACAGCAATGCAGACCAATGAGGCTCTCAAGCATGTACCACGTGTAAACGTCAAAAGCAGTCAATACATAAATAAAGACCCACCCTCATCTCTCACCTGTGAATGGAGGGAACGGCCAATCAGTTCACTCTTTTGTGCGTCCATTGGGTTTATTGGTATGTACAGCAAGGATAGCAAGGAATTTGTGGGGTGCGTCAAAAGGCAAGCAATTTACAAAAGCAGACACAGAGTAGACTTATCCCGTTATCAATTCTACAATCTTAACTTATGCTATGACAGGTGCCATCACATACACATACACACCACACACACACACACACACACACACACACACACACACCACACACACACATACACACACACACACACACGGAAGATTAGATAGCCAGAAAGAAAGAGCAGATGAGGATAAACGGCCTACAAAACCTGGCGTGATCAGCCGACCAACGCAACCCAGTACGCTTTGGGGGAGGTAGGGGGGAGAGAAATACTGGTGTCTAAGTTGTGGGAGTGGAGGAGGGTGTAGTGCAATATGGGGGGGGGGTGGTGTTGTGCCAGAGGAAACTGTGATTGCCAGTCAGTAATGGATGCTCTTTTGTGCATCCAAAGGGGACGAGATAGAGGGATGGAAAGAGAGAGGAGAGAAGATGCGTGAGGCAAAAGATCCCTAACCTAGTCGTGCATAGGTTTGTTAGTGTAGCGTGTACATCCGTGGGACGCTCTGCTTGAGCATTCCCACCTCAAGAGTTGGCGCGTTTTCTCCGGCTTAGTCACTTTGCCGGGGCTCATGGCAATGTGCGCTCCGCACTGATCCTCCGGAATAAGCACGTCTGTCGCACACCAACCGCAAGTGAAGAGCCAGCGACGGGCAGAGGCAATGAGGAGCAGTGAAGAAGAGGGCGAGCAGCTCCACGATCCGCCTTTTATAAGCCCCGAGCAAAGGGTGGGGGTAACGACTCAAAGCGACATGCTGTGACCCGAATCCTGCTTCTCTGTTGGGCCACAGCGGTCATAGCCACACCTTGCAAGGCTCCTGGGGCCGGAAGCGGTCTCATTCGTACATCCGGCTTGACACGGCCTGGAGCTCCGTACTAAACTCCTGGATTGCTCTTCCCGTGACCCCTCCTCGTCACCTGTCCCGCCATGCTCTGGCGACTGGACGAGGGCCTTATCAATCCCGCGTGCTCACCCGGAACATTCCCGGCAAGATGCGGCCGGTGCCATTAACGTCCCTTGCTCGTCCCCGCATCACGCGGTCCGAGCACAGCCTGAGTTGTGCAGCACGCCTTGGTTTCATGGTGATTTGTATCGATGTAGAGGTACGAGGAGGTGTGGGAACATTTTTCCCATGTGCGGGAGGTGTCGGCGGTCGAAGTGGTGAGTTTTTGGTGAGCGAGGGGTAAGCAAGTTGAGATGCCGTTGGAAATTGGCACGCCATGCGTGTGACGTATAGTGTGTTTGTTCTTTTGTTGATTCTCCCACGGGAGGCTGTGTGGTGTGTTTGCTATTCATATCGTGGTGTGTTTGCTTGCTTGCTTGATTTGTACCATAGCGAAAAGGAAAGGGTTGGAATAGAAATCAGAATAGAAAATAGAGATATAGTTAATACAGTAGACATACAGTAGCTATTAGACCCACACAATGCACTTCATCCCGTTAACCCACTAGACATGAGGGGAAGGTCTGACTGCATGAAGACTAACAAAATGACTGCCTGGGGATCACTGTATGTTGGGTGTCTTGCCTTGAACACATGCGGTTTTGCAGAACCACAACAAAAAAATAATATATATATATATATATATGTGTGTGTGTATATATTGTTGTGGAGGTGGCTGGGTTTGAATCCCGCTCCTGTCAGCAGTTGTCGTAGGGGTGCTGGTGTTTGAATCCCACTAACGAAATTCGTGGTAGCCAGGTGGTTAACACCGACCAATCTTCCGGGACGGTCAAGTGGTCCTTATTCCTCGGAGGAGGACATGCTCATTGACATGGATTTCAGCACACACTCAAAGGGTATGGCGGATGGCAACGCCGCTGTATGGGGGAAGACGACAGAGCCCAGTGAGGGCAGTAGTGGATGGAGAAGGAGTTCTTGGAATGGAACGGAAGGACAGCACGAGGGGGTTTGATCCGCAAACCCCACTACAAATACACGAAATGCGGTTTCTATAGAAAAGAAATACATTTAATGAAACAAATATTTATATGGACAGTAATGAAGATTATAAGGATAATAATGTAACAAATTTAATAAATTATTCCCATGATCGAGGCCTCGCACACACAGACGCAAACAGACAAAGAGTGACAAACGAAAATATAACCCCCTTTTAAAAAATGAACTGGTACTCAGCCTGGCCTCGGGCTGGCCCTCGTCAATCGGGTTTTGGGGAGCATCGTCTGGCACGTACACTTGAAAGCAAAATGGCGCCGTCTCTTGTCAAGCCCGGGAGGAAGGCGCCTCCGCCATCCACGTGCACAAGCAGGCAAAATTGTGCTTCCCTTGTAGTAGCTTTCCAAACTCTACATGCGCAAATATGGCCAGCACCTCCTTGATCAGCTCTAGACGTGAACTCCACCCTGCTCGATCTGCTCTCTCCGAAGCCCCCTTGCCAAGCACACACTCTGCGCCTTCGATCCTCCTCTCTTTCTTATCCTCTGTCTCCTCCACCCCCGGGGTATGGCCTCCTCACCTCCAAACCTGGGAAGGCGGGGCTTCTCCTGTTGTTGTTTCAGGGACTCGGTCCCGAGCTTACGGCCTGGCTTGGAATATAAAAACATCGGGAAAATCAGACTGTAATCATGTACAGGGGAACTTATTTTTACTCCCTAAGCTAATTAATACCACACCACCCCTCGTGTGGTGACACGTAACACATAAGCTGACAGATTCCCTGATTATATACATCGAGGTGCTTCTACCTGTCCACGGACCATGTTACACTATGTAATCCTATCTGGACTATTAAATCGGTTCATCTACCCCCACAATCGGAACAGAGCCCCCTCCCCAGAGCCATAGCTCCTGCAAGGTTTGATGCAGGCATCACGATTCCGGCCTTACCACTTACCGACTCCCACCTAATTAACTTATGAAATAAATTAGAAGGGGCTGTGGGAAGCGAGCCAGAGCTAACTTACCTATTCCCCTTAACATTTTACACCCCTTAAACACAACTCAAATAATTGCAAAACTCTTGGTTCCTCGCTCCCAACTCCTGGGGCAGGTAGTAAATGTCAGAAAACACACACAAAAACCTACTATAATGGCCAAAATCTTAACCCCCCAAAAAATTGGAATATAGGGAATCGGGTTCAGTTTGAACCTGCCCCGACTGTAAACTGTTGGATTGGTGTTTCACATGCACAGTGTTGATTAACAAACTGTTTTCCTGTTTAGCCCTCCTTTCTCATTAACTTACTCCTTCAATTTATTGGTACAAACTGAACCCTATTCTTGCAATTAACTTCGGCTAAATTAACATCTACATCCTTTACTATTGTACATTCGAGGCATCGGCTGAGATTGTATCTCCCTTACCCCATCTCTCCGGTTTTCTCCATGTAAATATGCATGGCATAGCACCACTCCTGGTGGGAGGGGATATGACACACACGATGAAAATATGGCAATTCTGGCGGATTTATGTATAAACCCACCCGGAATTATGGTGGAATCAACCCGTCCTTCGATCGTAAGGAGGGCTTCTTTGCCAATAATAAATGACTACCCTTAAAAGCAAGTTTAACGTCGGAGGAGGCCATTCATTATTTGTCAGGTCAAGCCAGATCATACCTGTGACTTGCTACAGGAACCATGTAAACCTGCACTAACCTGTTCCATGGTCGGGTTGTCAGCAACTAAACCATCTCCCACACCAGACTTCCAGGTGAGGAGGGTGTATGGATATGGTCCACCCAGCAGGATGAAAAACAAAACCTGTCAAAGGGCGGAGGAGCTCCTTGTGAGCCAACGGCCATCCATATCTAGTGCCAACTGTGTCTGCGGACGTCTTCCTGCAGTTGGGTTACTTTTTATTAGGAGGTTGGTGCAGGATTGCACTTCGGCCACCGTAAACCCTTCATCGCAAAACACAAAAACGCAAAAAATCTGAAACCCACTCCGTGGGGAGTACTCCTGTACAGCTTCCCTTCGCAGGGCAGCTCACCGGATGATGGGATTGGGGCAAGCCTTTGGGACCCCAATCTTTGATGATAGCAGGAAAACCATGGGGTAACTTTCCTGGGTCAGATTGCGGGAGAGTGTGTCGGAGTGGTGCTGAGGTTCGCGTCCATCAGACGGCGGTCTCCTTGGGTTAACCTGAGGTGGTCCCTTCGGGTGGGTGCCTGGAATGTCCTATCCTAAGTGAGGATGATCACCTGTCTCTTATCATCTGAGCTCAAGCGTTTGGACACTCGGTGTATCTGCAGCACTCTCTGAGGTTCGGAGACCGGATTGCAGCGAGATCATGGTGGGTGGTTACCCCTACTATTGCTCTGGTCACCCTGATGGTTACCATGCCCAAGGAGTTTCTGTAGCTGTGTCCAATAAGCTGACCCAAATGATAACTGAGGTAACACCGGTCAACGAGTGTATTATGAGACTAAGGATTTGTCATCCTTAGTGTCATTTCCTGATCTCTGTCTATGCTCCGACTGAGGCGAGTGATCTCACCGTGAAGGAGGCGTTCTACGCCGTGCTCGAGTCTGGTTGATCAGTGCCCCAGACGAGATACACTTCTCGTCTTGGGGATTTCAATGCATCGACTGGAACTGATATGGGAAGGTTATGAGACGTGTGTTGGTCCCCATGGTCAGGAACTATGAACCAGAATAGCACTAATTTCCTTGACTTTGCAAGAAGTCATGGACTTAGGGTGGCTGGTTCATGGTTTCAGCGCCCACAAGCTCATCGCTGGACTTGGTATTCCAACGCTGGCGGTGTGGCAAAGGAGATTGACTATGTCTTCGTTGATGGTCGCTGGAGGATGATCCAGAACTGCAGGGTCTACCGGAGTGCTGAGTACCTCAATACTGACCACCGGCTTGTTGTAGGAACTCTAAAGCTGCACCTTAAATCCGGGAGAATGGATCCCAGCCTAGGCTGGATGTTGGCAAGCAAAGGATGAGAGGGTAGCTGAGGAGTTTGCGAATAGGCTGAGTGGACATTGGGGGTCTGGGTGCTTTGGGGGTCCGGAAGAGTTGTGGAGTGCCTTCAGACCACCGTCCTTGATGTTGCCGGTGGATGTCTTGGAACTCACCGCAGGGCAAAGAAGAATTTTGTCTCTCAAGGGACACTGGATACCATTGACCAGTCGCAGGGGCAGGCTGAATGGCAGAGGTGAGCTGTTCAGGAACTGAGGCGTAAAACTGTACGTGCACTAAGGGTGGACAAGGAGGCCTATGTGCGAGAATCTGTGAGGGGTGAAGCATCACCTGTGACAGGTGATCGGGGAATTCGCGCATTGTGTTCATCCAAGCCCATGGGAGCATACCAATCACAGGCTTGTTGTAGCAACTCTGAAGTTGCAGCTTAAATCCAAGAGAATGGCACCATCCCAGCCTGGGCTGGATGTTGGCAAGCTCAAAGATGGGAGGGCAGCTGAGCTGTTTGCGAAGAGGCTGAGTGGGAATTTGTGGGGTCTGGGTGGTTTGGGGAATCCTGAAGAGTTGTGGAGTGCCTTCAACATTACCATACTTTATGTTGCCAGTGGATGTCTTGGAACCTACCATCAGGCAAAGAAGAGCTTTGTCTCCCAAGGGACACTGCATACCATTGACCAGAGTCTCAGGGCTAGGCTTAATGGCAGAGCTGAGCTGTTCATGGAGTTGAGGCATAAAACTGGATGTGTGCTGAGGGCAGACAAGGAGGCCTATGTGCAAGGAGTTTGTGAAGGGGTAGAGCATCACCTGTGGTCAAGTGATTCTCATCCTGCTTACAGAGGTATTCATGCATTGCGTTCCTCCAAGTCCATCCCCCAGTGTACCGCAGTTAAAGTTGATGGTGGTGGACTCTTGACAAAAGAGTCTGAAGTGAATGCCCGTTGGGCCGGTCCAATCCAACTGCTGACCATCCAATCAACTGTGAACAAACTTTTTTTGTAGAAATACAGTGTGTGGTGAACCAGTTGAAAGGGGATAAAGCTCCTGGGATACGTGGAATCCATGCTGAACTTCTCAAGGCTGGTGGAAATGCTGTACTCATGTTGTTGCATTCAGTTTTGTGTTCTGTTTGGAACACATGCATCAACCCAACTGACTGAAAGTGGGGCCTTGTTGTCCCTTTCTGGAAAGGGAAGGGTGATCGCCAGGACTACATCAACTACCAAGGGGTGACACTGCTCTCAGTGCCGGACAAGGTCTTTGCTCGGATAATTCTTGATAGTGCTTGCCACCATGTGCTTGAGCACCAGTGCTCAGAGCAGCCGGGCTCTACACCAAAGAGATCAACAATTGACTGTATCCTTGCTCTTCGGGTCTGCACCGATCGCAGATGAGAGTTTCGGTAGGCGTTGCTCACAGCCTATGTTGATCTCCGAAAAGCGTTCGATTCAGTGAATCGGGATGCCCTCTGGAGGATTCTCAGTCTAGGTGGGGTGCCACCAATACTGATCAATCTGATTTCTGAACTATACTCTGATAATGAAACTGCTGTGATGTCTGGTGGTTCCATCTCTGACTTATTTCCAGTTGTTACTGGAGTTCATCAGGGGTGTTTACTCCCCACTTTTCAGTGCTTGTATGGACTGAATTCTGGGGAGGTTGTTGGAGAGGTCACGCTGTGGTGCATCGTTTGTGAATGTCAACATTTCTGACCTTGATTTCACAGATGATGCAGTCATCTTTGTGGAGACGCTCAATGTCCTTAGGGGGCCCTCGAGGCGCTGAATGAGGAGTCAGAGCCACTGGGATTACAGGTTTCCTGGGTCAAAACTGAGATCTAGGCTTTCAGTGATATCTGTGCCTATCTTGTCTGTGCCTGTTTGTGGTGAGGATGTTGAGATTACGGAGAGATTCACTTACCTTGGCAGTGATATTCATGTCTCTGCTGGCTGTGAGCCAGAGTTCAATAGACCTCTGGGTCTGGCCTGTGGAGTCATTGATTTACTGGATTATGAGGTGTGGTGCTGTCGGTACCTATGCAGGAGGACAAAAGTCTGAGAATTTAAGCCCTTGGTGCTTTCAGTCTTGCTCTAAGGATGTGAGACTTGGAATCTGACCAGAGAAGGAAATTTAACTCCTTCAGTTCCAGGTCTCTTTGGAGAATCGTTGGCAATTACTTGTCAGACTTTGTGTCCAACAAGCGGTTGCTGAGAGAGACTCAGATGACATTTGTTGTCTGTTTCATCAGTGAGCGTCAGCTGTGGCTGTTTGCACATGTGGCTCGTTTTCCTGATGCTGATCCTACTCACCAGATTCTCTCAGCGAGGAAGCCTTGTGAGTGGAGGGGGCCAATGGGCCAACCACGTTCCTCGTGGTTGCAGCAGGTCGATCAGCATCTCAAGAAGATGGAGATGGGCCAGGCATCTGCCTGGGGGATGGACAGACAGAGGCCCCTGGAGTACCGATGGAAAGTGGACGCAGCGACACGCTGCTCCGGTGCATGCTCCCATACCTTACCTGACATGAGGCCATTTAAGGCCGATGAGGCCCGTAGAATGGTTTCCAACCGATGGTTCTTTGTATCTACTCTGTCCTTCTAAATGGTGAGTGTCAAGCGAGGAAGCAGCATTTTTAAAGCCTTTGTTATGACTCAGACAGGCTCCGAATCGCCGACCTCACAGACCCTGCAGAGCAGACTTTTTCCCACCATTACATCACAAATTTGACATGGTAATAGTAATTGATAAATTTCACATGACGTCACACATGTGGGCGCTTCACACGTGCCACCACCTTTATGGGCAAACAAACCAATCGATAACGCAACACACTAGTCTTTAGAGCCGCAGGAGATTAACATCAGTGAATACATACAGTGTTGTTTTTGTTTTGGTACCCTCACTGGAGGAGCGGGTATTGCATTTGGGTCCATTTGTCCGTCTCCTACTTGGCAAAAAAAAAACAAAAAAAACATTTTGACAAGTGTGTTGATCGCCTCTGTTTGTTGGGTCACCGAAATAGGTGACCCTTATTGTCAGTAATTATGTTGGGTCACCGAAATAGGTGACCCTT
>CM068956.1:92551439-92568705 GCA_035128595.1 Eptatretus atami | reverse complement strand
ATGATGTCAGACGAAGGTATTGTAACCCCATTTAGAAAGCAGGACGGATACAGCAAAGCTCCTTTCACCCTGCCCCTGTGTCTGTCGTTTTCCCTCTGTGTATGATCTGAATTCCTTCCCATTGTAATTTGCAATCCAACACGTGACCACATCAAAATGCATTGGTTCCACGTGGTGTATTTATACACTTGTCACGTCTAATAATCATATATGTAATAGACGTACTTCTATAGTTTGTGACTTCATAGGATGACGTATCACTCTTGCTGAGTTTGAGCATCAAGCAAACAACAAGCAAACTCAGTTTATATAATTGTGCAATGATTCAGAAAAGCATTACAATCCCGGCACTTATTATGTTGCGAAAAAAAAAAATTTGATTTCCAAAATTGGCTTGATCCCAAATCATTTGACGTGCCTCATGCCCAGATTGTTATTCCATACACTTGCCAAGTATGAAGAGCAAGAGTTGTGACCAGTCAGTTGAGTAGAATCTGGAAACAATCGAGCACTTTGCCTCAATGCGTGATTGCAATTTCGTTTCACCAAAAAATGATGTCCACGTAGCATGTGTTTCCAATGTTGTGTCGTTTCGTTCCCTCGATCGTGTTCATTGTGAGTGCGAAGTCTCGATCCGAAGTCGAAGGGAGTATTAAACGAGTAAGCAACCATGGCCAAATTTGTCGTCCAACCTGCCCTGAACAATGATCAAGAAACACGTTGGTTGCTTGTTTTTGTGGAGAGAACGGTGTTTTCAAGATAACTACATGTCCAGACGGTTATTACAGGAAACCTTAGCATTACCTGTGTTCTTTGATTTAAAAAAAAAAAAAAAAAAAAATAAATAGAAAAAAATAGATTTCGCCTTCCGCTCCCCTCCCTCCCCTTCTCCTTTAAGGTGAATAAACTTAGAGGTTGTGATTGGATACAAACAGACCAAAGGAATTTTTTGGAGAGCGTTAAGGGTTCCATTGTTTCTAGTTGCGAAGAGAGAGCGAAAAAAGCCATAACGCAAAGCAGCTGCGGATAATGAATATATTTCACACTCTTCTGCTTCTTGCTTTATCTTTGCATCCCTTCTTTGAGCCTCACTGGACATATTTTGTCGAGAGCATACTTTGGCTAACCTTTCGTCAAATACTTTTTGAGAATCGAGGTTTATGCTGTGCTAAGATGAAAAGAAAAACGAGTGCTAACCCTGTGAATGTTATTGATATTCGTTTATTTTCAAAAGATGACGTCATGTTCATAACCGGCAGGTGACTCATCCCTGGCAGATTGACAATACCTTCATGTAAAAATGACTTGCTTCATAAGAGTCACATCATATATAATATATATATATATATATTAATATATATTATATATATAATATATATGATTGAACGATCCATGCTCACTCAAGCCAAAGTAGGCTGCATAAAGCAACCCAAGGAAAGACTACAAAGGAGTGCCAACACAGTTTCGAAACCCTTCCCAGAGTCCTCAACCAACTAAAGACGTTCACACTTGTACCAACACGACAATCCAATGCTATACACTCCCCTCAGCTACCGGACCTGGTTTTCTCACTATTGGCGAATCATCAGCGATAGCGTAGACAGCAAGCAGACCAATGAGGCCTCTCAAGCATGTACCACGTGTGTAAACGTCAAAAAGCAATCAATACATTAAATAAAAGACCCACCCTCATCTCTCACCTGTGAGATGGAGGGAACGCCAATCAGTTCTCACTGCTTTGCGTCCCCATTGGGTTAATTTGTATGTACAGCAAGGATAGCAAGGAATTTGTGGTGCGTCAAAAGCAAGCAATTACAAAAGCAGACACAAGTAGACTTTTATCCCTGTTATCAATTCGTTACAATCTTAACTTATGCTTATGACAGCGTGCACACATTCACAACATACACACACACACACACACACACACAACACACACACACACAACCACACACACTATAACACACACACAACACGGAAGATTAGATAGCAGAAAAAAGAGCAGATGAGGATAAACGGCCTCACAAAACCGTGGCGTGTCAGCCGGGGTGGCGGGGACTCAAGCGCACCCAGTACGCTTTGGGGACGTAGGGGTGATGAGAAATACTGGTGTTCTAAGTTCTGGAGGGAGAGTGGTGGAGCTGCAATATGAGGGGGCGCGGGGTGTTGTGTTGCCAGAGAAACTGTGATTTGCCAGTCAGTAATGGAGCTCTTTGTGCATCCAAAGGACGAGATAGAGGGATGGAAAGAGAGAGGAGAAAGATGCTGTGGAGCAAAAGATCCCTAACCTAGATCTGCATAGTTTGTTAGTGTAGCGTGTACATCCGTGGGCTGCTCTGCTTGACATTCCCACCTCAAGATGTTGCCGGTTTCTCCGGCTTATGTCATTGCCGTGGCTCATGCAATGTGCGCGCTCCGCACTGATCCTCCGGAATTAAGTCAGTCTGCGCACACAACGCAATGAAGAGCCAGCGCGGCAGAGGCAATGAGCAGCAGTGAAGAGACGGGCGAGCAGCTCCAGATCCGCCTTTTATAGCCCGAGCAAAGGTGGTGGTAACATCAAGCACATGCTGTTACCCGAATCCTCTCTCTGTTGGCCACAGCAGTCATAGCCACACCTTGCAAGGCCCTGGGCGGAAAGCGGTCTCATTCGTACACCGGCTTGACACGCCTGAGTCCTACTAAACTCCTGATTGCTCTTCCCTGACCCCTCCTCTCACCTTGTCCCGCCATGTCTGGCTGACTTGACGAGGGCCTTATCAATCCCGCTGCTCAACCCGTAACATTCCGCAAGATGCGCCGTGCCATTAACTCCCGTTGCTCGTCCCCGCATCACGCGGCCGAAGCACAGCCTAGTTGTGCAAGCACGCCTTGTTTCAATGGTGATTTGTATCGATTAGAGGTACGAGAGTGTTGGGAACATTATTTTCCCATGTGCGGGAGTGCGCGGCAGGCGTGAGTTTTTGCTGAGCAGGGGTAAGCAAGTTAGATGCACGTTGAATTGCCGCCATGCGTGTGACGTATAGTTGTTTGTTCTTTTGTTGATTTCTCCCACGAGCTGTGTGTGTTTGCTATTCATATCGTGTGTGTTGCTTGGCTTGCTTGATTTGTACCATAGCAAAAGGAAAAGGGTTGGAATAGAAAATCAGAATAGAAAATAGAATATAGTTAATAACAGTTAGACATTACAGTTAGCTATTAGACCACACAATGCACTTCATCCCGTTAAACCCATAACATGAGGGAAGTCTGACTGCTGAAGACTAACAAAATGACTGCCTGGGATCACGTATGTTGGAGGTCTTGCCATGAAAATGCGGTTTTGCCAGACCACAACAAAAAAAAATATAGTATATATATAATATTGTTGTGGATATATTGTTGTGGAGTGTGCTGGGTTTGATCCCTCCTGTCAGCATTGTCGTAGGGTGCTTGGTGTTTGAATCCCACTAACGATAAATTCGTGGGTAGCCAGCTGCGTTAACACCGACCATCTTCCGACGGTCAAGTGTCCTTATCCTCGGAGGAGACGATGCTCATTGACATGATTTCAGCACACACTCAACGGTATGGCGAGATTAGGCAACGCGCTGTATGCGGAAGACGAAACAGCAGCCCATGAGGCAGTATGGGATGAGAAGGAGTTTTGGAATGGAACGGTCAAGTACCCAGCGACGAGGTTTATCCGCAAACCCCAGACAAATACACGAAATGCGGTTTCTTATAGAAAAGAAATTACATTAATGAACAATATTATCATGGACAACATAATGAAGATTATTGAAGGATAATAAGTAACAAATTTAATAAATATTCCATTGATCGAGGCCTCGCACACACAACGCAAACAGACATAAGGGGTGACAAACGAAAATAACCCCCTTTTAAAAATGAACTGGTACTCAGCCTGGCCTTAGGCTGGCCCTCGTCAATCGGGTTTTGGGAGCATCGTCTGCTATCTACACTTGAAAGCAAGAATGGCCCTTCTCTTGTCAAGCCCGGGAGGAAGCGCCTCCGCCATCCACGTGCACAAGCGGCAAAATTGTGCTTCCCCTGTAGTAGCTTTCCAAACTCACATGCGCAAATATGACCAGCACCTCTTGATCAAGCTCTAGACGTGACTCCACCCTGCTCATCTGCTCTCTCGAAGCCCCCCTTGCCAAGGCACCACACTCTGCGCCTCGATCCTCCTCTCTTTCATCCTCTGTCTCCTCCACCCCCCGGTCTATGGCCTCTCACCTCCCAAAACCTGGAAGCGGGCTTCTCCTGTTGTGTTTCAGCAGGACTTCATGGTCCCAGCTTACGCCTGGCTTGGATTATTAAAAAACATCGGAAAATCAGACTGTAACATGTACAGGAACTTTAATTTTCACTGCCTACTATTTATACCACACCACCCCTCGTGTTGGTGACACGTAACCACATAAAAGCTGACACGATTCCCTGATGATATCATCGAGGTGCTTCGACCTGTCCAGGACCATTTACACTATGTAATCCTATCGGACTATTAAATCGGTTCATCTCCCCCACAATCGAACAGAGCCCCCTCCCCAGAGCATAGCTCGCAAGGTTTTGATGCAGCTTACGATTCCGCCTTACACTTACCCGACTCCACCTAATTAACTTATGAAATAAATAGAGGGCTGTGGTAAAGAGCCATAGCTAACCTACCTGATCTCCTTAAAGCATTTTACACCCATTAAAACACAACTCCAATAATTGCAAAACTCTTTGTTCCTCCTCCCAACTCTGGGCAGGTAGTAAAATTCAGAAAACCACACAAAACCTAGTATAATGGCCAAGAAATCTTAAACCCCCCAAAAAAATTTGAATATAGGGAATCGGTTCAGTTGACCTGCCCCCGACTGTAAACTGTTGATTGGTGTTTCACATGCACCATGTTGATTAACAAACGTTTTCCTATTAGCCCTCCTTCTCATTAACTACTCCTTCAATTTATTGGTACAAACTGAACCCGATCTGCATTTAACTTCGGCTAAATTAACTTCTACATCCTTTACTATTGTACATCGAGCATCGGCTGAGATGTATCTCCTTACCCATCTCCTCCGGTTTTCTCCAGTTAAAATGCATGGCAAGCACCACTCCTGGGGAGGCGGATAGACACACACATGAAAATATTGGCAATTCTTGGCGATTAGTATAAAATCCCACCCGGAATTATGCGTGGAATCAACCCGTCCTTCGATCGTTAAGGAGCTTCTTTGCCAATAATAAATGACTACCCCTTTAAAAGCAAGTTAACGTCGGAGGAGGGCCATTCATTTATTGTCAGGTCAGCCAGATCATACCTGTACTTGCTCCCGACAAGGAACCAGTGATAAACCTGCACAAACTGTCCATGCTCGGGTGTCATAGCAACTAAACCATCTTCCCACCACCAGACTTCCAGGTGATGAGTGTATGGATATGGTCCACCCAGCAGCGATGAAAACATAAACCTGCTTCCAAGGCGAGAGCTCCTTCGTGAGCAGACGCCATCGCATATTATGCCAACTGTTCTGTGGACGTCTTCCTGCGTTGGGTTACTTTTTATGTAAGGAGGTGGTGCAGGATTTGCACCCGGCACACCGTAAAACCCTTCATTCCGCAAAACACAAAAACGCAAAAAAATCTGAAACACACTCGGGGAGTACCTCCTGTACAGCTTCCCTCGCAGCAGCTCACCGGATGATGGATTGGGCAAAGCCTTTGGGACCCCCAATCTTGATGATAAGCAGGAAAACCATGCGGCGATAATCTTTCCTGGTCAGATTGGGAGAGTGTTCGAGTGATGCTTGAGTGCACCTCCATCAGACCGCGGTCTCCTTGGGTTAACCGAGGCGGTTCCCTCGGTGGGTCCTGGAATTCCTATCCCTAAGTGAGGATGATCACCTGTCTACTTATATTCTGAGCTCAGGCGTTTAGTACATCAGTATTGCAGCACTCTCTGAGGTCGGAGACCCGGAATTGCAGCAATCATGTGGTGGTTTACCCCTACTATTGCTTCTGGCACCTGATGGTTTACATGCCCAAGAGTTTCTGTAGCTCGGTTCCAATAAGCGGACCCAAATGATAACTGAGTAACACCCGGTCAACGAGTGTATTTGAGACTAAGATTGTCACCCTGTCATTCCCTGACTCGTCTATGCTCCGACTTTGAGGCAGTGAGGCCACGTGAAGAGGCTTTCTATGCCGTGCTCGAGTCTTGGTTGATCAGGCCCCAGACGAGATACACTTCGCGATCTTGGGGATTTCATGCATCGACTGAACTGATAGGGAAGGTTATGAGACATTGTCTTGGTCCCCATGGTTCAGAACTAAACCCAGAAAGCACTTAATTTCCGTGACTTGCAAGAAGTCATGTTAGGTGGCTGTTCATGTTTCAGCGCCCACAAGCTCATCGCTGACTGTGGATTATTCCAACGCTGCGGGTGGCAAAGGAGATTGACATTCTTCGGATGGTCGCTGGAGGAGGATCCAGAACTGGCAGTTCTACCGAGTGTGAGACCTCAATTACTGCCACCGGCTTGTTAGGAACTCAAGCTGCACCTTAATCCGGAGAATGAATCCCAGCCTAGGCTGGATGTTGCCAGGCTTAAAGGTATGAGAGGTAGCTGAGAGTTGCGCAATAGGCTGAGTGGACATTTGGGTCGGTGCTTTGGGGACGTCCGAAGAAGTTGATGGAGTGCCTTCGAAGACCACCGTCCTTGATGTGCCGGTGTATGTCATTGAAAACTCACGGCAGGGCAAAGACAGAATTTGTCTCTTCAAGGTTACTGGATACCATGACCAGAGTCCAGGGCAGGCTGATGGCAGAGGTGAGCTGTTCAGGAGCTGAGGCTGTAAAACTGTACGTGCACTAAGGGTGACAAGGAGGCCTATGTCGAAGCGAATCTGTGAAGGTTAGAGCATCACCTGTGACAGTATTCTTCATCCGCTTACAGGGGAATTCGCCAATTGTGCTTCATCCAACCCATGGGAGCATACCAAATCACAGGCTGTTTGTCAAGCAAACTCTGAAGTTGCAGCTTAAATCCAAGAGAATGCACCATCCCAGCCTGGCTGGATGAATGGCAAGCTCAAAGATGGGAGGGGCAGCTGAGCTGTTTGCGAACAGGCTGAGTGAGGAATTTGTGGGGTCTGGGTGTTTGGGCGTAATTCCTGAAGGTTTGAGTGCCTTCAACATTACCAGTACTTTATTTGCCAGGGATCTTGAACCTACCATCAGTCAAGAAGAGCTTGTCTCCATAGGACACTCATACCATTTGACAGTCTCAGGGCTAGCTTATGCAGAGTCTACTGTCATGAGTTGGGGGTAGGCATAAAACTTGGAGGTGTGCTGAGGGCAACTAAGTGAGCCGATTGTGCAGAGTTTTGTGAAGGGTAGAGCATCACCTGTGGTCAAGTGATTTCTATCCTGCTTACAGAGTATCGTGCATTGCGTTCCTCCAAGTCCATCCCGAGTGTACCGCAGTTAAAGTGATGTTGTGTGGACTCTGACAAAGAGTCTTTGAAGTGAATGCCCGTTTTGGCCGGTCCAATCCAAACTGCTGACCATCCATATCAACTGTGAATATATACTTGTAGAAATACAGCTGTGTTGAGTGAACCAGTTGAAGGGATAAGCTCCTGGATACGTTGGAATCCGATGCTAACTCCAAGGCTGTGAATGCTGTACCATCAGTTGTTGCATCTCAGTATTTGGGTTCGTTTGAACACATGCAATCAACCCAACTTGACTTGGAAAGGTGGGCCTTTGTTTGTTGTCGCCTTTTCTGGAAAGGCAAGGGGATCCCAGGACTACATCAGCTCACCAAGTGTGACACTGCTCTCAGTGGCCGGACAAGGTCTTTGCCAGATAATTCTTGATAGTGCTTGCCACCATGTGCTGAGCACCAGTGCTCAGAGCAGCCGGGCTCTATCTCTCTATAAGAGAATCAACAAGACGATCCTTCTCTCGGGTCATGCACCGATCGCAATGAGAGTTTCGGTAGGCGTGCTCACAGCCTAATGTTGATCTCCCAAAAGCGTTCGCATCAGTGAATCGGTGATGCCCTCTGAGGATTCTACCAGTCTAGGGGTGCCACCAATACTGATCAATCTGATTTCTTCGAAACTATACTCATAATGAAACTCTGTGAGCTGGGTGTTTCCATCTCTGACTTTATTTCCAGTTGTACTGGATTCATCAGGGGTGTTTACTCCACTTTTCAGTGCTTTTATGGCACTGAATGCTGGCGGACGGTTGAGCATGTCACGGCGTTGTGGTGCAGCGTTTGGAATGTCAACATTTCGTGACCTTGATTTTCACAGATGATGCAGTCTCTTTGTGGAGACGCTCAATGGTCCCTTAGGGCCCTCGAGCGCTGAATGAGGAAGTTCAGAGCCACTGGGATTACAGCGCTTTCCTGGGTCTTCAAAACTGATGATCTAAGGCTTCATGATATCTGTCTATCTTGTCTTGCCTGGGGTTTGTGAGATTTGAATACGGAGAGATTCACTTACCTTGCAGCTGATAGTGCATGTCGCTGCTGCGCGGTGAGCCAGAGCTTCAATAGACCTCTGGGTCTGCCTGTGAGTCATTGATTACTGATAGAGGTGTGGTGCTGTCTCGTACCTATAGCAGTGAGACAAAAGTCTGAGAATTTAAGCCCCTGGTGCTTTCATCTTCTTAAGATGTGAGACTTAGAATCTACCAGAGAAGAATTTAACTCTCAGTTCCAAGTCTCTTGGAGAATCGTTGGCAATATATCTATATCTCCTAATCATTGCTGAGAGATATCTATATATCTATTTGTCTGTTTCATCAAGGTGAGCGTCAGCTGTGCGCTTGTTTGCACAATGTGGCTCGTTCCTGCATGCTGATCCTACTCACCAGATTCTCTTCACGAGAGCTTGTGGATGGAGGGCCAATGGGCCAACCACGTTGCTCGGTTGCAGCAGGTTCGACAGCATCTCAAGAAGATGGAGATGGCCAGCATCTGCCTGGGGGATATGGACAGACAGAGCCCTGGAGTTACCGAGGAAAGTGACGCAAGCGACCCGCTGCTCCGGTGCATCCTCCCATACCTTTACCTACCATGAGCCATTTAAGGCCGAGAGGCCCGTTAGACATGGTCACCGATGGTCTTTGTATCTACTCTTGTCTTCGAATGGTAGTGTCAACGAGGAAGGCAGGCAATTTT
Organism: Eptatretus atami; assembly: GCA_035128595.1. Lineage (NCBI taxonomy): Eukaryota > Metazoa > Chordata > Myxini > Myxiniformes > Myxinidae > Eptatretus > Eptatretus atami. The sequence continues at coordinate 92,559,514 of CM068956.1, read as the reverse complement.
AAAGCCTTTGTTATGACCAGACAGCTCCGAATCGCCGACCTCACAGACCCTGCAGAGCAGACTTTTTTCCCACCATACATCACAATATTTGACATTGGAAATGATATGATAAATTATCACATGACGTCACACATGTGGCGCGTCACACGTCCCACCTTATGGCAAAACAAACCAACGCATAAGCAACACACTAGTCTTTAGAGCCGCAGGAATTAACATCAGTGGATATACATACCGAGTGTGTTTTTGTTTTGTACCCTCACTGAGGAGCGTATTGCATTTGGGTCCATTTGTCCGTCTCCCACTTGGCAAAAAAAAAAACAAAAAAAACATTTGACAAGTTGTTGATCGCCTTCTGTGTTGGTCACCCGAATAGTGACCCCTTATTGTCAGTTAATTATTGTGGGGTCACCCGAAATAAGTGACCCTTATTGTCGTAATTATGTTGGCGTCACCGAAATAGTGACTCTATGTCAGTAATTATGTTGGGGTCACCGAAATAGGTGACCCTTATTGTCGAGTAATTATGTTGTCACCGAAATAGGACCCTATTGCAGTAATTTCAGCGTTTTTGGATGTTTATTTGGATGTTTTTTTCGTTTATCATCAGATAATTGTAGAAACGTGGGCGGATTTGGACCAAACTCGCATGTTTGTGGTCGGTACATCTTATTACCTGGTGCTTTGGAAATTGATTGTTGCTAGTACGCCTTGGTTCCCTAGCAACAACCGAAAAACCTTTCAAAATCCTATCTCTCTATGCGAAATCAATTCCGAAAGCTTTATCCCACTTAGGGTTAATGAAATTTGGCAACAATGATCTCAGGTTGATGCTCTATCAATTATATTCGGGTTTTGTGTTTATATATGAAATACTTTGCCCGCAGCGCCCCCTACAATTAGGGTATAGCAGCGAAAATTGCCGAAAATTGAAGCCCCCTAGCGACCAGGGTGAGTGATCGATACAAGAAGACTTTTGCAGGTCATGGACTCAAATACGTACTACAACTTGCCTTCCAGGACATATGACCGATTTCCTTAGGTCAGGGGTCGAAGGTCAATTAGTGCCAAAAATCGATCAATTGCGAGAACTGGAGGCTCTTCGCTGCAATATGCTACTCCTCACTAGGTTATGTTCGATGTCATGACAATCACACTACATCATCTGGAATACATTGTGCACAAACGATCGAGCCGGATTTTCGATTTAGATCTTTGTTCACCACAGCACCCCCTCGGAACTTTGGGATTCCGATTTCAAACCGCATTTTCTAAGTTATCAATAGATAGGAACTGCATGAGATTTGATATGCATAATCTTAAAGTGATTCCCTATCTGCTTATATGCATCTCCATTTTGCTCTATATTCTTATAGTTCCGGGATGCTCTGCTATCTCTTCTTATCACGCCCCTACCAGCTTGTTCTTTTTGTTTGTTACTTGGGCAAAAAAAATTTTTTTTGGACAAGGTGTTGATCGGCCTCTGTTTGGTTGTTTGTTTGTTACTGGCAAAAAAAAAGTTTTTGACAATAGGTAATCGCCTGTTGTTACTTTTATAATATCTATATATTAGTAACCTTTCTGCAGGAGACCCACACAACCAAGATTTGACTCTCCGATGAAAGTCAATGGAAGGGTGCGCTTTTTTTTAGTCACCTCAGCGTACATCTTACGGAGTGGCATTCTCTTCTCTCACTGTGTGAAACCCGAATACTTGTGGTTAAGAAAGTCGTTGGAGCGTTTATTGCACTGCTAAAAGTTAAGATTTGAGGATTTTGTTGTTAACTTCGTCAACAATCTATGCACCGATCTTGAGCTGCCAGGGTGGCGATTCTATGATCACTATGAAGGAGATTTATGCTTACCTTGCCTGACGAAGAGTGTGCTTCTTGCAGACTTTTAATTGCACTCCAACTCCCCTTGACGGAGTGGCGTAAGAACCCACGGTCCTTCTGCGAATGGAATTACAACGAGTGGTAACACTGTTAAAACCTGAGAGAATTTGCATGTTGCTAAGCCCCACAGTAAGACATCTTACTTATACTAGTATCAGGGCAGTGGTCATATCCGCAATCCCGCGCTAGACACATTTACGGTTTGTCTCACCTTGCTGCTTGGTATCATTTTACTCGGTATAAAAATTGCACATTTACAGATCAGTAATCTGTCTCGTTAAGTTCTCCCTGCTGAAACAAGTCGGTGAAAAGGATTTTGGCACTTCAACTAATGCCCATAGTCCAGTGATAGCTTTTTGTTAATTTTTCGTAACTTTTGGCAACATGGAGGGATAGAAAAGGAGATTTTGTTCACTCGCTCTCTGGCTCGGGATGTTGAAAGCACGGCTGAAATTGTTTATGCCAGGAAACTCATATGGATGGAGCGCCAACCAATTGGAGTAGAAATTGCGAAGCTCGAAGAGAATTGTTGCATCTGGAGAGTCGCCTGACCACACTTACCCCTGCTGAATTGCATACTTATGAGAGAGAGAAAGACACCCTCCAAAGTGTATAGTCATGTAAAGCACAAGGACATTTGTACGTGTCCGGTTTGCAGTTCCTCTTGAGATGAATATGCCCTGAATTACCTTAAGCTTTGGAAAAGCGCCAGAAGGTGCGACTTATGACTATATCAGTGTTCTAGCAGAATGATGCTCTTTTTGCTCAATATTCTGAATATTATTCACGAAACCAATTGAGCTATTCTACGCTAAGCTTTACTCGGGTACGAAGGTGGACGTGGATGCTTGTAGTAATTTGTAAACAGTCTACCTGAGTAGTCCCACAGAAGATAGAGAAAGACTAGGAAGCTTCCATTTCTCTGAGGAATTAACGATTGCCCTGCAGTAGCCTGTCGCTGTAAAAGTCTTCCCTGGAGTGGATGGCTTATCTTGCGAATTTTATAACAAAGTATGGATTTGATCGGACTGACTACCTTAAGGTAGCACAGAAGCATGTATTGCAGGCCAATGCCACTGTCTTGGCGGCGAGCAACCTTGGCTCTGATTCCGAAGGAGGGTGACTGAGAGACATGAAGAACTATCGGCCATGTCTTTGTTCTATGTGTGGGACTAAAATTATGGCAAAAATGTTTCGAACCGTCTGACCGGTGTTGTCAAAAACTAGTGAGCCCTGACCAATCATATGCAATCCCTGGAAGAACAATACATGACAACATATTCCTGGTCAGAACTTACACAGTATGCGAAAAAAACTCAAGGACTAAGTTGATTCCTTCCTTGGATCAAGAGAAAGCTTTGACCAATGAACCACGATTACCTCTTTGAGACCCTACTAACTTTTGCCTGGGGAGAGTACGTCGTGGCATGATCCAGACGTTGTACACATCGGCAGAATGCCTAATTAAAGTCACATGGTCACTTACTCGCCCCTTTTTCATCCGAAAAGAGGAATAAGACAAGGATGTTCCCTGTCCGGCCAACTCTATTCCCTATGCATTGAACCCTTCCTTTGCTTGATGAGACGGCAGAAAGCTAACTGCATTGTGGTGGCAAACAACAGGCCCTCCTCATACTTTCTGCAATGCCAGATGACATCCTTGTTTTGCCAGCAGTGCAAGGGATATGCAAGCTGTCTACTATGCCAGCAGGTATACTCAGCAGCATCATCTGCAACAATCAATTGGAGAAAAGCTCTGGGCTTCTAATTGGACCAATCAGATCACAGAGTTCCCAACACTTTTCAGGAACTGACATGAGGCGCAATGAGCTAAAATACTTGGGGGTACATCTATCAACTTCAAGTGGTGCTCACCAATTGATTAACTGAGAGACTTTAGGGACAAATAGAAGCAAAGTTGAAGAACTGGAGTGGGCTGTAAAAGTCCTGTATCTTGAGAGGAAAAACACTCCTTATTAAAAAGTTTATCATTCCAAAGTTAACATTCAAGATCTCTTCGTAACAGTCCAGAAGAGTTTCTGGTTCGGATGAGAGGAAGCTCGAACTATTTTGGAATGGCAAACACTGGGTTTCATTGGGCATTCTAAGCTTGTTCGATTATTGAAGGGAAGTCTTTTCCCTGCCTTTGAAGCCCACGACCACGCATCCAGTTGAAAGACCATTCAACCTACCTGTATATGAAGCCGCCACCGCATGTGTGCACTCGGCGTCGTACTTCTTCAGCAAAGTGCAAAATCTCCGTATAAAAATAATTTTTGCCATTACTTCACACAACCTGTCATCAAGTGAAACACTGCCTCTCTTTTACCAGAAATGTTGAAGGCTTGGAATGTTGTTGACATAAAAAAGAACAGATCTTTACCCAAGCAATGAGATGTTTGAGAAGAACCACTTTTTTTCAACCCTCTTGTCTACAAGGCCGCACCCTAGCTTCGTTCTCGTGAAGAAAGAAGCTCTTACTGGCAATATATCCACGTTTTGGAGACCTTCTGAATGATAGAAGAGAGGCCTTCTTTCACCCGGAAGATCTCGCAGCAGAAAAATGGGCCTACGGACAATTGGAATCCCCTCAAGGATACACAAGAAGTTAAATGCTTTGCTCCTGATGCTTGGATAATCTCGAGAATCCCAATGATGGTGAAGGAACTTTAAATATCCACAACAACTTCGTGGACTTCAAAATTGGGCAAGAAATGCTGAGCTCCCTCAGAACCCACCACCTTCGCACAATATCGGTTAGCCCTCAGGCCAGCAGCTAAAAGTGCCTTCTGGTGGGCTGCAAGGAAGAACGATGTACCTGTTGGTATCTCATTCCTCCACTATATAGCTCTTGTAACCCGATGGGATACTCCATGGTGTGAGATTCTTCCACATCCTATTCCAAGTCGTCCATGTTGGGGTTCACTTTATCTTTACCGAACACCAAGAACAATGGCTGACTTGAGTTGGAGATTGCTGCATGGTGCCTTAAGCTCTGGAGCCATGATGCGGCATCTCACGAACATTCCAGAAGAATGCTGTTTTTGTGGTGAAAGGGAAACGATATTTCACATGTACCTACAATGTCGCAATCTTCAGCCAATTTTCTTGCTGATGAAAAACTTACTATTGCGCTTCTGGCTTCACTTCTCACCAACGCTCTTCATCATCCGACACCCGGTTAAAGAACGGAGCAAGCCACGAGACCTCCTTGTAAATTTTATTTTAACTTGTGCAAAAAAATGGCACGTGGTCGCCTCGCGCGCGTGACGTCATTTCCGTAAATATACGTCATATCCGTGCGATAGAGGGCGCTCGTTTGCTCGGACTTGTGCATTCTGAGTGAGGGGAGGGAGGAGGAGGATCCTCATGGAACTGGAAAAGTTGACAAGCCAGAGTAATTTTTTGCGGTGTAAAAGCTGCAGTCACACGACTTGCTCTTTTATGACGACTTATTCAAATAAAAGTCACGTCGGCCATCCAGGTTTATTCGTCGTGAAAATAAAATAAACTGAAATCCTAAACTTGAGGAAAAGCCGTTGACTGAATATAGATGGTGGTAGATCTAAGAATCGCCATTGAACTCGATTCGAGTGGAACGCCGCTCGCAACGCAGGAAGCGCTTGGGGCAGCAACAGCAGCAGCAACAGCAGCAGCAACAGCAGCACCACCAGCAGCACCAGCAGCACCAACAAAACAAACAAAGGTAAAGTGTGTGCCCAGTGTGGAAAAGCTCGCTGTGTGACACACGGGTATAAACCCCACATTTGCAATGGTCCGCAGCGTTCCATTCAAGCGGTTTTTTTCAGTTTTCCCTCCCAGATTCCATTCGGCGATCTCTCGCTCTCTCTCTGCTCCTGTGTGCAGGGCTCGGCGGCTCGGCCGCTCGGCCGCCATTCCGCGCCATGCTGTCCTTCAAGTCCGCCTATGTGTTCAAAACCCGTTAGCAGGTAGCAACCGTACTCGCGCACACACACACGCACACGCACACGCACACGCACACGCACACACTCCATTCCCCCTTTTTCATGGTATTTTGACCGTACGTTGTTTGCATGCGCCGCTCTATTTATAAGTCGTGCTCGGTGTTTAGGTAGGCCTCGCTATTCCCAATTGTAGGCCTCTCGGAAATGTTTGTTCCTCTTGATCAACCTATTCGTGACACGTATCGAACTTGGTGAGATATCGAATTCCGAATCGCTGCACGGATCCGTGCGAGGCCTGTTTCCGCGTGCTCACACGTACTCGTACCTTGCACGACTCGAAGCCCAACCGACCCGGGTGCCCTTTGTCTGGTTTTATTTATTTATTTATTTATTTTAATTATTGGCGTCTTCAATTGTTCGTGTTGCTACTGATTTGTAATATTTCGAACGTTTGTACCAAATAGCTGACATTTTCCTTGCGAACAAGAAGATTTCGTATTGTTTTTGGGGAATTCTTCATGTGCCGTGCAGAAAGCCGGATTTTGCTTGTTGGATTTGATTTTGTGCCGCACAGGATGTTTAGTTTACCTGTGCAGCTTTGTAGGTGATGATCAACTTATTACTTATTAGTGACTTGGTAAATTGATCAGCTGATAACAGGTCGTTTTGCACGTTGGAGAACAACGGTGTAATCGATGAAGCAACAAATGTAAACAAATAGGTTTTTTTCAACCTACAAACCCACCTTGTACCTCCTACAATAATTAAGATCTTTATTTCATTTCAATTGATTTGTATAGAACACAAGTCGCTTTTATTGGCGGTTTCAAAAACCTTTCATTTAGCAGTACTTGGACAAAATAGTACAGCATTTTGCATCATCTCAACCAATCAAATTTGCTGCTCGCAAACCTTGCCCATGTCCTGTTTTGTTTGTTTGTTTGTTTCCTCTCAAGGCTTCACATGGTAATGTGTTCTATGAACTCTCCAGTTTCATTCTCAGTTGTGACTTCACTGAAATTTTATAACTAAAGTCGGGTCGATAGTACTGTTATTACATATATTTGCCAGGTCGTGTTATAAAACAGACCTTCACCTGAATAATTATCTTGTAATTAACAGGGATTGTTTTGCAGACTTCAAAACCAGTGCAGTGACTTCAAAACCAGACCATGGTTGAAACACTTGGTACTCCGGTCCCCACACTCCCCAATGGCTAGCGTTTGCAGTCCAAGTTTTTGTTTTATCTGGGAGATGAAATACATTTTTGATTTTTTTTTGGGGGGCGTATTGAAACAGGGCGTTTTCTTTTTCCTTTTTTTTTAATAAAAATAGCATTATCCATGTGGTTTGTGAGATCTTTTAAGCCCAAAACGTTGTAAAATCGACTAGGTTGGAGAAATGTATGTATTCTTTATTACCTCTGCCACTGAAGGTGAAGGAGGTTATGTTTTCACCACTTTCTGTGTTTAATTGCAGGAATCCTTCGGATTTCGGCAATTATGTTGGTCGGTTTGGTTGTCATTTGTTCATTCTGTCCTTTGTCTGTCTGTCTTGTGTGTTTTTTTTTACCCTGTAGCAGCCACCGTTTCAGCGATCATGACCAAACTGGTACAGACGTCGCCATGGTCCAACTTAGACACTTGTCGTTTTTGTGAATCTATACTAGGTCAAAGGTAAGGTCACGAAACCGAAATTCTCATTTCACAATAAAGTCCTCTAAAATGGTTGTATCGACTTCAAAACCAAAGCCAAAATGGTGCATCTTCCAATACTGCATCCAACATATGTCTCATTGGGGTGTCACACAAACGCCCTTCTTAGCGGTCGGGATCGAATGTCAGGGTCGGGTCAAAAATTTCAAATTGCTGATAAAAAACGCCATTTCAAGCCGATTGACATCCATAATGATCATGAACCAACTAATGCTAAACTCTGAAAGATGTAACACTATTGACTTATATAAAACCAAATTGATTTCCGAGGTTTTTGTTTTTTCAGAGATCATGGAGATATGACAAAGTTATTCCGGCAATTCCTTGCTTAACAAGCAATTTCCTTTTGTTTGTTTGTGTACAGGATATCTCAAAAAGTTTTGGACGGATCCGGATAAAATTTTGTGGACAGGTTCGGTGTGTGACAAGGGCGAATTGATTAGGTTTTGGGGAAGATCCGGATCCGCCGACTAGAATTTTTTTTACGTGATTCTTCACCATTGAGAAATAGGGCCAAAAATGATATATAGCACGATATC
>CM068956.1:92549015-92551112 GCA_035128595.1 Eptatretus atami | reverse complement strand
TTCAAAAATGTATTGCGCCCGATATGTTCTCGTGGATCAGGCATTGCATGGCGGAGGTATGCGCTCTACCAGGTCCCCTTCTCGTTATATCTTCTTTTTCTTTTGGATTCTCCCATTTTTATACGCCCGATATATATATATTAAGTATTAGCACTCACACATAATCATCAGGGGGGCGTTATTCTGTTCGTCTGTCTGTTCTGTCTGTACTGTCTGTCTGTCTGTGTCTGTCTGTAGCTGCTGTCTGTCCCGTCCGTTTCCGTCCGTTCCTGCTCCGCACTCCCTAACTGGCCCAAAGTTCTTCAATCTTTCACGTATTCACTTATTCGGCGTACAGTAGGAGAGACCTGCTGGCGTACGTTCGTGCATCTAAAGTGGCTGTGTCCATGGCAACCAGGCATGCTGTTTTCCATGTAGTACGCCCAATTCTGTATAGTACCTACCCCCCTTCTTGTTTCTTTTAAGAGGGCAGCTCCATGAAATTTTACAATGATAAAGGACTTTCCTCTGAATCTAGAAAGTGGTTCACACATTCTTCGTAGCTTACTATAATTGGTCAAGATATGAGGGAACATGTGTCCGTGTTTTTAGGGGGTTCGAAGCAATCATCATTTTCTCGCAACATCCATGGCTAGAAGGCTCATTTCAAAATTATAAGACCAATCGTTAAGGGGCCTTCAACCACATTCTGAACTTTACCTCTCCATTAGGACTTCGCATGCAAACAATTCAGGCTTCGCCTACAGGCCCTTCTCTCAGGGCCATCTAACAGGCTCCTGGTAAGTGGGATAAAATCAATTCATGTGACAGTTGCTGTGTTTAAAGTGATTGCTTTTCCGCACGTAATTCTTTTTAATTTCTTAATGAGGCAACTGCCATGGAAATTCATAACACATGATTAGAGGAACGTTGCTTCTGAATCCTAGAAGTGTTTAACACGTTCTTGTAGGCTACTATATTTTGTCCGAAGATATTGAGTTGAAAATGTGTCGCAATTAGGGGTCTGAATCACATCATTTTTTGCAGCCATCCATTGCTAGAAGGCTCATTTCAAAAATTAAAAGACTAATCGTTAAGTGGCTTCACCACATTCTGCACTACCTCGGCCATTAGGACTTGCATGCAAAAATTTCTAGCTTTCCTGTACACCGCTTTTCCTCAGGCTCCATCTAAGCAGGTGCTCGCTAGTAAGTGGAAATAATTCATTCAATTTGTGACGAGGCTGTGTAAAATGATTTGATGTTTCCCTCACGTAATTTTTTTTATTTTAAGAGGCAACTCCATGAAATTCTAACACATGATAGAGGACTTCCTTCTGAATCTAGAACGTGTTTACACGTTCTTCGTTACGCTACCTATATTCGTCACACGAAATGAGTGAAAATAGTGTCCATTTTAGGGGTCTGAATACCATCATTTTTGCACATCAATGCCAGAAGCCCATTTTGAAACTTCATCACTTAGAGACTTGTGCTTTGCACACAATGCTCATACATGTATGTTAGAACTGGCATGCTAAATTTCAGTTTCCTATACCATTCCTAACCACATTTAACAGGCTCCTGTAAGTGGAAAAATCACTCGTGTGATAGGCCGTTGTGATAGGCCGTGTAAAATGATTGTTTTTCCCGCATAATGTTTTTATTTTAGAGGCAGCTCCATGAAATTTTAACATGATAAGAGAACCTCCTGCTGAATCTAGAAAGTGTTCACTCGTTCTTGTAGCTACTATATTGGTCAGAATATGAGGGGAAAATGTGTCCATTTTAGGCGTCTGAATACCATCATTTTTGCACATCCATGCCAGAAAGCCCATTTTGAAACTTTCATCACTTTAGGCTTGTGCTTTGCACACAATGTACTACATGTATGTTAGAACTGGCATGCAAAATTTCAGCTTCCTATACCATTCCTAACCCAATTTAACAGACTCCTGTAGGTGGAAGGGTCACTCGTGTGACAGCCGTGTAAAATGATTGTTCTCTCGCATAATTTTTTTTTTGTTGAAGGGCAGCTCCATGAAATTTGGCACATGGTGAGGACTTCCATCTGAAATCCAGAAAAGTGTCACTCATTCTTGTTAATAATGTGTCGGTG
>CM068956.1:92524015-92544015 GCA_035128595.1 Eptatretus atami | reverse complement strand
TTCGATTCGATTTTGTTCACCCACAGCACCCCCTCGAACTTTGGGGATTTCCGATTTCAAACCGCATTTTCGGTACTTTTCATTCAAATGGATACCGAGTAGTTATCAGTCGATGGAACTGGATGAGATTTGATATGCATAATCTTAAGGTGATTCCCTATCCGCTATATGACATCCATTTTGCTCTATATCTTATAGTTTCCATGCTCGGCGACCCATCGCCGCCTACCGGCTTGTGTATATATATATGTACGCACACGCACACACAGTCATGCACCACTTAACGACGGGGTTACGTTCTGAGAAATGTGTCTTTAAGCGGTCATCATTGTGCGAACATCATAGAGTGTACTTGCACAAACCTAGATGGTGTAGCCTACTACACACCTTGGCTATATGGTATAGCCTATATATTGCTCCAAGGCTAAAAACCTGCACAGCATGTTACTGTACTGAATACTGTAGGCAATTGTAACACAATGGTAAGTATTTGTGTATCTGAACATAGAAAAGGTACAGTAAAAATACGGTAGAAAAGATTAAAAATGGTACACCCGAATAGGGCACTTACCATGAATGGAGCTTGCAGGACTGCAAGTTGCTCTGGGTGAGTCGGTGAGTGAATGTGAAGGCCTAGGACATTATTGTACACTACTGTATATTTTATAAACACTGTACACTTAGGCTACACTAATTTTAGAAATTTTTTTTTCTTTTTTCTTGTAATAACCCGAACCCGAAAACACAAACACATTGTGCAGCTGTACAAAAATATTTCTTTCTTTATTTACTTTTTGTTTTTAAAACTTTTTTGTTAAAAACGAAGACACAATCACACACATTAGCCTCGGCCTATACAGGGCTAGGATCATCAATATCACTGTCTTCCACCTCCACGAGGCCTATACAGGGTCAGGATCATCAATATCACTGTCTTCCACCTCCACATCTTGTCCCACTGTCCCACATCTAAGATAGTTGGAAGACGCTTTAGTTTTACCTTTGTGCTGTTCATGACGGGCATGTGTGTTGTTCGCGGCTGCTTACATCTCCTCTTGCATCAATTACAGAAAGGTGAATAAATAGCGTTTGGAATTTATAAATAATCATTGCATCGATGTTATAATTTACAAATGAAGAAACGCGAACCTGTCATTTGTGTGATATATTTTCGGAACAGTGCGAATGTTTTAACAATATAAAAAGCTTTACTAAAAATGAATTTGTGTTTTAATTTCTACTGCAACAACGATTTATTCGTGGAATTCTTTAATGCAAAGGTAATTTATTTGCTAGAAGGTAAACGTGCAAAAAACGGGTCAAATAGGGTGAAAATAGGGGTGTTTTAGGATGTTAGGTCAACATTGGGTCAGTTTGAACGCTGATTTTCTTGAATCCCGATTTAGCGTGACCCCGCTTTTTCGTGATGACATTTTATGGACCTCAACGATCGTGTTATAACGGGGCCACACTGGAGTTGTTTATTATCATTATCAAGTATTATGTACTGTACATAATTGTATGTGCCTATACTGTACTTTTATACGACTGGCAGCGCTACGACAGCTACATCACTAGGGATAGGAAGTTTTCAGCTCCATTATAATCTTATGGGATCACCGTCATATTGTTGCGGTCGTACCAATATATGCGGTCCGTCGTTGACCAAAACGTCGTAATGCGGTGCATGACTGGGAAAAAAAAATATATCTATATATACTACATCATATACGAGGTCCGTCTAAAAAGTAACGGGACTGAGCCTGCTGTGTGCTCCACTTACACAACTTGAATGAACGGATCGCGTGGGCCGTCACGTCAAGACCAAAGACAGCAAGGATGTCGATGTCTAAGGTCAAGGTGATGCTCATCGCATGTTTTTGATATCAAGGGCATCGTCCACTTCGAGTTTCCACCACACGGTCAAACAGTGGATGGATACGTGTACAAGGAGATCCTCTGGCGCCTCATGAGATCAGTCCGGGACAAGAGGAGGGATCTGTGGGAGAACAACGCCTGGGTGCTCCACCATGACAACGCCCCTGCTCACAGTGCCATGAGCATCCGACAGTTTCTGGCAGAGAGGAACGTGCCAACTCTGGAGAAACCCCCGTATTCACCAGACTTGGCTCCTTGTGATTTTTTCCTATTCCCCAAGCTCAAGGGGGGTGATCAAGGGGACCCGATTTCCTGATGTGGAGGCCATCAAAAGGGCTGTGACGACGGAGCTCCGGAGGATTCCAGAAGAAGCCTTCCGGGGGTGTATCGAAGAGTGGAAGAAAAGGATGGAAAAGTGTGCAAGACTGGAGGGAAACTATTTTGACGGAGACGAGCTGTGATTTCAATATATTTTTTGGAATAAAATTTCTGTGAAGTCAGTCCCGTTACTTTTTTTAGACGGACCTCGTACATTTTCATATACATTTACATTTACATATATATGTATATGTATATGTATATATATATATATATATATATATATTGTTGCCGTCCGGGGTTTGGGTGAGAAGACCACCAGGGGGGAAGCTATCTCGGGTTCCCACCAGACTCCCCGGAATTGCAGGTCGTCACACACGGATAATTCCGTGACGCGGCGGGTCGCTAACCAACCGTGAACGCCAATATCTCAACCATGTGACCTGGGGTCCTCCCATCAATGGGTTAATCAGGTTACCTAATTAATCACGTGACCTAATTACCGGGGGACACGCCCTTGGTACGCCTTGTCCAAACTGGATCACTTTACCGGATCAGATGCAGCTGAGCGACACTGCCAAGGACGTACTGGCTAAAAGGAGCGGATTGTTGGGGAAAAAAAGTCCCGGCTAAGTTAGGATGTGGACCATGCTGCATCAATGAAAGAATTCACAAAAAGGAGCTGGGAATATTTCGACAAAGGATTTATTAACAGGCAGGCGAGGAAAGATATGTGGCACAGTGAATGTTGTTTATTGTTGGCTGTAGCAGGAATAGGAAGAGATGTGAGAGGTGCGGCAAAAAAGCAGACACAGAGCAGAGTTATCCTGATATAATTCTTGTACAATCTTAACTTGAGCGAGGACAGGCGCCAGGACACACGCACGCACACACGCACCCCGATGAAGAGGAGTTGATGAAGAGAAAAAGGAGAGATGAGGCTAATGGTCTTTCAATACCTTTCACGATTGCCCGACCACGCCACCAGTACGTTTTGGGGGGATGCTTCGCTGGGCAATACCTTCCTGATAGCTGGCGCGTCGTCTCTTGCTTCGTGGCATTTCGTGCAGCTCGCGTCGGTCCAGAGAATGAGACGTGACTGTCGGACGTGAAGGGAGAGACTTGGGTGGAGTAATAAGCCAATGGATGGAGAGAGGAGGAGTTCAAAGCAAGTGGGCGGAGAATGGCGGTGAGGTGGTGAAGAAGGCGGAGTCAGCAAGCGAATTGGTAAAGAAGGGCGGAACCAGCAGGGGAATGGGTGGACTGTCGATCCCAAGCCATACAGAACGAGCCGACAGGAACGGTGGCCAGGAATGACGACGCACTAGCGGCTCCACGACCCGTCCTTTTATAGACCCCCCCCCCTGTGGTGCGGGGTGGGGGCGACGACCCAAAGCGGTGTCATCACCCGAATCGGCCACTCTCGTTAGGCCCCGGCCACTGCGCGGCCCGGCCGTGATGGCCGGAAGCGGCTCCACTCCACTTCTGGCAAGATGGTTCCAAGCTGCGGAATAGTGTCGCTCCGAACCCCATGACATGAATCTCCTTGCACCGAACTCTGTGATATGAATCGCCTTGCACCGAACCCCGTGCCGTGCCCCGGCTACCCGCGGTTGGTGCTGGTCAATGTGCCTGCTGGTGCACCACACGGCCTCAGCGATAGAAACCTTTTCATTTTTAATTAATGAGTAAAAATTTCTAAAAACCTGTTTTCACTTTGTCATGGGGTATTTTGTGGAGATCGGTGACAAAAAATTTAAATTTAATCCATTTAAAATTTGGAAAGTCATTAAATCTGACAAATCAATTTTCCAGGCCTGTAAAGTTGTGGAATTTTACATTCAGTCATGGAAAATCGGAGAGAACGTAATTCTAATTTTACGAATGTATTAAAAAGAATTGATTGCTTTGGAACACTCATGAAAATCTGATTTAGAGCAGTCTAAGTTTGTAAACCAACAATGGAAGCCACCTTGTTTTGGTATTTTCGTATTTCCTTATTAACATACGAAACTATTTCCTTCTGAATATGTGGTATAAAGGTCAGAAATTGATGATCCCAAATTGTCCAAATATAGTAATTAAATGTACTTTGTTCGAAGGCTTTCTCTGTCAGGTCAGGTAGGTCAGGTATGGGAGCATGTGCCAGAACAGCGCGTCGCTGCATCCACTTTCCGCCGGTACTCCATGGGCCTCCGTCTGGCCTTCCCCAGGCAGATGCCAGGCCCATCCCCATCTCCTTGAGATGCTGGTCAACCTGCTGCAACCACGAGGCACGTGGTCGGCCCATTGGCCTCCTCCACTCACGAGACTCCCTCGCTGAGAGAATCTGGTGAGCAGGAGCAGAGTCAGGAAAACGAGCCACATGTCCATACAGCCGCAACTGACGCTCACGGACCATGCAGGTAACAAATCTCATCCGAGTCTCTCTCAGCAACCGCTCGTTGGACACAAAATCTGACCAGCGATAGCCAAGGATTCTCCGAAGAGACCTGGTACCAAAGGAATTAAGTCTCCGTCTCAGATCCTTGGTCAGAGTCCAAGTCTGGCATCCATAGAGCAAGACTGGAAGCATCAAGGACCTGAAGACTCGGACTTTCGTCCTCCCGCACAGGTACTGGCAGCGCCACACCCATGATCCAGTGAATCCATGACTCCCCAGGCCCGACCCAGACGTCTATTGACCTCTGACTCACAGCCAGCAGAGACATGAATATCACTGCCAAGGTAAGTGAATCTCTCCACGACCTCAACATCCTCACCACAAACAGACACAGACAGGACGGCAGCATCCAAGATGTCATTGAAAGTCTGGATCTTAGTTTTGACCCAAGAAACCCGTAATCCCAGCGGCTCCGACTCCTCATTCAGCACCTTGAGGCCCCAAAAGGATATCTAAAGTCTCCGCAAAATGACTGCATCATCTGCGAAATCAAGGTCCGAGGTCTTGACATTCCCAAACGATGCACCGCAGCTTGATCTTTCCGACATCCTCCCTAAAATCCAGTCCATACAAGTGCTGAAAAGTGTGGGGCCAGTACACACCCTGACAACTCCAGTAACAACTGGAAATAAGTCAGAGATGGTACCACCACACTTCCCAGCACTCTCAGTACCAGAGTAGAGTTCAGACATCAGATCGATCAGTTTTGGTGGCACCCCACGAAGACCAAGAATCCTCCAGAGGACATCCCGATTCACTGAATGAACGCTTTACAGAGATCAACATAGGCTGCAAGCAGCCCCTGCAGAAACTCTCGTCTGCGTTCGGTGAGGACACGAAGAGCAAGGATACGGTCAATCGTTGACCTCTTTGGTGTAAAGCCTGACTGCTCTGGACACTGGTGCTCAAGCAGATGGTGGCCGAACCCTATCAAAATTATCCGAGCTAAGTCCTTGCCCGGCACTGAGAGCAGCGTCACCCCTCGGTAGTTGTTGCAGTCTTGGCGATCACCCTTCCCTTTCCAGAGAGGGACAACAAGGCCCCTCATCCAATCAGTTGGGATGATGCCTGTGTTCCAGGCAGAGCACACAACTGCATGCAACGACACGAGTGCAGCATTTCCACCAGCCTTGAGAAGTTCAGCATGGATGCCACAGATCCCTGGAGTTTTACCCCGTTTCAACCGGTTCACTGCAGCCCGTGTTTCCACAAGCGAAGGTGGACCACAGTTGATTGGAGGGTCAGCAACAGGGATTGTAACACCCTTGATGTCCAACTCGACAGCTGGGGGATCAGCCTGGTACAACCGCTCAAAGTAACCGGCCCAGCTGGCCTTCACTTCAGACTCCTCTGTCAAGAGCCTACCACTCTCTGCTCTAACTGCAGTGCTCCGAGGGATGGGCTTGGATGAACGCAATGCGCGAATTCCCCTGTAAGCGGGACGAGAATCACTTGTCCACAGGTGATGCTCTACCCCCTCACAGATTCCTCGCACATAGGCCTCCTTGTCCACCCTTAGTGCACGTACAGTTTTACGCCTCAGCTCCCTGAACAGCTCAGCTCTGCCATTCAGCCTGGCCCTGCGACTCTCGTCAATGGTATCCAGTGTCCCTGAGAGACAAATTCTTCTTTCCCTGCGGTGAGTTCCAAGACATCCACCGGCAACATCAAGGACGGTGGTCTTGAAGGTACTCCACAACTCTTCAGGACCCCCAAAGCACCCAGACACCCCAAATGTCCACTCAGCCTATTCGCAAACTCCTCAGCTACTCTCTCATCCTTGAGCCTGCCAACATCCAGCCTAGGCTGGGATGGTACCATTCTCCGGATTTAAGGTGCAGCTTTAGAGTTGCTACAACAAGCCGTGGGCAGTATTGAGGAAATGAGCACTCCGGTAGACCCTGCAGTTCTGGATCATCCTCCAGCGACCGTCAACGAGGCATGGTCAATCTCCTTTGCCACACTGCCAGCGTTGGAATACCAAGTCCAGCAATGAGCTTGTGGGTGCTGAAACCATGAACCAGCCACCCTAAGTCCATGACTTCTTGCAAAGTCAAGGAACTTAGTGCTATTCTGGTTCATAGTTCCTGACCCATGGGGACAACACATGTCTCATAACCATCCCTATCAGTTCCAGTCGATGCATTGAAATCCCCCAAGACGAGAAGTGTATCTCTCTGGGACACTGATCACCACAGACTCGAGGCGTGGCGTAGAATGTGTCCTTCACGGTGAGGTCACTCGCCTCAGTCGGAGCATAACAGAGACCAGGGAAATGACACCAAGGAGTGACGAATCCTTAGTCTCATAATACGCTCGTTGACCGGTGTTACCTCAGTTATCATTGGGGTGCTTATTGGACACAGCTACAGCAACTCCTTGAGTATGGTAACCATCAGAGCGACCAGACCAATCGTAGGTGTAACCACCCACCATATCTCGCCGCAATCCGGTCTCCGAACCTTAGAGAGTGCTGCATACCGATGTCCAAACGCTTGAGCTCAGATGATAACAGAGACAGGTGATCATCCTCTCTAGGGATAGGACATTCCAGGCGGCCCCACCGGAAGGGACCGCCTCAGGTTAACCCAAGGAGACCGCCGTCTGGTGGACGACACCTCAGCACCACTCTGACACACTCTCCCGCAATCTGACCCAGGAGTTACCCCGTGGTTTCCCTCCTTTCATCAAAGATTGGGGTCCCGAAGGCTTTGCCCCAATCCCATCATCCGGTGAGCTGCCCTGCGAAGGGAAGCTGCACAGGAGGTACTCCCACGGAGTGGGTTTTCAGATTTTTTGCGTTTTTGTGTTTTGCGGAATGAAGGATTTTAGGTGGCCGGAGTGCAAATCCTGCCACCAACCTCCTAATAAAAAAGTAACCCAACTGCAGGAGGACGTCCACAGACACAGTTGGGCACTAGATATGGATGGCCGTTGGCTCACAAGGAGCTCCTCCGCCCTTGACAGGTTTTGTTTTTAATCCTGCTGAGTGTCCATATCCAAACACCCTCCTCACCAGAAAACCTGGTGGGGGAGACGTTTATGTCGCGACAACCCGACCATGGAACAGGTTAGTACAGGCTTACATGGTACCTGTAGCAGGTCACAGATCTGATCTGACCTGACAAACTTTCTCTGTGAAGGGAAATAACTCGTGACTGTCATCCATATGTCGGAGTTTATCAATAGTAGTCATACGCAACAATTAGTCCCATTATAAGACAGTCAAAAAATAGATTTATTTATTTATTGTGACTCAAACTTCCAAAATATTATGCAAAACCATGAGATATAATGAATATGATTAATATTATGAATACCCCTCCCTGCAGGCATCGTATGAGAAAGTGCAATAGTAAAGTAGCTATTGACGGAGACACGTGTTTTACATGGATCGATCTGTGTTCCAAAAACAATTGACTGCACAGGTGGAGAAGTTTGTGCATGCTTTGAAGAAAATTTTATCATTTTTGCTAACAGTGAGGCAAAGAAATGAATTGTCTTCGGATCATGATGCCTGTAAATGTAACTTCAGAGATATGTTGCTTGGTGAGCCACGATATGCTCAGTGGACAACGAGTATGTTCATGGTTATGTACACATGGTTATAATGTATCCGGTTCTGGGTTTGGAGCATTGGCAGGTCTCCTTGGGGGCTCCCTGCTGACGATCTCAAAGTTAAGTTTCCGGTCGTTATCTGTCCCGTTTTAACTTTATTTTCTCACCTACATCTTACTGTGTGTTCCTAGTTCGGTTTTGTTTCAAAAATCGTGCTATTTTGTGAGATTTCGTCGAACTTGTCTTACTGGGTGCTTGAGGCTATACTTGAGGCTTGAGGACTATCTTGAGGTTGAGGCTTGAGGCCTACCTTTGTTCCCTCGGTGTACAATCGTGTTTATTTGTTTTTTTCTCCCCATTATCTTCAACTTCTATCTTTCCCACTTTCTTAATGTCCCCCATCCCAACTAATCACTATTTCTTATCTTAAAAAAAAAAACCGCTACCTTTCTCCGATTCTTCTTCTCTTTCTTCTTCTTCTTCTTCATCTCCTCTTCTTCTTCCTCCTCTTCTTCTTCCTCAATTTTTTCTACAACACTTCCATGACCTAATCTGTTGAAAACTCAAACATTAATAATAATAACAAAAACGATCTTTATAATGCTTCATCTTCCTCTTTCACACGTGTGGTACTCTTTACTGTATCAGAATGCACTACTCTTTCTGCTATTTAAACAGACTGCTCTCAATTCGACCTTTCCTTCATACCTTGCCTAAAAAATCCAACTGTTACAGCGTTACTTCTCTCTTCTCTGAATTTGCCTTTATTGCATCCCTCAAAATGTGTTTAATCGCATAACTGACCTAAAACTTTAAAAAACCCCAGTTTGCTATGAATGTTCACTTTCTATCAACCATTCTTTTTTTCCAACTTCAGTGCCAACTCACTCCTCTCAGCCCTCACTCTCAAAGCAACCATCCCACTCTTCTCCCTCCAAGCCTCCTCTCACCTCTCTCAAAAACTCCCCCTCACCTTTCTCCCACCATTCATCCCCTCACTCATCCTTCCCAAAGTTTCCCCCCCTCCATCCACAAAGCTGCTCCTTCACTGCCCTCTCACCTCCATCTCTTCACTCCACCTCCTCAAATCCTCACTGCCTTCTTCCCCCTCTCTTGTCCCCCTCTCCCCAGCACCACAGAGCCTTTTCTCCTCCTCATTCGGCCCTCCCCTAGCTATTCTGCAATCCCCCACACTCTTTCAACAACACTCCTTACCTCCCCCCTCGTCCCTTGTCCTACCTCCCTCCCCCCCACCCCCTGCACCAAAGCCTCCTCCCCTACCTCTTCATTAAAAGTATGGACCTCAAATATCCGGGGCCTTCGCTCAAACCTTTCAGATCTTTCCATAAAGGTTGCCACCGACAAACCAGACATAATCTGCCGAACAGAAACTTTCCTCCCCCAAGACGTGTTTGACTCCCAAGTATCTCTCCCTGTTACTCCTCCTCTGGTTTGACAGACCTGAGCCTCGCCCTGGTGGAGGAGTTGCTCTCTTCATCAAAGACTCTATTCTCACTCTCCATGCATGCCCTCACTCCCCACCCCCCAGGAATACCTCTGGCTACGGCTTCTCCTCAACTCCCACCTCATGTTTATATGTGTACTGTACCGTCCACCTAACAGTGATGACTCCATCTACACCTCACTATCTGAAAACATGGACCAACTTCTATCTTCTTATCCAAACTCTCTCTTCCTCATATGTGGCAACTTCAATTGTCATCATGCCAGTTGGCTAGGTGTGGGTACCTCTCTCACCTGTCATGGCACCTCAGCAAAAGCTTTCTGCGACTCATTGGGACTGACTCAATCGGTCAACTTCCCTACCCGGATCTCAACCAATGGTACTCCATCTCTTCTGGATCTGATTTTGACAAATTTCCCTGACAATATCTGCTTCTCTTCCTCCGCTCCAATCGTTCTTCTGACCACGTCCTTGTCAAAGTGGACATCTCTCTGGCTATTATCAGAGAACCACCTCCCCGCCGTCGAGTCTGGCATTTCACTCAAGCCGACTGGCAGGGTCTCCAAGCAGCCCTCAAACTTATAGACTGGTCTCCTATCTCTACTTTCTCCAACATCAACTCATCTGGAATTCTTTCAAAGAAACTTGCTCTCCCTCATGCACAGATTTATCCCCTCTCGTCTTCAGTTGTCCTACCCTTCCTCCTGCCCTTGGTTCACTGAAGCTTGTGGTGAGGCAGTTGTCCTGAAACAACTTGCCTCATGGAAAGCAAACCCAACTGAGGGCAATCTCAGTTCCTTCCATAAAGCTTGGAACAAGTGTGTATCTACCCTCAGGAGAGCCAGAAAACAACATCTTTCTCATCTCAAGTCTGAACTCTCAAACCTCTCTCCCTCCTCAAATCCTGGTGGCGTCTAATCAAATCTGTTTATGGTGTATGTTCCCCCTCCATCCCTCCCTTACCTCAAATGGCAGCACCGCTGATACCGCACGTGAAAAAGCTGAATGCCTAAACTCGGTGTTTGCAGCTAATCTTGTGTCCAAAACCCATCACTTTCTCTACCCACCTTACCCAGTCGCACCAACTGTCCCTGGACTCTGTGTCCTTTTCTCCTGACAAGGTGGAGAGCTTGCTGTCAAACCTCGACTCAGATTCTGCAACCGGTCCAGACGGCATCAGCCCACGTTCCTCAAAGCCTGCTCTTCTGCTCTTGCTCACCCTCTCTCTGTTCTATTCACCCTCTCATTTGCTCAAGGTCATCTGCCATCTGCTTGGAAATCAGCAAACATCACTGCCCTGCCAAAAAGGTGCAAAAACAGATCCCTGCAACTACAGACCAATCAGCCTTCTCCCAATCATCAGCAAGGTTATGGAATCCATCATCGTTCAGACATCAAATCCTTCCTCTTCTCCAATGGCTTGATTTCTGATCATCAATTTGGTTTCAGACCAGGTCACTCTACCTTGGATATGCTGCTTCTGCCTCTCAACAATGGATGGAAGCCCTCAATGCCAGACAGGAAATCCGAGCCGTATCCCTGGATATATCACGTGCTTTGACACAGTCTGGCACCCTGCCCTGCTCACCAAACTCTCTTCCAATGGTATCCAAGGACATCTCCACTCATGGCTCGCAGACTTCCTCTCCTGTCACAGCCAACATGTGGCCCTAAATGGAGTTCTTTCATCCCCCCTTCCTGTCCAGGCTGGATTTCCTCAAGGTAGCGTTCTGGGCCCTGTTCTTTTTCTGGTTTTCATCAATGATCTCTCCGACTCTCTGGAAAATCCTCTATATCTCTTTGCGATGACTCCACCCTCTGCCGTACCATCGGTCATCCCTCAGACCGGCAAGCAGCAGCTTCTTCGCTCACTGCTGATCTGGATAAAATCACAAACTGGTCCAACACGTGCAAGATGTCTTTCAATCCGACAAATCTCACACTCTCACTATGTCTCTTCGAAAGGACCGTTTAGAAAACCCCCCATCCACTTTCTCAACAATCCTCTGGAAGAAGTCCTTTCTTTCAAGCTTCTGGGTCTCACTATCTGCCATGACCTTTCTGGGAAAGCCACATTTCAAACCCGCCTCCAAAGCCAGTCGCCGACTGGGAATCCTCCGTCGTGCAAGGTCCTTCCTCGGCCCACCTGAGCTCCTGACCACTTACAAAGCTTTTGTCCGCAGCCTGATGGAGTATGCTCTCCCCTCTGTGCTGGTGCTCCTGCCTCCACCTTTCTCGGCTTCACGCTGTAGAAACAAAGGCATTTCAGATCATTGGCATCTCCCGCAATGAGGCTGAGTCTTTGGGCCTCTCACTCAATCACCGCAGGTTGGTCGGTGGTCTTTCTGTCTTTACCGTCTCCTCTCCAGCCTTGCCCCCCTGCTCTCTCTGCGATTTGTCCCCACCACATTTCCGCAGGGCGCTCAAGGTCCACCAATAACCCCTTCTGGTAAAACTACCAAAATCACGAATCACTGCTCACCTTCACTCTTTCATTCCTCTTTTTTTTCCTGCCTTTGGAATAAACTCCCTCACTCTATTCATTCCCATTCTTCCCTCCAGTCCTTCAAAACAGCTGTTCACCCACCTCTTATCATCCCCCATCCAAATCCTCGATCTTTTCTACCCCGATAATCCACCCAAGCCCACTCCTTCAAATTCCCTGCTTTCCTTCCTGAAAGTCCCTGTAATGTCCATTTTCTATTCCCCATGTTCCCGTCCCATCCCTCTCCTTCCACAGATCTCCAATATCTCTGTTCCTGTCTCATGCCCCTCTTGATGTGTGTTGTGTGTTAGCTCTCATACGAGCCTCGACAAGGTATACAAAAAAAAGAAGTAAAATATGGTGTTGCACATGTTTTAATTTTGCTTTTAAAATGTCAATTATATCCATGTTGCTAAATAACTTGCTCTTTCATTTTGGGAAAAGCTTAGTTCTCTGTAAGATATGCTTGGGAGAGATCATGGGAAATCAGGCAAATATCATGGAATTTCAGATGGTCAAAATGGGAAGGACCCTGCCACAATAATGATGTTCGCTTTCGATGATGAGATCAACGTTTTGTTTTGCTATGTATACAGTATTTGGCAAGCATAACAAGTATTAACTTTTTGCGCAAAATGGCTGACAAAATCTTGATGTTTTTCTCAGGATATAATTTAATCAGTCAAAAGCAAAACCAATCGCATTACTAACTTAAAGTTACAATTTGATCACAGTAAAGATAGGAAGCAAATGAAGAGTTGAGGAAAAGTGTACTGATTAAACATTGTTCAAGTGATTTAAAAGAAAAAATGGTGGGGCCAGATATACCACAGGAGCTTGGAATTAAAGAACTGTAAGAACAGCATCTCAGTGGATATAGTAAAGCTCATTGGTGGAAATGAGAGTGTTCATGAGGTGGTGGTGGACAGCAGACTTTAAATCCTGAAGAGAATAATTTGAGACCAGTCAGGAAGATAGTTCCACAGGCAATAAAAGAGGGGTCTGAAAGAATGGAGGCGAGCATCGAGTTTTGACTTTAGGAGGATAACGGAAAGGGTTTCTGGCAGAAGGTATGCATTCTGGAGGGGCAGGGATAGGATAGAAAGTTCCAAGAGCAGGAAAAGCAAAATTGAGCTCATAAAATATATGCAAGGCCACCATCTGGCCTACAGTGTGCAAGGAGGATACCCTGAGACTTGTCTTCCCGATTACTGCTTTGGATTCCAAGCTAACCGGCTGGCATTATGCCCTGAATGGGTCTACGGGGTTTTATAACCCCCTCCCAAAATAGGTATTTGCTCTCTTCTCCAAACTACACACACGATTTCGATGAAACTTGACCACAACCTTCACCCTTGATGTACCAATGTTTGTTCATGGCATTGAAAAATTCAGGGTCTGTGGGGGGTTTGAGTGACTGTTGCTCCTGATACAGGTGAGCTTCAGGACAGATGGTCCTATTTTTTAGATTAGTGCTCTCTTTTCTAGGGATATCCTGAGTGCTAAGTGAGGTATTACTGTACTGGACTATTTCACTTCCCTGTACAAATCGGCTTCCAGATCATGCCATGTCTTCTCCACTACTCTTTGCTGCTTTCTTCCTCTGCCCTTACAAGTGCAGCAACTCTACATCTGGTTGGCCTCCTCTCCCCAGCAAGGGAATTCTGTTGGTTCTGGGACTATCCCATTTTTCCCATTGACTTTAATGTTAACTCGGGGAAATCCTATTTGACCCTGTCACTATTAGAATGGAGTAAAAAAATTTCTCACAAACAGATCTCCTACGGCACCAACTTCTCCTTCTCCACCCCCACCTCTTCCACTCATCCTGCACCAGTTTCTCCACATTAAATTGTTTCTGGGACCAAGCTCTTCCATGAGCCTCGACTATTTATCAAAACAATTTTTTACCACCCCCCCCTTTTTATTTTACCCCTCACCTTTGACCACCCACCCTCCACCCTCTTTCTCTTACCTATTCATACCCCCACTTGAACAGAGATTCCTTCCCTTTATATGCCTACCTATAGATAAACTTTGGAAGAGTATATACAGCGAAACAAAATCCTGTTTACCCTCCCCCCTCCTTTGTGGTTTATGTCCTTTGTGAAAAATAACTCCTGCAGCACAATCCTTGGCACTTGCTTGTGGAGTTGACAATCCTGCCAAAAAAAAAAAAAACAACTTCTTAAGCCATGTCAGTTGAGTGATGCTGTGGATTGCGGTGTATCAGCTGACACTGAATTAGGCAGTGGGTGGTCTGGTTTAAAAAAATATATATTTATTTTATTTTTTTCAGTCTGCAACTGAGCCGGTTTGCCAAGTTAATGTTTATAGTTATCATCCCAGTTTCAACAGAAAGTTCTTGTTGAGAGATTCTGGGACATTACATTTTGGTTGGAAAACGTGTGCGTAAACCCAGAAGAGGTACTCGGTGTGCTTGCCTTCCCTCCCACCTATAGCACATGGAGGTGGAAAAGTACTAGGACCATGCCAACATTCTTCTGGAAAGATCGATGTCCCTCCCCACTCTTAATTATATTTAAACTGTGGAAGTGAAGGTTTGGCAAACCCTCATTGACTCATCATATCTGCTGTGATGTTGCTTTACGAAGAAATTCCAACCCAGAGGTAAGTTGACATGCTTGCCCCGGTCCTCCTGCAATACTGGTCTTTTTATCATTGCACCTCAAATTGATTAACTATTATTTTTCCCTCCTAGCTTTGGCTCAGCGATAGAAGATTCCAGTCTCTCCAATGACATTTTAGACGAGTTTTCAATTGAGGACGATTATGGATCTGAATCAAAACATGATGTTCTTTCTACTGATGTATATTTCGAACTGAATTGAGTGAATTCAGCCATTCATCATTTTAAGGTAAAGTTTCTTTTATTTTTGAATGTAATGCTATAAAAACAACTCTGTTGTATGAAGATGAAGTAATGTATATCCTCATTTTCACAGGATGACCTTGCAGAATTCATGAACGAAATTGATGTTCTTCGTGAAACTCGGAGTGAGTTCATGGATTTAGTTGAGGACTTTTTGAACGACCTTGACGCAGAAACTGACATGTTTTCACCATTCGTGTCCGAGTTTTCAGTCCCACTCGAAGGACTGCCATCCGACAGGTGCGACCTATTTAATTTAATTTGTAATCTTCAAAACTATCATGTGGTGGGGGGCTATTAAATGATGAATATTAACATTTCCATTAATATTCATCATGGCTTTGTTAAGAATTCTGTCTGTAAAAGCAACTTGTGTGTGTATTTTCAGCTTGACAAAGACATTCAAACAGGCATCAGTTTGCACTGTGGTTAAGGATTCCCTCTCCTGGGCCTATGATGGGTGAGTGATTTGTCTACAAGTATATGTATGCGTAATTACTTGGTTGTACTGGTCGGTTTGCTTTTGCACCCAAAATTAATTAAATACTTTTTCTTCCTTGCTTTGACTCGGCGATGGAAGAAATGGTTCATCTCAACTTTATGGATTGCTGTAAAGAACTTCAGAATAACACATTCACCACCTATGACTCAATTGAGAGTTGGGGAAAGCGTCGACTTCGATATGTTGCTCAAGCAGTGATGTAAATGGTAAAAATTTTGTCTCATTAAATGAGAGTTCCAAGAGTTCTGTCATTTAATATACAATCCAATGAAGAAATATGTCACCTTACCCATTTATGTGCTCTATTCGCAGGAATAAGACGAGTTTGACACTTGACACTTGATACAACATTCAAACGTGAGGAAGTTTGTCCTGGGGCAACTGCTTCCCTTATGGTCAGAAACTCACTTGACTACATTCCAGTGTTTGAGAAAAGCAGTCAACCATTTGGCAACACACCTTCTTCGCTCACATCAACAAAGCTGTCTCCTCTCCAAACCTGTGAACTTGGCTCCCCCTGGAAGACACTCTATCGGCACACACTTCCATAATATTTGAAGTTGTTAATATGGTCAGAATTTATAAATGTAGATGCATGATATACATTTATTTTAAAAAGTGAGTATATCTTTATAATTAATAGATATGAATCGCGAGATGCCATTCGTAACTGGGAATACATTAAATTGCGGTGAAGTGATGGTAAGGACTTTTGTATGTCCAGGCTTTTGGATGTGTGCAGTGATGTGTGTTGATTCGGTGTGTGCAAGGATGTGGGTTAATTTTAATTTACCTTTTACTATAATTCATCGTCTGTCCATCTGTCTGTTCCCAGGAACCGCAAAAACGGCTGAACCGATCGCAACCATTTTTTGGGTGTGTAATCCTGGGACCCCTTGGAGTAAAATAGGCATAAATATAATACCATGACCCCTTGATGCCTCCCGTAGGGAGCGGGTGCTTCTAGTTTACTAAATTGGAAATAAATAACAAAACAAATTGGGGGAAAGTGTGCCCCCACCCTCATCCCACCCCTTCCACTACCTCACCCCTCCCCATGTGTGTGTGTGGGGAGGGGAAGAGGTAGGATGAGGGTGGGGGCTCACTGGAGGGGTGGGGGAATAAATGTGGTGTGTGGTGGCATGTGGGTGTAGAGTGTGTTGAACAAGCATTTTGCTACATAATGTTGAATAATTGTCTCTCTAACAAATATTTTTATCTTTTGAATTGAGCTTGAGCATAATAAAAGTATTCGCATTATTTCTTATCGAGCGACAAGGGAGTTGAAAGTATGATTGGCAAAGATAAATGCAATTACAAGAAGAATGTCTCCATCTGGTGTAGAAGCTATCCATAACCGTTTAGTTTCTCTCGTTTACACAATCATCAAATATAATGAGGTTCTTTTTTTTATTTATCCGAATCTTGGGGTGAAAGTATATCATCCGTATTATCACAAAGATTACAAGATACTGAAGGACTGGTTTTCTTTTTACATTTTTGAGTACATCAAAATGGTTGTGTTGTATCTTCAATGTTGTAATCATTTAGTTTGTTTTGAAGTTTAAATGCACTGATAATGTCTTCTTTCTGAAGACCTGCATTAAAACCTTGTAGGAGCAATTAATACTCAGGTTGAAAACTTTACTTTGTGATATTTATTCACTTCTCATAATCCAAAAAGGTTGGCGTAAGGAGCATCTTTAAGAGTAAATAAGTTTTTCCACATCCGTTTGAACCAACTATTAGACATCTTAATGAATTTGGTATATTTTTGTGGTTAAATTTTATCTTACTTTCTCAGGCAGGTAAAAAAAAAATCATTCATTTAAATATATTTGGAAAATAAATCACCCAATTTTTTACAAGTTTTATTTGAAACTATAGTTTATCTGAAGTTCAGGTTTGATTTCTAAATAATCCATTATTTTATTTACATAATATCTTGTGTTGATATTTTCTCTAAAATGACGTCGTGAATAATATATTGTTACGAATTTCGGTCCGCCCGGCGTGCGATCGGCCACGTAACTCAAATCGCGACCGCGTCGCCCACCGGAACGGACAATTCAGTCGTGACCCTCCTTGGAACTACCGCCAGGAGCTAGTCACGGGTGGGTCTTTCGACCCCACCACAATCGTGCCAATCGGCCACCCGCGTAGGATAGGGTTGTTCGCCAAACTCGACCTACCTAAGTACCTGCGCGGGTAGTTAACCGGGCGATCGTACCTCGCTGCTGGCCGGCCTAGGACACGAACCGCTTAAGCGGTCCGTTCCGTGCTTCAGTGATAACCGAGCGGTGTTATCGCCGGCCCCGACGGACGTGATTATTTACCGGGTGCTTACACCCCTCCTACCAATTCCTTCCGTGATGCAAGATGGAACTTTCAAACAAGGGAAAGGACTCAACGAAACGGGGAACAGTTCAACAAGCACATTTATTGCACACTCAGACAAGCACGTATTTTACAGCCATACAGTAATTCAGGCACGTATACAGTGAAAGCAAGCAAAGGCAGAGTTACCACGAATAAAGTCTTTATTTCACACGCACACTTAGACAATTGTACTTATAAGACGGCGCCACCACATGCATTTACACAAAAGCAAAGGAAAAAAGCCAACGCTCAAAGGCAAGGTTGTGGCAGACAGGTTCATTGGACGCAAAAATGTGCGTGAGCCTGGATGAGCGGCCAGGGTGGCGCGATGGCGGGCAAGCCGCGATGTCAGCCTAGCTGCGCCTGGCTTCGTGCCCCTGGCGTGGCCGGTGAGCTCTCTCGGTCGATCTGCCTTTCCCGTCTGCTTCGAGCTCCGTCTCCCGACTCTGCCCCACCGACACTGCCGCACCGACACTGCCGCCGTCTGCCTCTTCGAGCTCCGTCGGTTCTCCGACCCCTCCAGACTGCACCACTCCACCCGACTCCAGACTGCCACTCTCCAGACCGACTTGACTGCCTCGAGCTGCGCCGTGCTCGCGCTTATATAGGCCGGGGAGGAGCGCATATGCAAATTTGTGGATCACAGCGGGTTCGGAGGGGGGCTACACCACCTGATGCTCAGCCATTGGATGGAAGAAAGTGGGCGTGAATCATTCTGATCCGTTTCTCCTTCGAAAGGACCCATTCACAACCCATGGCACGACGTTTGGTAGAAAGGCGAAGGTGGTGGGAGTTTGCTGTGGTGGTTTGGGAAGGGTGTTGGTGGTGGCGATTTGGTTGCTGGCGGGCGTCGTTTGAGAATGGCGGTGAAGCGATGTTTGCGGGGTGGAGTTGTGGAGGTAAAGAGGCGAAGGTGGTGGTGTTTGAGTTGATGTTGTTTGGGAATGATGTTGGTGGTGGCGATTTGGTTGTTGGGGATGATTGGTCCAAAATAATGTTAGAGAAAAGAAAAACGGCTATCTCAAAGGATCGCAGCCCGTGAACACGGAAATTCCCTCTAAACAACGGTGGGGAATCCTACTACATATCTACATGCGTATTAACTTATCGTCATAACTGATCTAAGGACCCTTTATGGTGTATTGCGAATTTCCACAGCCGTAACAATATCATTAATCTGTGCAACATCAACCTAATTTTTTTCAATCTCTTCCATTTTTAGGAAAGGTGTATTATCACCCTCATACTTTATATTAATTTCTCTTATCAATCTTGTAATTTTGGGTGTCATTTTGAAATAATTATGATCCTTCGTATATTTTTTGAGGTGAGTAATGACAATACAATCACTGAATATACACTGTTTATAAGCTTCTGACTCTGTTTAATCCCATCCGTAAACACATTGGACAACTCACAAATTTATTTTACTCAGCAGATTCTCCTTCGAGTTCCTCAAAACATAAAGTTTTGGGATCTTGTATATCATTTGGATTTAGCATGTTGTTCATTTATATAGTATGTTTTCTTTTAAAATAATTTCATCCTCTAATAAATCATATTTTCAAATCAGCTTATTTATATGCTTGACCATCCTCATCATCATTATTTTTGTCAGTATCATCGCCGTCTTCTGGACCGAGTTCCTCACCAGCAAATTCATTAAAATCTTCAGATGTGTAATGGCTCATTCATTAAGGAAAAAACTTGTATTATAAATTCTGTATTAACACTTGTATCCATATGGTAAAGTATTAATTCCATTCTCCAATATAATATATATATAATTATAGTATATATATGTTTTTTATGTGTATATTATACATATATGTTTTATATGTGTATATATATACATATATGTTCATATTATACATATATGTTTTTATATATATATGTATGTTTTTATATATAAATATAAACATTTATATTATATATATATTATATTTATATTATATGATTTTTCTAGGACCTATTTATATGTATTTTTATCTTTAAAATAAAATCTTGGTGAAATCTCTTGCTGATTTATATTTTATATTTTTGTGTTTAAAATTTTGTTCATATTTCAAAATGAATTCA
>CM068956.1:92505760-92524005 GCA_035128595.1 Eptatretus atami | reverse complement strand
CAATAAATATTTGTTGGGTTTGTAGTTTATTGAAACACCTTTTCTTACAACTTTCATCACCATTGAGAATGTTGATGAATAGTATGTTGGGGTTTGGTTCTTGGGTTAAATATCTTTGTTGAGTTGAGACAAAATGATTAACCTCCCTCAGTGTACTGCTCTGAGCTCCTCCTGAACCACATATCATTTTAAAATTGCAGTAAATTATTTCCATTGTTTTCTTGACATCTATTAAATCTTTTGAAACCTCTCAGTCTGTGTGCTTTATTTACGGTTGTCTTGGCTATTCATTCGACGATACTTTTTTGATACTGTCCAGATTCTTTATGTTTCCCATTTAAATACTAAGGTTGTGATTTTCTCCACCCTTTGGTTTGGTTTTTGCTTGGCTCTATACTTTTCCAGAGTTTTGAGGTTATTTATATAGAAGTAATTTTGCTTCAACTGATTTTTTAATGGATGAGATATCTGAAATACATCATTTTAAATATAAAGTAGAATAGAACATGGGAGAATTATGCATCGGAAGGATATAAAGGGAAGGAATCTCTGTTCAAATGGGGGTATAAATAGGTAAGAGAAAGAGGGTGGAGGGTGGGTGGTCAGGGGTGATGGGGGGGGGGGGGGGGGGTTAAAAAAATTAATTTTAAAAAAATTGATGCATAGTCAAGGCTCATAGAAGAGTTTGGTCCGAGAAACTTTTTAATGCAGGGAAGCTGGTGCAGGATGTGGGGGAGGAGAAGAAGTTTGTGCTGGAGGAGATCTGTTTGTGAGATAAAATTCACTCCTTTTTATTGACAGGGTCAAAGTTTTTCCTTAAGTTATAACATTAAAGTCAGTGGGGGAAATGGGATAGTTCCAGAACAAACAAAATTCCTCTACTTACCCCCCTTCCAAACCTTTGCCTCGCCAATTGCCTTTGATACTTTCTTCGTCCAGCACACCTGCTTTCATATTCCTTGATTTTTCTGCCCTTTCCTGATGTTCTTCGAGGCAACTCCCATAAACACCGGTGTACTTCCACAATTCCAAACCCTCAACTTCCCTGCTATGCTCTTTGCTCTTTGGCTTCACCCTCAACTTTTATGGAATTTTTTTTGTTGATTCCAAAGTAATCAGGAAATTAAAGATGATGTTCTTCACTTAGATTCGTAGTAGAATGGGATTTAGAAAGTAATGGCTTCGATCGTTGAGCCCATTTGACACGTTTAGTTTCTTTGCACATTCTGCCAAAATATGGGCATTTGTGCACTCACATGGAGTTCACATCATTTGCTTACACGTTGCCCTTTACTTGTGCATTTATGGACTGTAGGAACCTCATAGCCTGTTCATGGAATCTTGGCATATTTTTAATTTATCTCAGTACAAAAGTTTTTCTGTCTAAGAAGAAGTAAATATAACCAATTTATTCAGCTTTCAGTATAAATCGTGATCAGGTTCCCACCTCCTTCCTTGTTTGGAATGGCATCAACATGGAAAGTCAACTAACTCTTTGTTTCATTCTTATCCAATACATTTCTCAGCATCATTTTATTGGCTTTCCACCATACTCTAATCTGATAGCACTGAGTGGGGATGAAGCCATTTTGTTGTCTTTCAAGAAATGGTTGCACTTAATTTTTCAGGATCTTCCTTCTATTAAAAAGGTAGGAAGATGAAAATAAAAATCACTTTTATTTAACTGTTCTTTGGACTTCCAAACCCCCCACCTTTATTTATTTATTTATTTTTCTTGAGTGTAATCTTCTTTTCTCGTTACTCATGGAGCTCTTTGTTTTTTTCTCATACATATTTGAACCGAAGTTTATGATGATCTCTGACAAAGCTATTAATGCACTCATTTTTTTTTTTAACAAATAGAAAATTAATTTCATATTTGGTCTTGGCATTCACAACCCTGAATCTGATGACACACCCCAGCTGACATCTGAAGTTTGTTGCTTTAAAAGATCACAAAGTACAAAAGTTATGTGCATTTATAATGGAAGCTGCTGACCAAGTTCTTGTTGAAATAACATGCATTTGGCTTGTACTCTGGTGATGAAAGGGTGCCATGAGACTCAGAGTTGAGCACGTGTTGGTGATGTAATTTCTCTGGTTCAATTTGTACCTATAACCCCTCATCCAGAAATTATAGCAGTGAAGGGAAAAACAATTAATTGTACTCAGAGTAATAGATATTTGTTGGCCAAATGTTTTGGTGAGATTTGACATGTTTTGGTGAGAACCCTGGTCATAACAATAAATACTATATATATATATATATATCAAGTCGTTCTGTCTCATGATGAAATACAGCTTCTGCTTGTGTTATCATTTCAGAAGCTTGTGGCCATGAGTGGGGCTGTTGAGCGATTTGTGAACAGCTTGTGGAGCCTGAAGGAACCATACCAGGCTCAGGATGCACCTGGAAAGGTGGACTGTACACAACATTCCAGCCTTATAAGCAGGCTTCCTGGCTTATCCACCGATGGCCTCATGCAGATGCCGACACGACACTTGGGCCTTGACCTTAATTCCACGTGAGCCATCTTGTCATGCTTCCTGTAGTCATTCAACTATTTAAAGATTTTTTAGAAACCAGCTGGATGCGATTCTCAGGATTGCTTTTTTTCAATTTCTTGTTGGTGGATTCTGTGGATTACTCATTTGTACCTTATTTTCTGCTCTATTTCATTGGCAGTGATGTGCAGGCATTAGATGGACGATGCAGCTACAGCGATGGCATTAAAGAACAATATTTTCTGCCCAGTATTTTCTTATACGACGGGACTATAATGCCAGATCGAGTTGTTAAATGTGAAGAAAATGGCACTGGCACCTATTTCGCTGATGTACGGTGGTGTTTGTTTTTCAATATTGATTCTTTGTCGTCTGCACCTTGCCATCCACTTCATCTTGTGTGACAAGTAATGAAATCACAAACATGATGCATTGATTTAACAATACAATTCAATTAATTTCTGAACTAAAGGTTTAAAAAATATATAATAATGATAGAACACAATTGACTGATTTGAGTTGTTTTCTTGTGCTCTCTATTTTTGGTTGTGGCTTGATGCATTTCAAGTCATTTTGTATTCAATATTCTTGAAATTGTTGTTCGTTTGTTTTTGTATACATAGCTGACGCTCATGGAACAGCTAGTACACTGAACGGATCATTATGTAACAAGGCAAAAGGAACAGCAGAGAGAGAGAGGGGTGAAACACCAACAGCAGAGTTGAAGGCCAAGATAGAGGGAGATTTGGACAAGCAATGGGTGTGTGGAGGAATTGGGGGTGGGGATGGGAGGGCAGGAAAGGACATAGTCAAGTCAAATTAGGCCAAATAAGGCGTTAACCCACCACAAATTGCAATAGTAACGACTCCTATATTATTTGACACAGAAAAGTGACTTGAATAACATATCAAAAGTTTAGGTGAATCAAAGTATGGGAAGACTGTCAAATTTGCATAAATCCAAGATGGCCGCCACAAAAATCTTGAAACCATATAACTTCATACAATTGTTTCCTCATCAGTCTGTAACTGTTGCAATAATGACAAGACTGTTATATGAGGTAACTAAATATTCATTTGTATTGTATATGAATCCAAATTGAAATATTTTTATTTGTAACTATGAAACAAATCCAAGATGGCCACCATTAAAAGGGCTTTTTGTAGTTATTTTGATGTAAATATGACATAAATTGGTCCTGAACATTTCTATGGAGTCATTCACAAGGTAAAACACCCCAGTCCATATCTGATTATTTTTTTACCAGTAATGTTATGTTAAATAGAATATTGTGGGGGATTTACGGCCATTCAGACACACAAAAACGTGCGACATGGGTAGATGCTGTAATCAGTAATAGTGAGAAACTACATATAAATATCTATACAATTATCAACAACCAAATGTTGTAAAGCTTCTATTTGGTGTCACATT
This sequence comes from Eptatretus atami, assembly GCA_035128595.1. Classification (NCBI taxonomy): domain Eukaryota; kingdom Metazoa; phylum Chordata; class Myxini; order Myxiniformes; family Myxinidae; genus Eptatretus; species Eptatretus atami. Next base: position 92,520,065 of record CM068956.1, on the reverse strand, counting down.
TTGTTTTACAATCAAGAAACGTTTAGAATCAACTTAATGGTCATTAATAAAATCCAGTATTGCTATGTTTAGGAAAGATTACTTGTCATAATGGGGACAATAGGTCATGATGTCCAGCTAGAGATGACATTACATATGATTGAGGTTGAGAGTGTATGGAAGTTTTATGAGAGAATGAGAAGACAAAAAAGACATCATATTAAAAGTTTAATGTAGAAAACATTATTTTGCATGTGCATGTCAAACAAGGTAAGTTCAATCATCTGATACAGAATTAACTCAAAGTTTGAATAAGCTACCAATTTCAATCATATCGCCTTATATTGAAATTATACTGACTCTTGACATATTTAATAATTTGTTTGGTTCACAATGGATTATTGCCAAAATTGAATTTGGAATATACTGTATCACATATAGAATATATTTAAATGATTCATCCACACATCTGACCTAAGATATGAATAAGGAAGCTCATGTTCAAATACATAATCGTAAAAATGAGAATATATCACATATACTTCGTTATGTGGCATACATGTATATAGAATTAGATATACAAATTAACACTTCATGAGTTAGAAATAGATCAATCATGAAAATGAAACATGCGGCTAGATGTAAACGTAAGCATATGACTTATTGCCACATATAACTTATATAATATAATACTGAAATAATACAGCAAAGACATGGTTCTACTTTAATCAATAGTCTTATATGTTGCTCATTCATTCATCAACATCGTCATCTTCGATCTGTGACATATTTGTACACACGCCTCGGCAGTGTCCACAACCCGTGGAGCATTCCAGTCCATTTTTGCGACGTGCACTGTCTGGTACTGCAACCAGATTTACAGTCACCAAGAAATAATTGAAGGGACTTTGGTAATAATGTACAAGCCATTTCTACGAATCCATTCTCGCATGTGGGATACATGTCAGACTGTTGTTGAATCATCTTTATGTCATTCTTCAGAGTTTGGCAGCAGTCTTAATTATGTTGTCCTTTCTTGTTGAGGGTTTGCTGCCTTTGGTTGAGAATGAAAATCCTGAAGAATACTTGTCGCATTGCTCCACATTGTGACCACGTTTGGTTTCCATTGATCTCTGTGATGATGACTTTATCTCCGAACTTCTTCTGTATTTGGTCTTTCATGTAAGAATGACCATATGGTGGAACGTTGGAGTCTGAAAGGAACTCTGCCATATTGTCGATAAGATATTTTATGGTGGTCTGTTCATCATCATTGTGTTCAAAGTTATGCATTACATCTTTAAATGCTTCAGCTTGCATGACATGATGAGGTCTTCCCCGTTTCATACGTTTCACAGATGTATTATCATCATTGTGTTGAAAATACAGGAATATCTTTGTTGGTTCTGAAATTATTGCTGCACGTCTTGTGATATACGGCATCCACAGCATGTAAATCATGGACAGCTTTGATTCTCCCCTGGACTGTTTTCGCCCATTCATCATTCTTTTGTCACATACTTGTAGAACACTCTCCTGGAATCTAATGTTCTGATGGGTATGAGTTTCAAATCGGGATTCCTGCCTTCTCGGGATCACCCTGGCCACAAAAGAGCAGTGACTGGCATAATCAAATAAACCCACCGATGATCGCAAAGATGGTTTGTCATTGGATGAAGGAAGATCACCAAGTCTCTTACGGTTGGATTGCTCTATGTAATGAAGGTTTGGATAAACTTGGCGACAGTTCTGGTGGACATGTTGTCCAGGTAGAGCATTAATGTTACTGTGTCTGGCTGTACTTTCTGTATTGATGCCATCACAACCCTTTGCAGTGAGTTGGGAGCTTGGTTGGTCTGACGATATGGATTTCTGGCATACAACACAACTCAGCTCTTCATACATCATGACTCACCCTGGAAATAGAGAGGGTTTACAATATACAATGAATACGTGCCTTATATAGTACATAGCACTGATGGATCACATACATATATCAATCCATTAGCCATGTTAGCCTGTTAACATTGCTGGAGCAACTGACATGCGGGGCCACATGCATAGGATCGTCGCATAAAAGTTTCAATTCGTCATAACTCAATATCCATTTTTATACGTACACATAACAATATCATGCTTAAAAGTGATTTACCTATATTTATGATTTTGTATGATGTATTTATCTGAATGAAGTAACAGATATCCTGTGTGTAGGATATGCATCATCATGTTATGACCAGTGTAATTTAATGACAAATGAATGTTTCATTATTCATCGATCATACTCTATTTTACAATTTTTCACTTATAATTTAGCCATTTTTATGATAAAATTAATTATTTTTTGCAGATTTCCAAAATTCCATGTATACAGTGCCCACTATACACTGGCCTTCTATTTGTGATACCTCCAACAACAATAGTCAGTTATCACCACGATAATAGCTTAAATAATGGCTGAAACTTCGATTAAACCGTTTCTGGCGACCATTTTGAATTTATGCAAATTAGACACTGTTCCCATCTGTTGATTCAATTATATTTTGGATATGTTATTTCAGACATATTTCTGAGTTGAATAGTGTTGGAATCATTACTATTGCAATTTGTGACGGGTTATTTCCTAATTTGACTGGACTAACAAGATCGATGTAGAAGAAAGCTCACAGGAGGAAAAAACAGAATTTGGTGAGAGTTGGGGTTAAAGTGGGTTGAAAATATCATTGTTTTGGATTGAGGATGATCTAAGATGGTGGTGAGCAGTTGTCTTTGAAGACCTGGAGAGAAGAATGAGATTGAAGAGAATGTGGAAATTTGTTCCACAGGCAGGAAAATTTTTCAAAAACAATCTTTTTACCTCAGCCACCAAAGGTGAAGGAGGTTATGTTTTCACCCTTGTCTGTCTGTTTGTTGTTGTTGCAGGATATCTCAAAAAGTTGTGGACGGATTCGGACGAAATTTGGTGGACAGGTTGGTTGTGTGGCAAGGACGAATTGATTTGATTCTGGTGAAGATCCGCATCTGGATCTGGATACGAGAATTATTTAATTCTTTAAGTGATTCTTCACCATTGAGAGATGGGGCCAAAAAACGATATAGTACTGTATAGCAAGATATTTCAAAAATTTATTGGGTCTGATATGTTCTCGTGGATCAGGCATTGCATGGCAGAGGTATGCGCTCTTCCGAGTGCCCTACAAGTTTTTCTGTTTTTTTCTCACGAGATGCGATAGAAATCTGTCATCTTGTGGAAAAAAAAATTAATATACGGTTTCTGGTGTTGAGGCCTTCATGTCTTGCATTGAATATTTTGAATACAGACTGACAATAAAGCAGTTACAATTTAGTAAAGTCATCATTATATTGGATACCCATCATGCAAATGTTTTGATCTTCCCTCCATATTAAATTTACCTTATTGTATGTTTCTCTGTCGGCTTGTGTTTGATTCCTGAAATTATCTTTATTTAGCCCATTCCTGACAAGATGAGGAATGTCTTTGGGTTGCAAAGATGTTTTTTCCAATCTGTTAAAACTTAATGCCACCACCTCTATTGTAAAAATAAATAAATAGATTCCCTTTGCAGTTTGAATTTACACTCTTCTCCAAGGTTGTGTTAATGTGCCAGGTTTGAGTAACAGCATTCAGATTTTGTTTTCATCATGAATTAAAATGATTGCACTGCAGCTGTTGGAACCTTTGGAGGCCATGTAATTGTTACACCAATCTTCACATCATACACAAGTTGGTTTGAATGGAATAACGATCTCAAGTCATATTGAAATTCCATTTGCAAAGCTTTTTACAATTGGTCATAATAAATCACCCTTGTGGAATGTCTAGGCCCTGCTCAAGCCAGAGACTGACAAGATGTGCATAACAAAGCTACCCGAGAAGGAACACAAAAGAAAAAAGAGACTTCAGGACAGAGTCCAAGGAGGTTAGACGGAAACTCAAACCACCAACTAAGTGTGAGACCTCGGTCTGCCCTACCCTCCTACCTTCCAGTCGAGATTGGTCAAGATAAAGCGATTTGACTAAGGAGTTGTGTTTTGCCACACTGTTTGCAGGAACGTATTGATGGTGTCTCAGCAGTTGCTGCAAAAGGCCCAAAGAATTTTGTGTGCACCATATGTCCTGCCGCCTTCCGTACCAATTATCATCTGCAGCGTCATGTTCTCATTCACACTGGTATACCATTTCGGTGAAAATATTTACTTTTATTTGTATGGTTATGCTGCAGTTGGTTAGATCGGGCTTTGAAATACTATTTTTATTATTATAATGACCTGGTGGGCAACCATAGGCTGTGATGACGTTACCAAGCCAAAGTTCCTGGTTGGCCTGAGTCGCTTACCATTGCTCCAGAAAAAGGAAGCCATTCAAATACAGAATTGCACATGAAAAATTTGAGAAATTGAATGAAGATATGTTTCAAATTATTTTGTTAGTGGGGGTGGAATTTTAATAATACGGATCATATGTCGTACTGTACTGTTTTTTTAAAAAAAAATTATGCCTCTGCTGATAAGTCGCCGGTGGCATTGTTTTGGGTATCCATACGTATGTCCATGCTAATTTTCTGTTTTCTCTTCAACCGCTTATCCCATTGACACCAAATTTTCACCATCAGTGCGACTACTCATGTATACTATTTTAATGATAATTATGATGTCATAGGTCACGTGATGTGGCAGCCATGTTGAAAAACCAAAAATCGTGAGCTATGTAGCTCTGAAACCGCTCCATGGAAAACAAAAAATTGAAACCGCACATGTTTAAATCAAACTTGGTACATGTATAATGATGTAATAATGTGGGCAGAGGCATATCTTTGGATGTCGTGACATCGAAGACTGCCCTTCTAGTTGTTTTTAAATTGCTATAATAAAATGTGTTTGGTGGTGAAGAGAAAATTTGTTCCATTGCTTTGGGTTTTTTTCTCATCAGACATTCATGTTAAGAAGTGTTCACTGATGTTTGAAGTTGTTTGTTTCTTTCATTGCAGGGGAGAAACCTTTTCAATGCAGACAATGCAATATGCGGTTTATTCAAAAGTATCTCCTTCAGCGCATGAGAGAATCCACAGCCGTACGGACACTAGAACAGTGTCAGGGACTATTCATGTTGTACCCAGCAAATGCACTGCCATTCTGAGTTTACGCAGCTTGACATTATTCCCTTTTCTTAGATCATCCTTTATCATTATTATTATTATTACTAATATTATTTTCTGTTGAATGCTCAGCTTGTCAAATTATTTTTGCAGTGGCAGCTCTTTTGACATAAGTTATTATTTTTTTAATTTATTATTCAACAGTCAGGATAAAGGAGGAGCAACGCACAAAGAGCAGCAGGTTTAAAAGTACCAATGGTATGGGAGTTCAGGGGAGTGGCAGTTGGTGGTGGACATGCAAAAAGAGGAATAATAAAAACGAACAATGTCCCGGAGAGAACAGAATGTGAAAGAATTGGCGTATGTTGAAGAGATTGTAGATATACAAGTGTGAACACATGAGGTAGTGAAGGAGAATGCATTTTCAAAACTGAGTGAGGATGACAAGACCGGCCCAGGCAGCCAATTGCACAAGTGGATAAATAAGTGCAGGTGGGCAACCAGGCTGAACTTTGGGATGGTGAGCAGTTGAGTGTTTGTGGACGAATGTGTGCGACTTGGGATGTAAGCTTGTATAAAATGAAGAGCTGATCAACTTGCCATTGGTGGACAGAGACAGTCCTTGGGAATCCGCCTTGCGATTCCAGTTTTGCAGAAATCCACTTTTCTGACTGCCTGAAGAGGATCAAGGTGGGAAGCAGGAGTACGAGCCTAGAGTGGGGTGGGAGGGAGACAATCCATGGAGCCACATATGAAAGGCTTGCGTACCAAGACCAGCTCTGTGCAGCTGAGGAATGCCTTGGCTATGGAAAACTCCAGATGGCAACTGGCCTTTGTTGCTAGTTTGGTGACATGATCCTTGCATGGCAGGTTATGGCAGTATTGTGGTCCCAAGCATTGCACCTCTTCTCACAGAAGTGGTTGGATAGTTTGCCAATCCTTTTGGAGAGACGGTGTGAAAGTATGTGACTTGCCGGTATTGAACATAATGTTGCAGGTGGCTCACTGGCAACTCTTCTTGTCCAAGGTCTGACGAAAGGGATTCTATAGCGGCCAGCCATTTGCAAGAGCGATGTCATTCTATACGAGGTGGCCATAAGCAAAATGGCAGTTTGTTTTCAAGAGAACCAGACAGATTATTGATAATAGATCAAGAATAATGCACGTCCAAAGATTGCCTTGTGGTATCCCAGCCTGAAGGGAAACATAATGGGAAATGACACCATCAAGGACCACCCATTGTTTGCATTCACATTGGAAATTAGACAGCCACTTGAGTTGGAACAGAGCAGTTCCATTGAAATAGTTTCAGTCATGTTCTTTGACTTGTATTCCCATTTGCCATTCAATGTCTCTGTCATCTTGAAACCAATGCAGCTTGGAGGAGAAAAACGAGTTGCTGGTGCATTGATGTAATATTTGAGCTTTTGCCGAAATTAATAACTTTATGGAAACTGATTGTCGTTGCTGTCATATGACAATTTTTCATTTCAGGAGAGAAACCATTTGCGTGCGGAGAGTGTGGAATGCGCTTCATACAAAAATACCACTTGGAAAGGCACAAGAGGACACACAGTGGAGAAAAACCTTACATTTGTGAATACTGTAATCAGGTTAAAATATCTCTTGCATATATTTAAAAAAAAAAAAAAGTCTGCAAGCATTGAATGATCTATGTATGTGTTTTTATTTTATTTTTATGTACATATTCTTGACTTTGACCTGCTTTCTTTGTGTGTCTTTCAGTATTATTCCCGCACAGACCAGCTGGCCAAGCACAAGCGAATGTGCCATGAAGGTGCATTTGACACAAAAGTAGCAGAGGGTGAAACAGAGCTACATTCACTGCAGTATGCCAATTTACAGATGGTACCTTCTGACATTGGCATCCAAAGAGCTGGCGGCGCAAGATAGGGCTGTCACAGCGCACTTCTCGTCCTCGTCCAAACAGCAACTCACAGATAAAGAAGGAAGTTTCATCAGTTGAATGTACAGTGGAAAACTGTGCTCTTGACAAATGGCAAAATGGTAATGCTGGCAGCGACGAATGCAAGGTTGCAGTGGATATGACCTCAGCTGAAGCAACGTGTCCTGTTGGGAGTGAGTTGTTGATACCTCAGCTACCGCTTAAGAGGTTCACTGAGGTCAGATGCATAGTGCATCATCTGCGCTCAGGAGAAATGGAAATGTAATTGGAGGTAAAAGCAAGGGACGGTACATTTACCACAAGATTCAAAGGTCCATGGTGACACTGGTGAAACAAAATTGCCTCAGGTGCATGATAAGAGTGTCGAAGTCGAAGCGAGCAGAACAGCATGCAGTGATGCCATGCATTCCTTAAGAAGCGGCGCTATCTGCAGGCAGCAACAGGAACAGTGTTAAATGGAGGACCGGAGTCATGTACTATGCAGCATGTGTCGCCCGCACAAGCGACAAACCAATCCAGGACCCTGTCCAAGAAACCGGCCTGACCTTGGACACTACAGCCACCTTTCCGGATGCTAATGCGATGTAGACAAGTCTGGGTCTGGCATCCCTGATGAAGTGCTGCAGACAATTCTCGATCACTGTTTCATTAAGAGAAGATATTAATTTTGGGATTGTGGGTGCACACTTGGTTCCACAAGGGATGGGGCTTGAATTTCTTCCTTGTACAGAGTCTGTTGATGTCACTTCTCAATCCTCTTCTCCAGGGAAAGCAGCCACTCTGCACGAGTATTATAAATACTTGCAACAAGCTCTTGAGCGTAGTAGTAAGAACGATCATTTGTACCAGCCGTCGTCGTCATTGTTGTCATCGTCACCACGTCCACCTTTACCTGCAGATTACACCCCCTTGCTGTTCCAAGTTCTGATTCCCTCCAGTCAACACTTCCACATCCCTCTGCTGCTGACCTTGCGCTATACTGGGCTCCCACAAAGCCTCAGGGATTTTCATTTGGCTTCAAGCCTCCCACATTTTCTCTCCCGACAGTACCCGGGAGATCAGCTCTTTAACTCAGGACACAATGGACATCAGCGGAGCAAGTAAGAAAGCAGACGAGGTTCAGTGCTGTGCTTTTGATGATCTTGAAGGGATGCTTCCCATGCTTTCCCCTTGACTGGGCTTGGGACCATGCATGCAGCTCAGCAACCATTTCCAGCCAAAGCAAAAACTCCCTGCAACATTCTACCTTATTGAGCGAGATTGCCTCGAGCACCGTTTAGGGTTAAAACTCAGATATGTAGAGGACGTTTTGCCTCAGTCTGGCAGTATTTAAGATGTGTAGATTCGATGCAAAGGAGTGTTTTTTTTTTTAATTATTATTAATATTATTATAAAATTCCATTATGCAAAATGTCACATGTAGAGGTATTTTAAGAGCAAGCAAAAGCCTGTGAACTTGCACACAAGATGGAAGGATATTTCATTCTTTGCGTGCACACACACACACACAACACACAACCACACACACACCACACACACACACACACACACACACACACACACACACACAATGTGCAGTATACCTTTTTAAAAGCTGGGGAAAGTACTCTGGTTTTCCTTATTTTATTCTTATTGTAACTTTTTAAATAGTTGTTTACATTGGATTGGCCTGTAACTTTTGGTGCCGTTGAATTATTTGCTGGAATAGCTGGCCATGTTGGCTTTCCCGACACGTGGAATATCACAGGGTTTTGTTCTTTATGAAGGATGGCTGTTTACTGTTACTCATTTGCTCGAATTACGAGTTTACATCAACTGGCCCGTATTTTGAAAGTGTTTTATTGACTTTTATATTTTTTAATCTTGCAATGAATTGTTTTTTGTTCAACTGCCTCATTTAATTTTCTTTTAAACATAACTGCACGTTTTTGTTGCATACCAACGTGTAGTATTCTGGTGCCTTATTTAAATTATCAAAATACACTGACTTTGGATATCTTGTGTGCAAGCTGAAGTGGTAATTTAAACCGTTGTTCTTTATTTTTGAAAACTTGCAGGTTGGAAATAGTTTTGAACGCTTTCCAAAGGGTTGTTGAACACTGAACTATGCATGAGGTCATTGGGTTAAACCCCAAATTGTTTTGAGGTAACTTGCATTAAATTGGAATTGAACTTTCTTGTTGTGTAGCACACTTGACTTTTTTTAAATTTTCTTTTTAAGCAAAAATTGTTATTTTATGCTTGTCTTGTACTTATCATGGTCTTCACTGACAACTTTTGCAGCATTTGTATTTGTGTAACTTGACTCCATTCCTCAGAATTCCAAGGATTCCCCTCTTCCACTTGACAGTCAAGAACGTTATGGTTTTGCCTCAGGGTTAACTTTCCTATCTTATGAAATGCATTCTACTTGATCATTGCAAATGTTTCGATTAAACACTTGGTGAGATTATAATTGGGGTTTTAATGACCACAAAAAGATGCACACACCAACGATCTAATAGATACTTTGCGTGTGTTCTGTGGTGAGACATCGGGCAGCGCTGCATGACCATTTAAATGTGTGGTGCCTTGTTTTCTACCTTTATTGATTGCTCTGTTCTTAATACACCTGCCATTGTGAACACCAAGTCTGGTTTCTGCTGTTGTTGTAAACTCCCAAAATTTGTTGTTGTGTGTGCGCTCCTAAAATTGTAAAATATATAGCCATCAATATTGGAGGCTGAATGTCAAACTGTTATGGTTTTTCGTTGTAAGATAAGGGACAACGCTTACAGTTCAGTCTACTCTTAAACAAAACTAGACAAAACTAGTTTGCTCAATCGCATATACAGTACTTGTTCTTTGTCTCCAAATTGCATATTATTTATTTGGTTGAGGAGAGCTCAGGTGCTAGCATGCTCACCTCCATGTCATTTCCTCATGGATTTGTTCTTCATGTGAGCTCAAATCAGAATAAAACGAGAGTTCAGAGAAACATGCAGTGTTAGCGTGAACACGCAGTGAACATGCATGTTACCTCAATTTTACTTCAAATTATAACGATAAAAAATACGAGATTTAGTGCTATTGAAGTAGTCCAGAAGCACCGTCAAACAAGACCCTTATGCACCACCCCATTGAACATTTATTTGAATTGAAGTACGACAAAAGAGGTTTGAAGTATTATGACATGTATGTCTCTACAGTCTTCAAGTGTATAATTCCATTTAAATAAAATAAGATTGTAAAAGTTGTCTGAATTAATTCAGTTTTACCTACTATTTACTGCATTGTCTATTACTATCACCTTATCCAACACATTACTATCGATATTCGTGCCTGTTTGTTTATCCTTTAGACGTCCATAAAAACAGTACGTTGTCTGTTTGGAAAGATTTTCAATTTTGTTGCCAGGTAGACAGAGTTTTTATATATAGTGTGTGTGTGTGTGTGTATATATATATATATTATATACATATGCATATTCTCACCGCTCTGTGCATGTGCAATCATTCAGAGACAAAGTACAGTAAAACGAAAGACGTCTTTCTATTTGTGTTCAAAATATAACATTCAATTTCAAAAAGTTGTTCTCAATCATAATCTGATAAGCAGACAGACGGACATGAACCAATTCGTCAACGCTTCCTTTCGCTTTGCGTGCACGAGGTAACGAGTGCAGTGCTGGCACGGGCTTTACAAAGTGTATCTGTCAGCTGCAGAGTTGAAGCCAACTGCCCTGGATGCTTGTTGTGGATATTGAGCCCACAGTATCTATTGAAAAGGGATTGTCATTGTGTGTTGCTCCTGGTTAAGTTCCCTGCCCAGAGTTGTGTAGACTTAAAAATTTAAATCGATAGATTTGGTTCATGGGTATTCTACAGACATTATAGGACAAATTGCCTCTTCCTATGTTTGGTACTGTGCAGTCAGTCCTCACTTAACATTGTGTTACTTTCTTGGAAAGTGCAACTTTAACTGAAACGACTTTAAGCTAATTCAATTTCCCCATAAGAATTGATACAAATCGGTGGGGGGGTTCGGTTCCAGGGAAAAAATTTTATCGTCAGACAAAAGACATTATTATATATAGAGTATAATTTTATTTTTTAGAGAACAGTATAAAGTTTGAAATAATCTTAAACAAACAATTGATTATCATCTCTCGTTGCTTCCCCCCCCCCCTCATCATCTCCAGTTGCTTCCCCCCCCTCATCATCTCTAGTTGCTTCAGATTTTCATTGGTTGGCTCTTCTCCATGTGATTGCAGAAGTTGTGTTGCATCGGCTTCTTCTACCTCATCAAACCCACTTTATTGGGCAAGCCGAGGACAAACTTTCTTTATAGCAGGGACACTTTAAATCCTTTTCAAGTCATTGACACATTCAGACCACAAGTTCCTCCCCACACCTGAGTAACTTCAGCACAGGACCCATCGATGTTATCGAAGCACAGCTCGGTATATACAAGGTCTATACCTTATGTACTCTGGGTGGGCTTATACACAGGTATTTATGGGATGGTTTATACATGTAGCTTTATTAAAATGAGGAAAACCATTAGTTTTTGTACTAAATTAGAGGTAAAACGACTCAAATGGAATGGCGAAAGATTTTAAATGAGTATGTTCTCAAATTGATTAGCGACTTGATTACAAAAACAATGTTAGGGAAGACAATGTATTTACCAAATGTTTGAAAAATTCTACATATTTGCGTACATGATAAACACAATTTCAAAGGTCAAGCATACAGTGCCTCCAGAAAGTCTACACCCTTTCAAAATTTTCACCTTTGTTGCCTCATAGCCTGGAATTAAATGCAAAAAAGCAAACTTTTTCACCTTCATTTACACATCTTAAACCACAACTTCCATTGTGAAAAACAAATTCTACAAATTTCAGAAAAATTAATTGAAAATACAAAACTGGAATATCTTGGTGAGATAAGTGTCCACCCATCTGAGTTAATACTTGGAGACACCTTTGACAGCAATTACAGCTGTGATTCTGCTGGGATAGTCCCTACCAACTTTGCACACCTTGAATGGGCAATATTTGCCCATTCTTCTGTAGAAAACTGTTCAAGCTCAGTCAAGTTTGTGTGGGAGCGTATGGACAGCAACCTTCAAGTCATGCCACAGATTTTCGATTAGATTTTGGTCGGGCCACTGATAGTCCACTCAAAGACATTTACTTTGTTCCTTAACCACTCCCAGTGTCGCTTTGGGTCATTGACATGCTGAAAGGTGAAAAAATGCCTTGGTTTCCACAGCGTGAAGCTGATAAAGTGAGAGGTGGGAACACCAACTCAGAGGGGAGAGCAGTACTCCATCAGCTGCGCCACGACGGTTTACTAGTGGTCAGGAACTCAGGTGTGCCAAGGAAGGAATTTGCACTAAGGAGGATTCCCAGTCAGCCGGCGACTGGCTTTGGGGCCAGCTTGGAAATGTGGCTTTCCCAGGAAGATAATGGCAGATATAGAGAGACCCAAAATCTGAATGAAAGGATTTCTTCAAGAGTATTGTTGAGAAAGTGAATGGGGGGGTTCCAGATGGTCCTTTCAGAGACACATAGAGTGAGATTTGTCAGGTTGAAGACGTCTTCTACGTGTTGAACCAGCTTGTGAATTTATCCAGAGCTGCAGAGAGTGAAGATGCTGCTGCTTGCCGATCTGAGGGATTGCAAGATGGTACAGAAGAGGTGGAGTCATCAGCAAAGAAGATAATAGGATTTTCCAGAGAGTCAGAGAGATTCATTGATGAAAAATATAAAAGAACAGGGCCCAGAACACTGCCTTGAGGAACTCCAGCATGGACAGGAAGAGGGATAGAGAAACTCCATTGCGGGCCACACGTTGCTGTGACAGGAGAGGAAGTCTGCGAGCCATGAGTGGAGATGTCCTTGGATACCATTGGAAGAGTTTGGTGAGCAGGCAGAGGTGCCAACTGGATCGAAGGCATGCAATATGTCTAGTAGATGGATCTCCATCCGTTGTTGGGACAGCAGAAGCAGCATATCCAGGGTAGAGTGACCTGGTCTGAATCCAAATTGATGATCCAAAGTCAAGCCATTGGAGAAGAGGAAGGATTTAATGTCTGAAGCGATGATTGGAGAAGGCTGATTGGTCTGTAGTTGCAGGGATCTGTTTTTGCAGTTTTTTTTGCAGAGCAGTAATGTTTGATTTCCAAACAGATGGTAGATGACTTGAGCAAATGATAGGGTGAGTAGAACAGAGACAGGGTGAGCAAGAGCCGCAGAGCAGTTTTTAGGACACGTGGACTGATGCGTCTGAACTGGTTGCAGAATCTGAGTCGAGGTTAACAGCAAGCTTTCCACCTTGTCAGGAGAAAAGGACACAGAATCAGGGACAGGTGGGTACAGAAGCGATGGGTTGGGACAAAAGATTTCGAAGCAAGCACGGAGTCTGGCATTCAGCCTTTTTACGTGCAATGTCAGCTGTTGTGCCATTTGAGTAGGAAGGGGATGGAGGGGAACATTCACCAGAAACAGACTTAACCAGGTGCCACCAGGATTTGGAGGAGGAGACAGGTTGAGAGTTCAGACTTGACGTAGTGAAGGCGAAACGTAAAGTATTTTTAAGAAAGATTATGATTTTCGTCCCTCTGCATAATATGGAATTAACAAACCTACATTGGGCGGTGTTATAATTAGACCGATGCTGTGATCGTTGGAAACAAAACATGCCTTACCTCGTTTGAGGTGTAATCAAATTGTACATTTGTTTCCTCAAAATGGTAGCTTTATTTTATAATGGAAGACGTGGTGTTGAGTCTTCAAATGTACGTACTGCATAAGGCCTGTATCACATATTGACCGATGTTGAAGCGAAAAAATGGGCCGTGATTTCTGGCGGCTGGGAGGAAAAGCATGGCCTAGCTAAAAGGTGGTGCTTGTAACATTTCCTGAGACAAGGGAAGGCGTCGCCTGTAGAATAGACAGCGCTTATGACCACCCACACACAGACACGAACAGCTCTATGCAGTGTTCTAAGATATGATTTCTCTGAAACGAACGAACCAATCAATACTGAACTTGCAGTTATGATCCATGACCCTTCCTGCATATATTTTATTTAACAATGAATCATCAGTCACATGGTTTGGCAAGCTAAATTGGTTCACAAAAAAATACATATTGAGTAGGGGACCACGTTTGTGAATTTCGTCTTGATCCGTTAGGTTCGTTTTTCGATCCATATGGCTGCCACACCATGTGACCGATGATGTTATCATTTCACAGTGTATACAACAATCATGGTAGATGATATATCTCTCTCTT
>CM068956.1:92477043-92505735 GCA_035128595.1 Eptatretus atami | reverse complement strand
AACCGGGCCACCACGGAGTGTTTATTATATTATCAGTATTTATTACTGTACCTATTGTATGTTGCTATACGTGTCTTTTATACGACTGGCAGCGTCTACGACAGCTACATCACTAGCGATATGGAGAAGTTTTCAGCTCCATTATAATCTTATGGGATCACCGTCATATTGTGCGTCGTACAATATATGCGGGTCGTCTGACCAAACGTCGTAATGCGGTGCATGACGGGAAAAAAAATTATATCCTATATATAACTTACACATACATATACGAGGTCCGTCTAAAAAGTAACGGGACTGAGCTGCTGTGTGCTCCACTTACACAATTGAATAACGGTGGGCGTCACGTCAGACCAAAGACAGCAAGGATGTCGATGTCTAAGGTCAAGGTGATGCTCATCGCATGTTTTTGATATCAAGGGCATCGTCCATTCGAGTTTCCACCACACGGTCAAACAGTGGATGATACTGTACAAGGAAGATCCTCTTGGCCGCTCGTGAGATTCAGTCCGGGACAAGAGGAGGGGGTGACGATCTGTGGGAGAACAACGCCTGGGTGCTCCACATGACCTTATACTGCCCCTGTCACAGTGCCGATGAGCATCCGACAGTTCTGGCAGAGAGGAACGTGCAACTCTGGAGAAACCCCCGTATCACCAGACTTGGCTCTTGTGATTTTTTCCTATTCCCCAAGCTCAAGGGGTGATCAAGGACTCGATTCCTTGATGTGGAGGCATCAAAAGGGCTGTGACGACGGAGCTCCGAGATTCCAGAAGAAGCCTTCCGGGGGTTATCGAGAGTGGAAGAAAGTATGGCAAAAGTGTTGCAGACTGGAGGGAACTATTTTGACGGAACCGAAGCTGTGATTTCAATATATTTTTTGGATAAAATTTTCTGTGAGTCAGTCCCGTTACTTTTTTTTAGACGGACCTCGTACATTTCATATACATTTACATTTACATATATATTGTTAGTATATGTATATATATTATATATATATATTAATTGTTGCCGTCCGGGGTTTGGGTTGAGAAGCTCACCAGGGGAGCTATCTCGGTGTTCCCACCAGACTCCCGGAATTGGAGGTCGTCACCACGGAAATTCGTGACGCGGCGGGTCTGCTAAAACCAACGGTGAGCTGCCAATATCTCAACCATGTGACCCTGGGGGTCCTCCCATTCAATGGGTTAATCGTACCTAATTAATCACGTGACCTAATTACGGGGAACACGCCTTTGGTACGCCTTTGTCCAAACTGGATCACTTTACCGGATCAGATGCAGCTGAGCGACACTGCCAAGGACGTACTGGCTAAAGGAGCGGATGTTGGGGAAAAAAAGTCCGGCTAGTTAGGATGTGGACCATTGCTGCATTCAATGAAAAATTCACAAAAAGGAGCTGGGATATTTCGACAAAGATTTTTATTAACAGGCAGGCGCAGGAAAGATATGGGCACAGGTGAATTGTTTATTGTGCTGTAGCAGGAAATAGGAGAGATGTAGAGGTGCGGCAAAAAAGAGACACAGAGCAGAGTATCTGATATAATTCTTGTACAATCTTAACTGAGCAGGACAGGCGCCAGGACACACGCACGCACACAGACCCGATGAAGAGGAGTTGATAGAGAAAAAGAGAGATGAGGCTAATGGTCTTTCCAATACCTTTCACGATTGCCCCGACCACGCCACCAGTACGTTTTGGGGGATGCTTCGCTGGCAATTACCTTCCTGAAGCTGGCGCGTCGTCTTTGCTTCGTGGCATTTCGTGCAGCTCGCGTCGTCCGAAATGAGACCGTGACTGTCGCGACGTGAGGGAGAGACTTGGGGATGGAAGTAATAAGCCAATGGATGAGAGAGAGGAGTTCAAAGCAAGTGGGGGGGGGAATGGCGGTGAGGTGTGAAGAAGGGGAGTCAGCAAGCGAATTGGTAAAGAAGGGCGGATACCAGCAGGGGAATGGTGTGGATGGCGATCCCAGCCATACAGAACGAGCCGACAGGACGGTGCGCGGAATGACGACCCACTAGGGGCTCCACGACCGTCCTTTATAGGGGACCCCCCCCTGTGGGCGGGTGGGGGCGACGACCCAAAGCGTTGTCATCACCCGAATCGGCCACTCTCGTTAGGCCCCGGGCCGCGCGCCCGGCGTGATGGCCGGAAGCGGCTCCACTCCACTTCTGGCAAGATGGTCCAAGCTGCGGAATTAGTGTCTTCTCCGACCCCATGACATAATTTCCTTGCCACCGAACTCTGTTGATATGAATCGCCTTGCACCGACCCTTTTGCCGTTGCCCGGCTACCCGCGGTTGGTGCTGGTCAATGTGCTGCTGGTGCACCACACGCCTCGCGATAGAAAACTTGCATTTTAATTAATGAGTAAAAATTTCTAAAACTGTTTTTCACTTTGTCAGGGGTATTTTGTTGGAGATCGGTGACAAAAATTTAATTATCCATTTAAAAATTTGGAAAGTCATTAAATCTGACAAATCAATTTTCCAGGCTGTTAAAAGTTTGGAATTTACATTCAGTCATGGAAAATCGGACAGAACGTTAATTCTTAATTTTACGAATGTATTAAAAAAGAATTGAGTGCTTTGAACACTCATTTTGAAAATTGATTTAGAGCAGTCTAAGTTTGTAAACAACAATGAAGCCACCTTGTTTTTGGTATTTTCGTATTTCCTTATTAACATGACGAAACTATTTCCTTCTGATATGTGGTATAAATGTCAGAAATTGATGATCCCAAATTGTCCAAAATATAGTATTAAATATTTTTCGAAGGCTTTCTCTGTCAGGTCAGGTAGGGTCAGGTATGGGAGCATGTGCCAAACAGCGCGTCGCTGCATCCAACTTTCCGCGTACTCCAGGGGCCTCCGTTCTGGCCTTCCCGAGGCAGATGCCAGGCCCATCCCATCTCCTTTGAGATGCTGGTCAACCTCTGCAACCACGGGCACGTGGCGGCCCATTGGCCTCCTCCACTCACGAGACTCCCTCGCTGAGAGATTTTGTGACAGGACAGAGTCAGGAAAACGGAGCCACATCCATTACAGCCGCAACTGACGCTCACGACCATGCAGGTAACAATCTTCATCGAGTCTCTCTCAGGCAACCGCTCGTTGGACACAAAATCTACAGCGTAGCCAAGGATTTCTCCCGAAGAACTTACCAAAGGAATTAAGTTCTCCGTCTCAGATCCTTTGGTCAGAGTCCGTCTGGCCATCATAGAGCAAGACTGGAAGCATCAGGGGAGCCTGAAGACTCGGACTTTCGTTCTCCCGCACAGTACTGGCAGCGCCACTCTCCATGATCCAGTGAATCCATGATCCCCAGGCCCGAACCCAGACGTCTATTGACCTCTGACTCACGGGCAGCAGAGAACATGAATATCACGCCAAGGTAAGGATCTCTCCACGACCTCAACATCCTCACCACAAACAGACACAACAGGACGCAGATCCAGATGTCATGAAAGTTTCTGGATCTTAGTTTTTGACCAAGAAAAACCGTAATTCCCAGCGGCTCCGGACTTCCTCATTCAGCACCTTGAGGGCCCCCAAAAGGATTATCTAAGTCTCGCAAAATGACTTGCATCATCTGCAAAATCAAGGTCGAGGTCTTGACATTCCCAACGACTGCACCAGCTTGATCTTTCCGGACATCCCCTAAATCCAGTCCATACAAGTGCTGAAAAGTGTGCATTTTTAGGGGCCAGTACACACCCCTGACTAACTGTCCAGTAACAACTGGAAATAAGTCAGAGATGGTACCACCACACTTCCCAGCACTTCAGTACCGAGTAGAGTTCAGACATCAGATCGATCAGTTTTTGTGGCACCCCACGAAGACCAAGAATCCTCCAAGAGGACAATCCCGATTCACTGAATCGAACGCTTACAGAGATCAAACATTAGGCTGCAAGCAGCCCCTGCAGAAATTCTCGTCTGCGTTCGGTGGGACACGAAGAGCAAGCGATACGTTCAATCGGTTGACCTCTTTGTGTAAAAGCCTGACTGCTCATGGACACGGTGCTCAAGCAGGATGGTGTGCCGAACCCATCAAGAATTACCGAGCTAAGTCCTTGCCCGGCCTGGAGAAGCAGCGTCACCCTCGTAGTTGTTGCAGTCTTGGCGATCACCCTTCCCTTTCCAGAGAGGGACAACAAGGGCCCCTCATCCATGCAGTTGGGATGATGCCTGTTTCAGGCAGGCACACAACTGCATGCAACGACACGAGTGCCAGCATTTCCACCAGCCTATGAGAAGTTCAGCATGGGATGCCACAGATCCTGGAGTTTCCCCGTTTCAACCGGTTCATGCAGCCGTGTTTCCACAAGCCGAAGGTGGACCACAGTTGATTGAGGTCAGCAACAGGCGATTGTACACCCTGATGTCCAACCGAACAGCTGGGGATCAGCCTGGTACAACCGCTCAAAGTACCGGCCCAGCTGGGCCTTCACTTTCAGACTCCTCTGTCAAAGAGCCTACCACTCTCTGCTCTAACTGCAGTGCTCCGAGGGAGGGGGCTTGGATGAACGCAATGCGCGAATTCCCCTGTAAGCGGACGAGAATCACTTGTCACAGGGATTGCTCTACCCCCTCACAGATTCCTCGCACATTAGGGCCTCCTTGTCCAACCCTTAGTGCACGTACAGTTTTACGCCTCAGCTCCCGACAGCTCAGCTCTGCCATCAGCCTGGCCCTGCACTCTCGTCAATGTATCCAGTGTCCCTTGAGAGACAAAATTCTTCTTTACCCTGCGGTGAGTTCCAAGAACCCTCCCCGCAACATTCCAAGGACGGTGGTCTGAAGGTACTTCCACAACTCTTCAGGACCCCCCAAAGCACCCAGACACCCCAAAAATGTCCACTCAGCCTATTCGCAAACTCCTCAGCTACTCTTCTCATCCTTGAGCCTGCCAACATCCAGCCTAGGCTGGATGGTACCATTCTCCGGGATTTAAAGGTGCAGCTTTAGAGTTGCTACAACAAGCCTGTGAGTTATTGAGGAACTGAGCACTCCGGTAGACCCTGCAGTTCTGATCATCCTCCAGGACCGTAAACGATAGGCATGGTTCAATCTCCTTTGCCACACTGCCACGCGTTTGGAATACCAAGTCCAGCAATGAGCTTGTGGTGCTGAAACATGAACCACCAACCCTAAGTCATGACTTCTTTGCAAAGTCAAGGAAACCTTAGTTATTGGTTCATAGTTCCTGACCCATGGGGACCAAACACATGGTCTCATAAACCATCCCTATCAGTTCCATCGAATGCATTGAAATCCCCAGACGAGAAGTGTATCTCGTCTGGGACCACTGATCAACCACAGACTCGAGCGTGGGCGTGAAGGTGTCCTTCACGGGAGGTCACTCGCTCAGTCGGAGCATAGACAGAGACCAGGGAAATGACACCTAAGAGTGACGAATCCCTTAGTCTCATAATACGCTCGTTGACCTGTACCTCAGTTATTCATTGGGGGTCAGCTTTGGACACGCTACAGCAACTCCTTTGAGTATGGTACCATTCAGAGCGACCAGACAATCGTAGGGTGTAAACCACCCACATTATTCCTCGCCGCAATCCGGTCTCCGAACCTTAGGAAGAGTTGCTGCAATACGATGGCAAACGCTTGAGCTCAGGATGATACAGAGACAGGTGATTCATCCTCTCTTAGGGATAGGACATTCCAGGCGCCCCACGGAAGGACCGCCTCAGGTTTAACCCAAGGAGACCGCCGTTCTGCGTGGACGACACCTTCGCACCACTCTGACACACTCTCCCGCAAATCTGACCCAGGCAGTTACCCCCGTGGTTTTCCCTGCCTTCACAAGATTGGGGGTCCCGAACTGGCTTTGCCCCAATCCCATCATTCCGTGAGCTGCCCTGCGAAGGAAGCTGCACAGGAGTACTCCACGGAGTGGGTTTTCAGATTTTTTTGCGTTTTTTGTGTTTGCCGAATGAAGGATTTTACGGTGGCCGGAGTGCAATCCTGCCCCCAACCTCCGTAATAAAAAGTAACCCAATGCAGGAGGACGTCCACAGACACATTGGGCACTAGTATGGATGGCGTTGGCTCACAAGGGCTCCTCCGCCCCTCTGACAGGTTTTTTTTTTTAATCTGCTTTGAGTGTCCATATCCAAACACCCTCCTCACCAGAAAACCTTGTGGGGGAGACGGTTTAGTGCCGAACCACCCGACCATGGAACAGTGTTGTACAGGCTTACATTGGTACCTGTAAGCAGGTCACAGATCTTGATCTGACCTGACAAACTTTTCTTCTGTTTGAGGGAAATAACTCGGGACTTTCAATCCATATGTTCGGAGTTTATCATAGTAGTTCATACGCAACAATTATCCCATATAAAGACAGGTCAAAAAAATGATTTTATTTATTTTTGTGACTCAAACTTCCAAAATATTATGCAAAAACCATGAATTTAATGAATAGATTATATTATGAATACCCCTCCCTGCAGGATCGTATGAGAAAGAGGCAATAGTTTAAAGAGCTATTGACGGAGACACGTGTTTTACATGGACGATCTGTGTTCCAAAAACAATTGACTTGCACAGGTTGGGAATGTTTGTGCATGCTTTGAAGAAATTTTATCATTTTTGCTAACAGTGAGGCAAAGAAATGAATGTCTTCGGATCATGATGCCGTAAATGTAATTCAGAGGATATGTGTTTGCTTGGTGAGCCACGATATGCCTCAGTGGACAACGGAGTATGTCATGGTTATGTACACATGGTTATAATGTATCCGGTTCTGGTTGGGCATTGCAGTCTCCTTGGGGGCTCCCTGCTGACGATTCTCAAGTTAAAGTTTTCCGGTCGTTATCTGTCCCGTTTTAACTATTTTCTCACCTACATTTACTGGTGTGTTCCTAGTTCGGTTTGTTTCAAAAATTGTTGCTTTTTGTGAGATTTCGTCGGAATTGTCTACTGGGTGCTTGAGGCTATACTGAGGCTTGAGGGACTATCCTTGAGGCTTGAGGCTTGGAGGCCCTACCCTTTGTTCCCTCGGTTGTACAATCGTGTTTATTTTGTTTTTATTCTCCCCCATTATCTTAACTTCTATCTTTCCCACTTTCTTAATGTCCCCCATCCCAAACTAATCACTATTTCTTATCTTAAAAAAAAAAAAAACCGCTACCTTTCTCCATCTTCTTCTTCTTCTTCTTCTTCTTCTTCATCTCCTCTTCTCTTCCTCCTCTTCTTCTTCCTCAATTTTTTCTACAAAACACTTCCATGACCTAATCTTTTATGTTGAAACTCAAACATTAATAATAATAACAAAACGATCTCTTATATGCTTCATCTTCCTCTTTCACACGTGTGGTACTCTTTACTTGTTCAGAATGCACTACTCTTCTGCTATTTTAACAGATGCTTCAATTCGACCTTTCCTTTCATACCTTGCCTAAAAAAAATCCAACTTGTTACAGCGTTACTTCTCTCGTATTCTCTGAATTTGCCTTTATTGCATCCCTCAAGGAATGTGTTTAATCGCATAACTGACCTAAAACTTTAAAAAACCCCAGTTTGCTATGAATGTTCACTTTCTATCAACCATCTTTTTTTCAATTTCAGTGCCAACTCACTCCTCTTCAGCCCTCACTCTCCAAAGCAACCATCCCACTCTTCTCCCGCCAAGCCTCCCTCTCACCTCTCTAAAAAAACTCCCCCCATCCTTTCTTCCCCACCCATCATTTCCCCCTCCTCATCCTCCCAAAGTTTTTCCCCCCTCCCATCCACAAGCTGCCTTCCTTCCACTCCCTACTCACCTCCATCTCTTCACCTCCACCTCCTCAAATCCTCACTGCCTTTTCCCCCTCGCTTGTCCCTCCCTCTCCCCCAGCACCACAGAGCCTTTCCCTCCTCATTCGGCCCCCTCCCCTAGCTATTTCTGCAATCCCCCACACTTTTCAACAACACCCTACCTCCCCCCTCTCCCTTGTCCTACCCTCCCCCTCCCCCCCCCCCCCCCCACCCCCTGCACCAAAAGCCTCCTCCCCTACTTCTCATTAAAAGTATGGACCTCAAATATCCGGGGCCTTTCGCTCAAACCCTTTCAGATCTTTTCCATTAAAGGTTGCCACCGACAACCAGACATAATCTGCCACAGGAAACTTTCCTCCCCCAAGACGGTGTTGTGATCCCAAGTATCTCTCCTAGTTACTCCCTCCTGGTTTGACAACCTGAGCCTCGCCCTGGTGGAGATGTTGCTTCTTTCCTTCATCAAAGACTCTATTTCCTCACTCTCCATGCACGCCCTCACTCACCCACACCCCCAGGAATACCTTCGGCTACGGCGTCTCCTCAAACTCCCACCTCATGTTTATATGTGACTGTACCCGTCCACCCTAACAGTATGACTCCATCTTACCACCTCACTATTCTGAAAACATGGACAACTTCTACTTCTATCCAACTCTCCTTCTCATATGTGGCAACTTCAATTGTCATCATTGCCAGTTGGCTAGCGTGTGCGGTACCTCTCTCACCTGCTCATGGCACCTCAGCAAAAGCTTTCTGCGACTCATTGGACTGACTTCAATCGGTTCACTTCCCTACCCGGATTCTCAACAATGGTACTCCATCTCTTTCTGGATTGATTTTGACAGAATTTCGCTGACAAATCTGCTTCTCTTCCTCCGCTTCCAACTGTTCTTCTGGACCACGTCCTTGTCCAAAGTGGACATCTCTCTGGCTATTATCAGAGAACCACCTACCGCCGTCGAGTCTGGCATTTCACTCAAGCCGACTGCAGGGTCTCCAAGCAGCCCTTCAAACTTATAGACTGCGTCTCCTATCTCTACTTTCTCCAACATCAACTCACCTGGAATTCTTTCCAAAAGAAACTTGCTCTCCCTCATTCACAGATTTATTCCCTTCTCGTCTTCAGTGTCCTACCCTTCCTCCTGCCCTTTGGTTCACTGAAGCTTGTGGTGAGCATTGTCTTGAAACAACTTGCTCTCAGAAAGCAAAACCCAACTTGAGGGCAATCTCAGTTCCTTCCAAAGCTGTGGAACAAGTGTGTATCTACCCTTCAGAGAGCCAGAAAACAACATCTTTCTCATTCTCAAGTCTGAACTTCTCAACTTCTCCCTCCCAAAATCCTGGTGTGCGTTACAAAGTCTGTTTTGGTGATGTTCCCCTCCATCCCCTCTCTACCTCAAATGGCACACACAGCTGAATTACCGCACGTGAAAAAGTGGAATGCCTAACTCGCGTGCTTGCTAAATCTTGTGTCCAACCCTCCTTTTCTCTACCCACCTTTACCCGTCACCGATCTGGACTCTGTTGTCCCTTTTCTCCTGACAAGGTGGAGAGCTTGCTGTAAACCTCGACTCAGATTCTGCAACGTCTCAGACGGCATCAGTCCACGTGTCCTCAAAACTGCTCTGCGCTCTTGCTCACCTCTCTCTGTTCTACTCACCCTATCATTTGCTCAAGTCACTCCAATCTGTTGGAAATCCAACATCACTGCCTGCATAAAAAAGCTGCAAAACAGATCCCTGCAACTACAGACCAATCAGCCTTCCTCTCCAATATCATCGCTTCAGACATTAAATCCTTCCTTCTCCAAGGCTTGATTTGATCATCAATTTGGTTCAGACCAGGTCACTCTACCTTGGATATGCTGCTTTCTGCTGTCCCAACAAGGATGAGATCCCATCCTACCTAGACATATGCATGCTTTCGATCCAGTTGGCACCCTGCCCTGCTCACCAAACTCTTCCAATGTATCCAAGACATCTCCACTCATGGCTCGCAGACTTCCTCTCCTGTCACAGCACATTGTGGCCCAATGGATTCTTCTCATCCCCCCTTCCTGTCCAGCTGGATTCCTCAGAGCGTTCTGGGCCCTGTTCTTTTTTTTTCATCAATGATCTCTCCGACTCTCTGGAAAATCCTCTATATCTCTTTGCCGATGATCCACCTCTTCTGTACCATCTCAATCCCTCAGACGGCAAGCAGCAGCTCTTCCTCACTGCGATCTGGATAAACACAAATTCCAACCGTTGACAGATGTGCTTTCAACCGACAAATCTCACACTCTCTATTGTCTCTCGAAAGGACCTTTGAACCCCCCCTTCACTTCTCAACAATCTCTGAAGAATCCTTTCTTCAAGCTTTGGGGTCTCATCTATCTGCATACTTTCCTGGGAAAGCCACATTTTCAAACTGCCCCAAAGCAGTCGCCTGACTGGGAATCCTCCTGATGCAATCCTTCTCGGCCACACCTGAGTCCTGACCACATTAAAGCTTGTCCGCAGCCTGATGGAGTTACTGCATCTCCCCTCTGGCTGGTGCTCCTGCTCCACCTTTCTCGGCTTCACGCTGTGAAACCAAGGCATTTCAGATCATTGTCATCTCTCCACGCAATGAGCGCTGAGTCTTTGGGCCTCTTCACTCAATCACCCAGGTTTGTCGGTTGGTCTTTCTGTCTTCTACCGTTCTCCTCTCCAGCCTTTGCCCCCTGCTCTCTTCTGCGATTTGTCCCCACCACATTTCCGCAGGGCGCTTCAGCGTCCACCAATAACCCCCTTCGGTAAACTACCAAAATCACGATCACTTGCTCACTTCACTCTTTCATTCCTCTTTTTTTTTCCTTGCCTTGGAATAAACTCCCTCACTCTATTCATTTCCCATTCTTCCTCCAGTCCTTTTCAAAACAGCTGTTCACCACCAACCTCTTATTCATCCCCCATCCAAAATCCTCGATCTTTTCTATAACCCCGATAATCCACCCAGCCCAGGACCTCCTTCAATTCCCATGATTTCCTCCATGAAAGTCCCTGTAATGTCCATTTTCCTATTCCCATGTTCGCCTCGTCCCATCCTCTCTCCTTCCACAGATCTCCAAATATCTCTGTTCCTGTCTATGCCCCTCTTGAATGTGTGTTGTGTGTTAGTCTCATACGAGCCGTCGGACAAGGTATACAAAAAAAAAGAAGTAAAATATGGTGTTGCACTGTTTAATTTTGCTTTTAAATTTGTCAATTATATCCATGTTGCTTAAATAATTGCCTTTCATTTGGAAAAGCTTAGTCTCTGTAAGATATGCTTGGAGAGATCATGGGAAATCAGGCAAATATCATGGAATTTCATTATGGTCAAATGAAGGACCCTGCCACAATAAATGATGTTCGCTTTCGATGGATGAGATCAACGTTTTGTTTTGCTATGTATACAGTATTTGGCAAGCATAACAAGTATTAATTTTTGGCGCAAATGGCTGACAAAATCTTTGATGTTTTTCCTAGGATTATAATTTAATCAGTCAAAAGCAAAACCAATCGCCATTACTACTTAAAGTACAATTTGATCACAGTAAAGATAGGAAGCAAATGAAGAAGTTGAGGAAAAGTGTACTGATAACATTGTTCAAGTTGATTTAAAAGAAAAAATGTGGGGCCAGATATACCCAGAGCTTGGAATTAAAGAACTGTAAGAACAGCATCTCAGTGATATAGTAAAGGCTCTCATTGGTGGAAATGGTAGAGTGTTCATGAGGGTGGTGGTGGAGCAGCAGACTTTAAATCCTGAGAGAATATTTGAGAACCAGTCAGGAAGATATGTTCCACAGGCAATAAAAGAGGGGTCTGAAAGAATGGAGGCGAGCATCGAGTTTTTGACTTTAAGGAGGATAACGGAAAGGTTTCTGGCAGAAGGTATGCATTCTGGAGGGGCAGGGATAGGATAGAAAGTTCCAGAGTCAGGAAAACAAAATTGAAGCTCATAAACATATATGCCAAGGCCACCATCTGGCGCTACAGTGGTGCAAGGAGGATACCCTGAGACTTGTCTTCCGATACTGCTTTGGATTCCAGCTAACGCGGCTGGCATTATGCCTGATGGGTTCTAAACGGGGTTTTATACCCCTCCCGAAAATAGGTATTTTGCTCTCTTCTCCAAACTAACACATCGATTTCGATGAAAACTTTGACCACAACGCTTCACCCTTGATGTACCAATGTTTGTCATGGGCATTGAAAAATTCCAGGGTCTGTGGGGGTTTTGAGTGCTGTTGCTCCTGATACAGGTGAAGCTTCAGGACAGATGGTCCTATTTTTAAGATTGTGCTCTCTTTTCTAGGGATTATCCTGAGTGCTAAGGTGAGGTATTACTGTACTGGACTAATTTCACTTCCCCCCTGTACAAATCGGATTCCAGGATCATGCCATGTCTTCTCCACTACTCTTGCTGCCTTTCTTCCTCTGCCCTTACAAGTGCACAACTCCTACATCTGGTTGGCCTCCTCTCCCCAGCAAGGGAATTCTGTTGGTTCTTCGGACTATCCCATTTTTCCCATTGACTTGTAATGTTAACTCGGGAATATCCTATTTGGACCTGCACTATTAGACATTGGAGTTAAAAAAATTTTCTCACAAACAGATCTCCTACGGCAACCAACTTTCTCCTTCTCCACCCCACCTTCTCCACTCATCCTGCCACAGTTTCTCCTACATTAAATTGCTTTCTGGGACAAGCTCTTCCATGAGCTCGACTATTTATTCAAAACAATTTTTTTACGCACCCGCCCCCCTTTTATTTTACGCCCTCCCTTTGACACCCACCCTCCACCCTCTTTCTCTTACCATATTCATACCCCGCATTGAACAGAGATTCCTTCCCTTTATATGCCTACCTATAGAATAAACTTTTGGAAAGTATATACAGCGAAACAAAACCTGTTTTACCCTCCCCCTCCTTTGTGGTTTATGTCCTTTGTGAAAAATAACTCCGCTGCAGCACAATCACTTGCACTTGCTTGTGGAGTTTGACAATCCTGCCAAAAAAAAAAAAAAAACAACTTCTTAAGCCATGTCAGTTGAGTGGATGCTGTGGATTGCGGTGATCAGCTGACCACTGAATTAGGCAGTGGGTGGTCTGGTTTAAAAAAATATATAATTTATTTTTATTTTTTTCAGTCTGCACGAGCCGGTTGCCCAAGTTTAAATGTTTATAGTTATCATCCCAGTTTTCAACAGAAAGTTCTTGTGAGAGATTCTGGGACATTACATTTTGCGTTGGAAAACGTGTTGCGTTAACCCAGAGAGGTACTCGGGCTGTGCTTGCGACTTCGCCTCCCACCTAATAGCACTGGAGGTGGAAAAGTACTAGGACCATTGCTAACATTCTTCTGAAAGATCGATGCTCCCCACTCTTAATTATATTTAAACTGTGGAAGTGAAGGTTTGGCAAACCCTCATTGACTTTCATCATAGTCTGTGTGATGTATGCTTTACGAAGAGAATTCCAACCAGAGGTAAGTTGACATGCTTGCCCCGGTCCTCCTGCAATTACTGGTCTTTTTATCATTGCACCTCAAATTGATTAACTATTATTTTTTCCCTCCTAGGCTTGGCTCAGCGATAGAAGATTCCAGTCTCCCAATGACATTTTAGACGAGTTTTCAAATTGAGGCGATTATGGGATCTGAATCAAAAACATGCATGTTTCTTTCTACTGATGTTAATATTTCGAACTGAATTTGAGTGAATTCAGCCATTCATCATTTTAAGTTAAAGTTTCTTTTTTATTTTTGATGTATGCTATTAAAAACAACTCATGTTGTATGAAGATGAAAGTTAATGTATATCCTCATTTCACAGGATGACCTTGGCAGAATTCATGAACGAAATTGATGTTCTTCGTGAAACTCGGTGAGTTCATGGATTTAGTGAGGACATTTTTGAACGACCTTTGACGCAGAACTGACATGTTTTCACATTCCGTGTCCGAGTTTTTCAGTCGCCACTCGAAGGAGCCAATCCGACAGGTGCGACCTATTTAATTTAATTTAATCTTCAAACATATCATTGTGGTGGGGGCTATTAAATGATGAATATTACATTTCCATTAATATCATCATGCTTTGTTAGAATTCTGTTCTGTAAAAGCAACTGTTGTGTGTATTTTCAGCTTGACAAAGACATTCAAACAGGCATCAGTTTGCACTGTGGTAAAGGATTCCCTCTCCTGGGCCTGATGATGGGTGATGATTTGTCTACAAGTATAATGTATGCGTAATTACTTGGTTGGTACTGTCGGTTTGCTTTGCAACGCCAAAATTAATTAAATACTTTTTCTTCCTTGCTTGACTCGGCGATGGAAGAAAATGGTTCATCGTCAACTTTTATGGATTGCTGTATAAAGAACTTCAGCAATAACACATTCACCACCATGACTCAATGAGAGTTGGGAAAGCGTCGACTTCGATATGTTGCTCAGCAGTTGAGTAAATGGTAAAAATTTTGTCTCATTAAATGAGAGTTCCCAAGAGTTCTGTATTTAATATACAAGTCCAATGAAGAAATATGTCACCGTTACCCATTTATTGCTCTATTCGCAGGAATAAGACGAGTTTGACACTTGAAACTTGATACAACATTCAAACGTGAGAAGTTTGTCCTGGGGCAACTGCTTTCCCTTATGTCAGAAACTCACTTGGACTACATTCCAGTGTTTGAGAAAAAGCGTCAACCATTTGCAACACACCTTCTTCGCTCACATCACAAAGCTTCTCCTCTCCAAACCTGTGAACTTGGCTCCCCCTGGAAGACACCTCTATCGGCACACACTTCGATTAATAATTTGAAGTTTAATAGGTCAGAATTTATTAAATGTAGATGCATGATAACAATTTATTTTAAAAAGTGAGTATATTCTTTATAATTAATAGATTATGAATCGCGAGATGGCATTGTAACTGGGAACATTAAATTGCGGTTGAAGTGATGGTAAGGACTTTTGTATGTCCAGGCTTTGATGTGTGCAGTGATGTGTGTTGATTCGTGTGTGCAAGGATGTGGGTTAATTTAATTTACCTTTTACTATAATCATTGTTGTCCATCTGTCTGTTTCCAGGAACCGCAAAACGGCTGAACCGATCTAGCACCATTTTTTGGGTTGTAATCCTGGGAACCCCTGGAGTAAAATAAGGCATAAATATAATACCATGACGCCCTTGATGCCTGCCCGTAGGGAGCGGTCGTTTAGTTACTAAAATGGAAATAAATAACAAACAAGAGATGGGGAAAGTGTGCCCCCACCTCATCCCTAGCCCTTCCACTACCTCACCCCTCCCCATGTTGGTGTGTGGGGAGGGGAGAGGTAGGATGAGGGTGGGGGCTCATGGAGGGGTGGGGGAATAAATGTGGTGTGTGGTGCATGTGGGTGTAGAGTGTGTGAACAAGCATTTTGCTACATAATGTTGAATAAACTGTCCTCTAACAAATATTTTTATCTTTTGAATTGAGCTTAGGCTAATAATAAAGTATCGCATTATTTACCTATATCGAGCGACAAGGGAGTTGAAAGTTATGATGGCAAAGATAAATGCAATTAGCAAGAAGAATGTCTCCATCTGTGTAGAAGCTATCCAATAACCTGTGTTGTTTCTCTCGTTTACACAATCATCAAATTATAATGATTCTTTTATTATCCGAATCTTGGAGTGTGATATATCATCCCGTATTATCACAAAGATACAAGATACTGAAGGACTGGTTTTTCTTTACATTTGAGTAATCAAAGTTGTGTTGTATCTCATGTTAACATTTAGTTTGTTTGAAGTTTAAATAGCACTGATAATTGTCTTTTTCTGAAGACCTGGCATTAAAACCTTAGTAAGCAATTATACTCAGTTGAAATATTTATCGTTTGTGATATTTATTTCTACTTTTCATAATGCCAAAAAGGTTGGCGTAAGGAGCATCTTTAAGAGTAAAATAAGTTTTTTCCCACAATCCGTTGTTTGAACCAACGTATTAGACATCTTAATTGAATTTGGTCATATTTGTGGTTAAATTTTATCTTACTTTCTCAGGCAGGTAAAAAAAAATCATTCATTTTAAAATATTTCGAAATATAATCACCCAATTTTTTACAAGTTTTTTTGAAACTATAGTTATCTAAGTTCAGGTTTGATTTCTAAATAATCCATTCATTTTATTTACATAATATCTTGTGTTGATATTGGCGTTCTAAAATGACAGTCGTGAAATAATATATTGTTACCGAATTTCGGTCGCCGGCGTCGATCGCGGCCACGTAACTCAAATCGCGACGCGCGTCGCCCACCGGAACGGACAATTCGAGTGGGGCGGTGGTGACCCTCGCGTTGGAACTACCGCCAAGGAGCTAGTCAGGGTGGGTCTTTCGACCCACAACAATCGTGCAATCGGCGTACCGCGCGTAGGATAGGGTTGTTCGCCAAACTCGACCTACCTAAGTACCTGCGCGCGGTAGTTACCGGGCGATCGTACCTCGCTGCTGGCCGGCCCTAGGACACGACACCGCTTGAGCGTCCGTTCCGTGCTTCAGTGAATAGACCGAGCGGTGTTATGCGCCGCCCGACGGACGTGATTATTATACACGGGTGCTTAGCACCCCTCCTACCAATTCCTTCGTTGATGCAAGATGGAACTTTCAACAAGGGAAAGGGACTCAAACGAAACGGGGGGACAGTTTTCAACAAGCACATTGTATTGCACACTCAGACAAGCACGTATTTTACAGCCATAACAGTAATTTCCATGCACGTATACAGTGAAAGACAAGCAAAAGCAGAGTTACCGACGAATAAAGTCTTTATTTGCAACCCGCACACTTAGACAATTGGGTTACTATAAGAACGGCGCCACCCACATGCATTTACACAAAAGCAAAGGAAAAGCCACGCTCAAAGGCAGGGTGGCAGACAGGTTCTGGACGCAAATGTGCGTGGAAGCCTGGATGAGCGGCCAGGTCCCACGAGACGCGAAGGGTCTACCCGCACCCCGTGGGGCGATAGGCGGGGCAGCCGCGATGTCAGCTAGCTGCGCCTGGCTTCGTGCCCCTGGCGTGGCCGGTGAGCTCTCTCGGTCGATCTGCCTTTCCCGTACTGCTTCGAGCTCCGTCTCGCCGACTCTGCCCCAACGACACTGCCGGCACCGACACTGCCGCCGTGCTGCCTCTTCGAGCTCCGTCGTTCTCCGACCCCTCCAGACTGCCACTCCCACCGACTCCAGACTGCCACTCTCCAGACCGACTTGACTGCCTCGAGCTGCGCCGTTGCTCGCGCTTATATAGGCCGGGGGAGGAGCGCATATGCCAAATTTGTGATCACAGCGGTTCGGAGGTGGGGCTACACCACCTGATGCTCAGCCATTGGATGGAAGAAAAGTGGGCGTGAATCATTCTTGATCCGATTTCTCCTTCGAAAGGATCCCATCACAACCCATGGCACGACGTTTGGTAGGAAGCGAAGGTGGTGGGAGTTTGCTGTGGTGGTTTGGGAAGGGGGTTGGTGGTGGCGATTTGGTTGCTGGCGGGCGTCGTTTGAGAATGGCGGTGAAGCGATGTTTGCGGGGGTGGAGTTGCTGGAGGTAAGAGGCGAAGGTGGGTGGTGTTTGAGTTGTAGTTGTTGGGAATGATGTTGGTGGTGGCGATTTGGTTGTTGGGGGATGATTGGTTCCAAATATAATGTTAGAGAAAAGAAAAACGGCTATCTCAAAGGATCGCAGCCCGGGTTGAACACGAAATTCCCTCTAAACAACGGTGGGGAAATCTAACTACACATATACTTATCGTCATAACTGATCTAAGACCCTTTATGGTGTATTTGCGAATTTCCACAGCCGTAACAATATCATTAATCTGTGCAACATCAACCTAATTTTTTTTCAATCTCTTCCATTTTTAGGAAAGGTTGTATTATCACCCTCATTACTTATATTAATTTCTCGTTATCAATCTTGTAATTTTGGGTGTCATTTTGAAATAATTATGATCCTTCGTATATTTTTTGAGGTGAGTAATGACAATACAATCACTGAATATACACTGTTTATAAGCTTCTGGACTCTGTTTAATCCCATCCGTAAACACATTGGACAACTCACAAATTTATTTTACTCAGCAGATTCTCCTTCGAGTTCCTCAAAACATAAAGTTTTGGGATCTTGTATATCATTTGGATTTAGCATGTTGTTCATTTATATAGTTATGTTTTCTTTTTAAAATAATTCATCCTCTAATAAATCATATTTTCAAATCAGCTATTTATGCTTGACCATCCTCATCATCTTATTTTTGTCAGTATCATCGGCGTCTTCTGGGACCGAGTCCTCACCAGCAAATTCATTAAAATCTTCAGATGTGTAATGGCTCATTCATTAAGGAAAAACTTTATTATAAATTCTGTATTAACACTTGTATCCATATGGTAAAGTATTAATTCCATTCTCCAATATAATTATATATATTAATTATATATATATATATGTTTTATATTGTATATATATACATATATGTTTATATGTGTATATATCAATTATATATACAGTATATGTTTTATATATATATGTATGTTTTTATATATAAATATAAACATTTATATTATATATATATATATTTATATTATATGATTTTTCTAGACCTATTTATATGTATTTTTATCTTTAAAATAAAATCTTGGTGAAATCTCTTGCT
Source organism: Eptatretus atami (assembly GCA_035128595.1). Classification (NCBI taxonomy): domain Eukaryota; kingdom Metazoa; phylum Chordata; class Myxini; order Myxiniformes; family Myxinidae; genus Eptatretus; species Eptatretus atami. The sequence goes on along the minus strand of CM068956.1, from coordinate 92,487,250 downwards.
GATTTATATTTTATATTTTGTGTTTTAAAATTTTGTTCATATTTCAAAATGAATTCAAAAAGGCTACCAATAAATATTTGTTGGGTTTGTAGTTTATTGAAACACCTTTTCTTACAACTTTCATCACCATTGAGAATGTTGATGAATAGTATGTTGGGGTTTGGTTCTTGGTTAAATATCTTTGTTGAGTTGAGACAAAATGATTAACCTCCCTCAGTGTACTGTCTGAGCTCCTCCTGAACCACATATCATTTTAAAATTGCAGTAAATTATTTCCATTGTTTTCTTGACATCTATTAAATCTTTTGAAACCTCTCAGTCTGTGTGCTTTATTTACGGTTGTCTTGGCTATTCATTCGACGATACTTTTTTGATACTGTCCAGATTCTTTATGTTTCCATTTAAATACTAAGGTTGTGATTTTCTCCACCCTTTGGTTTGGTTTTTGCTTGGCTCATATACTTTTCAGAGTTTTGAGGTTATTTATATAGAAGTAATTTTGCTTCAACTGATTTTTAATGGATGAGATATCTGAAAATACATCATTTTAAATATTAAAGTAGAATAGAACATGGAGAGAATATGCATCGGAAGGATATAAAGGGAAGGAATCTCTGTTCAAATGGCGGTATAAATAGTAAGAGAAAGAGGGTGGAGGGTGGGTGGTCAGGGGTGATGGGGGGGGGGGGGGTTAAAAAAATTATTTTAAAAAATTGATGCATAGTCAAGCTCATAGAAGAGTTTTGGTCCGAGAAACTTTTTAATGCAGGAAGCTGGTGCAGGATGTGGGAGGAGAAGAAGTTTTGTGCTGGAGGAGATCTGTTTGTGAGATAAATTCACTCCTTTTTATGACAGGGTCAAAGTTTTCCTTAAGTTATAACATTAAAGTCAGTGTGGGGAAATGGGATAGTTCCAGAACAAACAAAATTCTCTACTTACCCCCCTTCCAAACCTTTGCCTCGCCAATTGCCTTTGATACTTTCTTCGTCACACACCTGCTTTCATATTCCTTGATTTTCTTGCCCTTTCCTGATGTTCTTCGAGGCAACTCCCATAAACACCGTTGTACTTCCACAATTCCAAAACCTCAACTTCCCTGCTATGCTCTTTGCTCTTTGCTTCACCCTCAACTTTTATGGAATTTTTTTTGTTGATTCCAAAGTAATCAGGAAATTAAAGATGATGTTCTTCACTTAGATTCGTAGTAGAATGGGATTTAGAAAGTAATGGCTTCGATCGTTGAGCCCATTTGACACGTTTAGTTTCTTTGCACATTCTGCCCAAAATATGGGCATTTGTGCACTCACATGGAGTTCAACATCATTTGCTTACACGTTGCCCTTTACTTGTGCATTTATGGACTGTAGGAACCTCATAGCCTGTCATGGAATCTTGGCATATTTTTAATTTATCTCAGTACAAAAGTTTTCTTGTCTAAGAGAAGTAAATATAACCAATTTATTCAGCTTTCAGTTAAATCGTGATCAGGTCCGCACCTCCTTCCTTGTTTGCGAATGGCATCAACATGGAAAGTCAACTAACTCTTTGTTTCATTCTTATCCAATAACATTTCTCAGCATCATTTTATTGGGCTTCCACCATACTCTAATCTGATAGCACTGATGGGGATGAAGCCATTTTTGTTGTCTTTCAAGAATGGTTGCACTTAATTTTTCAGGATCTTCCTTCTATTAAAAAGGTAGGAAGATTGAAATAAAAATCACTTTTATTTAACTGTTCTTTGGACTTCCAAAACCCCACCTTTATTTATTTATTTATTTTTCTTGAGTATAATTTCTTTCTCGTTACTCATGGAGCTCTTTGTTTTTTCTCATACATATTTGACCGAAGTTTATGATGATCTCTGACAAAGCTATTAATGCACTCATTTTTTTTTTTTAAACAATAGAAAATTAATTTCATATTTGGTCTTGGCATTCACAACCCTGAATCTTGATGACACACCCCCAGCTGACATCTGAAGTTTGTTGCTTTAAAAGATCACAAAGTACAAAAAGTTATGTGCATTTATAATGGAAGCTGCTGACCAAGTTCTTGTTGAAATAACATGCATTGGCTTGTACTCTGGTGATGAAAGGGTGCCATGAGACTCAGAGTTGAGCACGTGTTGGTGATGTAATTTCTCTGGTTCAATTTGTACCTATAACGCCTCATCCAGAAATTATAGCAGTGAAGGGAAAACAATTAATTGTACTCAGAGTAATAGATATTTGTTGGCAAATGTTTTGGTGAGATTTGACATGTTTTGGTGAGAACCCTGGTCATAACAATAAATACTATATATATATATATATATCAAGTCGTTCTGTCTCATGATGAAATACAGCTTCTGCTTTGTTATCATTTCAGAAGCTTGTGGCATGAGTGGGGCTGTTGAGCGATTTGTGAACAGCTTGTGGAGCCTGAAGAACCATACCAGGCTCAGGATGCAACCTGGGAAAGGTGGACTGTACACAACATTCCAGCTTATAAGCAGGCTTCCTGGCTTATCCACCGATGGCCTCATGCAGATGCCGACACGACACTTGGGCCTTGACCTTAATTCCACGTGAGCCATCTTGTCATGCTTCCTGTAGTCATTCAACTATTTTAAAGATTTTTAGAAACCAGCTGGATGCGATTCTCAGGATTGCTTTTTTTCAATTTCTTGTTGGTGGATTCTGTGGATTACTCATTTGTACCTTATTTTCTGCTCTATTTCATTGGCAGTGATGTGCAGGCATTAGATGGACGATGCAGCTACAGCGATGGCATTAAAGAACAATATTTTTCTGCCCAGTATTTTCTTATACGACGGGACTATAATGCCAGATCGAGTTGTTAAATGTAAGAAAATGGCACTGGCACCTATTTCGCTGATGTACGGTGGTGTGTTTGTTTTTCAATATTGATTCTTTGTCGTCTGCACCTTGCCATCCACTTCATCTTGTGTGACAAGTAATTAAATCACAAACATGATGCATTGATTTAACAATACAATTCAATTAATTTCTGAACTAAAGGTTTAAAAATATATAATAATGATAGAACACAATTGACTGATTTGAGTTGTTTTTCTTGTGCTCTCATTTTTGGTTGTGGCTTGATGCATTTCAAGTCATTTTGTATTCATATTCTTGAAATTGTTGTTCGTTTGTTTTTGTATACATAGCTGACGCTCATGGAACAGCTAGTACACTGAACGGAATCATTATGTAACAAGGCAAAAGGAACAGCAGAGAGAGAGAGGGGTGAAACACCAACAGCAGAGTTGAAGGCCAAGATAGAGGGAGATTTGGACAAGCAATGGGTGTGTGGAGGAATTGGGGTGGGATGGAGGGCAGGAAAGGACATAGTCAAGTCAAATTAGGCCAAATAAGCGTTAACCCACCACAAATGCAATAGTAACGACTCCTATATTATTTGACACAGAAAAGTGACTTGAATAACATATCAAAAGTTTAGGTGAATCAAAGTATGGAAGACTGTCAAATTTGCATAAATCCAAGATGGCGCCACCAAAAAATCTTTGAAACCATATAAACTTCATACAATTGTTCCTCATCAGTCTGTAACTGTTGCAATAATGACAAGACTGTTATATGAGGTAACTAAATATTTATTTATGTATATATGAATCCAAAGTTAAAATTTTATTTGTAACTATGAAACAAATCCAAGATGCGCACCTTAAAAGGGCTTTTGTAGTTATTTTGATGTAAATATGACATAAATTGGTCCTGACATTCTATAGTTATCATCATTCACAAGTAAAAACACCCAGTCCATATCTGATTATTTTTTTACCAGTAATGTTATGTTAAATAGAATATTGGGGATTTACGGCCATTCAGACACACAAAAACGTGCGACATGGGTAGATGCTGTAATCAGTAATAGTGGAGAACTACATATAAATATCTATACATTTTCAACAACCAAATGTTGTAGAAGCTTCATTTTTGGTGTCACATTTTGTTTTACAATCAAGGAACGTTTAGAATCAACTTAATGGTCATTAATAAAATCCAGTATTGCTATTGTTAGGAAAGATTACTTGTCATAATGGGGACAATAGGTCATGATGTCCAGCTAGAGATGACATTACATATGGATTGAGGTGAGAGTGTATGGAAGTTTTATGAGAGAATGAGAAAGACAAAAAAGACATCATATTATAAAGTTTAATGTAGAAAATTATTTTGCATGTGCATGTCAAACAAGGTAAGTTCAATCATCTGATACAGAATTAACTCAAAAGTTTGAATAGCTACCAATTTCAATCATGATCGCCTTATATTGAAATTATAACTGACCTTTGACATATTTAATAATTGTTTGGTCACAATGGATTATGCCAAAAATTGAATTTGGAATATACATGATCACATATAGAATATATTTAAATGATTCATCCACACATCTGACCTAAGATATGAATAAGGAAGCTCATGTTCAAATACATAATCGTAAAAATGAGAATCTATATCACATATACTTCGTTATGTGGCATACATGTATATAGAAGTTAGATATACAAATTAACACTTCATGAGTAGAAAGTAGATCAATCATGAAAATGAAACATGCGGCTAGATGTAAACGTAAGCATATGACTTATTGCCACATATAACTTATAAATAAATACTGAAATAATACAGCAAAAGATGTTCTACTTTTAATCAATAGTCTTATATGTTGCTCATTCATTCATCAACATCGTCATCTTCGATCTGTGACATATTTTTACACACGCCTCGGCAGTGTCCACAACCCGTGGAGCATTCCAGTCCATTTTTGCGACATGTGCACTGTCTGGTACTGCAACCAGATTTACAGTCACCAAGAAATAATTGAAGGGACTTTGGTAATAATGTACAAGCCATTTCTACCGAATCCATTCTGCGCATGTGGATACATGTCAGACTGTTGTTGAATCATCTTTATGTCATTCTTCAGAGTTTGGCAGCAGTCTTAATTATGTTGTCCTTTCTTGTTGAGGGTTGCTGCCTTTGGTTGAGAATGAAAATCTGAAGAATACTTGTCGCATTGCTCCACATTGTGACCACGTTTGGTTTCCCATTGATCTCTGTGATGATGACTTTATCTCCGAACTTCTTCTGTATTTGGTCTTTCATGTAAGAATGACCATATGGTGGAACGTTGGAGTCTGAAAGGAACTCTGCCATATTGTCGATAAGATATTTTATGGTGGTCTGTTCATCATCATTGTGTTCAAAGTTATGCATTACTTTATATGATTACTTGCCATGACATGATGAGGTTCTCCCGTTTCATACGTTTCACAGATGTATTATCATCATGTTGTTGAAATTATTAGAGGATAATCTTTGTTGGTTGAAATTATTGCTGCACGTCTTGTGATATACGGCATCCAAGCATGTAACAATGGACAGCTTTGATTCTCCCCTGGACTGTTTTCGCCCATTCATCTTTTCTTTTGTCACATACTTTGTAGAACACTCTCCTGGAAATCTAATGTTCTTGATGGGTATGAGTTCAAATCGGGATTCCTGCCTTCTCGGGATCACCCTGGCCACAAAAAGAGGCAGTGACTGGCATAATCAAATAAACACGATGATCGCAAAGATTGGTTTGTCATTGGATGAAGAAGATCACAAGTCTCTTACGGTTGGATTGTATGTAATGAAGGTTTGATAAACTTGGCGACAGTTGGTGGACATGTGTCCAGGTAGAGCATTAATGTTACTGTGTCTGGCTGACTATGCTGTATTGATGCCATCACAACCTTGCAGTGAGTTTTGGGAGCTGTTGGCTTGCGTATTGAATTTCTGGCATACAACACAACTCAGCTCTTCATACATCATGACTCACCCTGGAAATAGAGAGGGTTTACAATAATACAATGAATACGTGCCTTATATAGTACATAGCACTGATGGATCACATACATATATCAATCCATTAGCCATGTTAGCCCTGTTAACATTGCTGGAAGCAACTGACATGCGGGGCCACATGCATAGGATCGTCGCATAAAAGTTTCATATTCGTCATAACTCAATATCCATTTTTATACGTACACCATTAACAATATCATGCTTAAAAGTGATTTACCTATATTTATGATTTTGTATGATGTATTTATCTGAATAGAGTAACAGATATCCTGTGTAGGATATGCATCATCATGTTATGACCAGTGTAATTTAATGACAAATGAATGTTTCATTATTCATCGATCATACTCTATTTTACAATTTTTCACTTATAATTTAGCCATTTTATTGATAAATTAATTATTTTTTTGCAGATTTCCAAAATTCCATGTATACAGTGCCCCAGCTATACACTGGCCTTCTATTTGTGATACCTCCAACAACAATAGTCAGTTATCACCACGAAATAGCTTAAATAATGGCTGAAACTTCGATTAAACCGTTTCTGGCGACCATTTTGAATTTATGCAAATTAGACACTGTTCCCATCTGTTGATTCAATTATATTTTGGATATGTTATTTCAGACATATTTCTGATGAATAGTGTTGGAATCATTACTATTGCAATTTGTGACGGGTTATTTCCTAATTTGACTGGACTAACAAGATCGATGTAGAAGAAAAGCTCACAGGAGGGAAAAACAGAATTTGGTGAGAGTTGGGGTTAAAGTGGGTTGAAAATATCATTGTTTTGGATTGAGGATGATCTAAGATGGTGGTGAGCAGTTGTCTTTGAAGACCTGGAGAGAAGAATGAGATTGAAGAGAATGTGGAAATTTGTTCCACAGGCAGGAAAATTTTTCAAAAACAATCTTTTTACCTCAGCCACCAAAGGTGAAGGAGGTTATGTTTTCACCCTTGTCTGTCTGTTTGTTTGTGTGCAGGATATCTCAAAAAGTTGTGGACGGATTCGGACGAAATTTGGTGGACAGGTTGGTTGTGTGGCAAGGACGAATTGATTTGATTCTGGTGAAGATCCGCATCTGGATCTGGATACGAGAATTATTTAATTCTTTAAGTGATTCTTCACCATTGAGAGATGGGGCCAAAAACGATATAGTACTGTATAGCATGATATTTCAAAAATTTATTGGGTCTGATATGTTCTCGTGGATCAGGCATTGCATGGCAGAGGTATGCGCTCTTCCGAGTGCCCTACAAGTTTTTCTGTTTTTTTCTCACGAGATGCGATAGAAATCTGTCATCTTGTGGAAAAAAAAATTAATATACGGTTTCTGGTGTTGAGGCCTTCATGTCTTGCATTGAATATTTTGAATACAGACTGACAATAAAGCAGTTACAATTTAGTAAAGTCATCATTATATTGGATACCCATCATGCAAATGTTTTGATCTTCCCTCCATATTAAATTTACCTTATTGTATGTTTCTCTGTCGGCTGTGTTGTTGATTTCCTGAAATTATCTTTATTTAGCCCATTCCTGACAAGATGAGGAATGTCTTTGGGTTGCAAAGATGTTTTTTTCCAATCTGTTAAAACTTAATGCCACCACCTCTATTGTAAAAATAAATAAATAGATTCCCTTTGCAGTTTGAATTTACACTCTTCTCCCAAGGCTTGTGTAATGTGCCAGGTTTGAGTAACAGCATTCAGATTTTGTTTTCATCATGAATTAAAATGATTGCACTGCAGCTGTTGGAACCTTTGGAGGCCATGTAATTGTTACACCAATCTTCACATCATACACAAGTTGGTTTGAATGGAATAACGATCTCAAGTCATATTGAAATTCCATTTGCAAAGCTTTCTACAATTGGTCATAATAAATCACCCTTGTGGAATGTCTAGGCCCTGCTCAAGCCAGAGACTGACAAGATGTGCATAACAAAGCTACCCGAGAAGGAACACAAAAAGAAAAAAGAGACTTCAGGACAGAGTCCAAGGAAGGTTAGACGGAAACTCAAACCACCAACTAAGGTGTGAGACCTCGGTCTGCCCTACCCTCCTACCTTTCCAGTCGAGATTGGTCAAGATAAAAGCGATTTGACTAAGGAGTTGTGTTTTGCCACACTGTTTGCAGGAACGTATTGATGGTGTCTCAGCAGTTGCTGCAAAAGGCCCAAAGAATTTTGTGTGCACCATATGTCCTGCCGCCTTCCGTACCAATTATCATCTGCAGCGTCATGTTCTCATTCACACTGGTATACCATTTCGGTGAAAATATTTACTTTTATTTGTATGGTTATGCTGCAGTTGGTTAGATCGGGCTTTGAAATACTATTTTTATTATTATAATGACCTGGTGGGCAACCATAGGCTGTGATGACGTTACCAAGCCAAAGTTCCTGGTTGGCCTGAGTCACTTACCATTGCTCCAGAAAAAGGAAGCCATTCAAATACAGAATTGCACATGAAAAATTTGAGAAATTGAATGAAGATATGTTTCCAAATTATTTTGTTAGTGGGGGTGGAATTTTAATAATACGGATCATATGTCGTACTGTACTGTTGTTTTTTTAAAAAAAAATTATGCCTCTGCTGCTTAAGTCGCCGGTGGCATTGTTTTTGGGTTATCCATACGTATGTCCATGCTAATTTTCTGTTTTCTCTTCAACCGCTTATCCCATTGACACCAAATTTTCACCATCAGTGCGACTACTCATGTATACTATTTTAATGATAATTATGATGTCATAGGTCACGTGATGTGGCAGCCATGTTGGAAAAACCAAAAATCGTGGAGCTATGTAGCTCTGAAACCGCTCCATGGAAAACAAAAAATTGAAACCGCACATGTTTAAATCAAACTTGGTACATGTATAATGATGTAATAATGTGGGCAGAGGCATATCTTTGGATGTCGTGACATCGAAGACTGCCCTTCTAGTTGTTTTTAAATTGCTATAATAAAATGTGTTTGGTGGTGAAGAGAAAATTTGTTCCATTGCTTTGGGTTTTTTCTTCATCAGACATTCATGTTAAGAAGTGTTCACTGATGTTTGAAGTTGTTTGTTCTTTCATTGCAGGGGAGAAACCTTTTCAATGCAGACAATGCAATATGCGGTTTATTCAAAAGTATCTCCTTCAGCGGCATGAGAGAATCCACAGCGGTACGGACACTAGAACAGTGTCAGGGACTATTCATGTTGTACCCAGCAAATGCACTGCCATTCTGAGTTTACGGCAGCTTGACATTATTCCCTTTTCTTAGATCATCCTTTATCATTATTATTATTATTACTAATATTATTTTTCTGTTGAATGCTCAGCTTGTCAAATTATTTTTGCAGTGGCAGCTCTTTTGAGCATAAGTTATTATTTTTTTAATTTATTTATTCAACAGTCGAGGATAAAGGAGGAGCAACGCAACAAAGAGCAGCAGGTTTAAAAGTACCAATTGGTATGGGAGTTCAGGGGAGTGGGCAGTTGGGTGGTGGACATGCAAAAAGAGGAATAATAAAAACGAACAATGTCCCGGAGAGGAACAGAATGTGAAAGAATTGGCGTATGTTGAAGAGATTGTAGATATACAAGTGTGAACACATGAGGTAGTGAAGGAGAATGCATTTTCAAAACTGAGTGAGGATGACAAGACCGGCCCAGGCAGCCAATTGCACAAGTGGATAAATAAGTGCAGGTGGGCAACCAGGCTGAACTTTGGGATGGTGAGCAGTTGAGTGTTTGTGGACGAATGTGTGCGACTTGGGATGTAAGCTTGTATAAAATGAAGAGCTGATCAACTTGCCATTGGTGGGACAGAGACAGTCCTTGGGAATCCGCCTTGCGATTCCAGTTTTGCAGAAATCCACTTTTCTGACTGCCTGAAGAGGATCAAGGTGGGAAGCAGGAGTACGAGCCTAGAGTGGGGTGGGAGGGAGACAATCCATGGAGCCACATATGAAAGGCTTGCGTACCAAGACCAGCTCTGTGCAGCTGAGGAATGCCTTGGCTATGGAAAACTCCCAGATGGCAACTGGCCTTTGTTGCTAGTTTGGTGACATGATCCTTGCATGGCAGGTTATGGCAGTTATTGTGGTCCCAAGCATTGCACCTCTTCTCACAGAAGTGGATTGGATAGTTTGCCAATCCTTTTGGAGAGACGGTGTGAAAGTATGTGACTTGCCGGTATTGAACATAATGTTGCAGGTGGCTCACTGGCAACTCTTCTTGTCCAAGGTCTGACGAAAGGGATTCTATAGCGGCCAGCCATTTGCAAGAGCGATGTCATTCTATACGAGGTGGCCATAAGCAAAATGGCAGTTTG
>CM068956.1:92456885-92468156 GCA_035128595.1 Eptatretus atami | reverse complement strand
ACCCGCGGATGTGCCTTTTCAAGGTTTGATATTAATCGGACGACCGGTTCCCAAGTTATGGCCATTTTATTGCGTTTTTCAGTGTTGGAAAGGTGTATATATCGCAGCTGAAGTGTCGTTCCACCTTATGCATGCCATTTTTCCCAAGGATATCTCAAATAATGATAGCATATTAATAATATAATAGCACAATAATTGGCAGTAATAAAAAGAATAACGTGATACAATGACCAATGTCTGTCAACAATAACGACCTATATAATATTGTCTGTCACCAATAATGACAATAACGTCTGTCAACCAATGACAGGACACGGTGCTATGACGTCACCGGTCCGATCTGAATGAAACTCGCCAGGAATATTGCCGGGGACCCGCGATGTGCCTTTTCAAGGTTTGATATTAATCGACGAGCGGTTACCAAGTTACGGCCATTTTATTGCTTTTTTCAGTGTTGGAAAGGTGTATATATCGCAGCTGAAGTGTCGTTCCACCTGCGGTCGTTCCCCGAAAAAAGCTGTTTTTTTTTCCCAAGGTTTGAATTAATTGTTGTGCTTGGTAGACATTTGTGAATACATTGTAGTCCATTTGCCACGAGGAAGTAACCTTGTTGTCCTCAAAGTGTATGGTTTTATGGTGGTTTCTTGTTCACAGGCATGCATAGACAAAATTAAGCTTGGTTGCCCGGATGGCAACCATGGGGAAATCTGTTATTTTTGCGAAAATACAAGATGGCCGTCATCGACCGGGCTGAAAATATAACTTTTAAGGTAATGAACTTAAAATTACACATGAGACATCTTTCCATATAATTTTGGCAGAGGAATCGATATTTAACCTTATTTTTGTGATTAGAAGTAAATTTGAGGTCAATGTTCGAGTTCCTGGCAATTGTTTGCCGTGTGAGGTACTTTTTGAATGACAACAAGGTCACTATTCTGAAACTGGACGCTCACATACGACATTAATGCGAGTTACTAATTCATTGTTTTGTTTTTACAGATATGGCTGATTCAAGGTGCATTCTTCCTGTGTCATGGTGGAGGGGAATTGAGAAATTCGCTGATCAAGGGATCAAGACATTGATCTCCTGTGCCAAACCCGTGGAGATGAAGAGCTACGTGCAAAACTACAGGCATTGTTGATGGTGGTGGTGATGCTGTTCGCATAGAATGTCACAAAGGATGCTACTGTACTTCACATCAAAACAAAAAAATTGAGAGACTTCGTAAATCACAGAAAAGAAAAGCTGAAGATGATTGTGTTACAGTGACAACAATATCTGCACACAGGCAGTGGTGCGTTTGTTTACAAGTGACTGCATTTTTTGTGGCAAAGAATGTTTACCTGTTGATAACAAATCCAGAAAGATGGGATCGTGTTTGTCAGTGCATGACTAAAGAACGTTTTGACAAGGAAGGTAATCCCATCCAACTATGAAAGATGCCATCATTAATGCTGCTGAGCAACGTAATGATGAAGTAGCCAGAACGGTCAAGTTACATATTGGATATTGGTTGATCTCCCTGCGGCTGAGTGCAAATACCATGTATGCTGTTATAACAGTTTCATGACAGTCCCTAAATATGCTGATTTGCCAACTGGTGTGTGCAGAAGAAAGTGCCCTAAAAGAACGTCATAGAGCGCATGAATTGTGACAGTCAAAGATGTGGAATAGCGTTGAACTGCATTCCCTGTACTGTGATCTTGGTGGCAAACTCACTCGACGTGATATGTTTAGCAAACTAACAGACTGCATGAGTAAGGACGTTATGTTAGTTCGGGTAGATGGATGTGCTACCATTGTTGGTTTCCGTGAGTCCATTGCTAACCATCTGAAAATGGTTAAAGTGGATGATGCAGATGAGAGGAGTATTGATTCTGTGGTAAGGCAGATCAAGAAGGAGGCGCTCAGTCAAGTACAACAGTGCCAATTATGACCTCTCAGAATTTACACAAGCCAACACAATCAAGCAACAAGCCCAACTTTACTGAGGTTGATTTCAGACTTAATGTCTGGTGGTGAAATGACCAAGAAATCTCTAAGCCTGAGCCAGTCAATTCAAAGTCATGTTACAGGTACCAGAAATCAGACAACATTAGGACTGGCTGTCAAACTACTGCACCGCCATGGCAGTTCTGATCTTCTAAAGCTCCTTCATGAACATGGGTTCACAACGTCATATGATGAGGTCCTGAGATTCAGGAAATCCCTGCTCATTTTCTCGGTGACAATGCTCAGCTTCTCCACCAATTCATGGGTTTGAGTAGAACTGTTGGCGTGATTTTTGCCTGGTTTGATAATCTTGATCTGCAAGTGTTCACGCCTAATGGTCGGCGCACTACTCATGTCCTCTCACATGAATTTCAGCAACCCCATACTGCCTGCAGGATTCTTGAGTATGGGCATGCTCACCCAGGGAAGAGCGACCTTATTATCCCATGACTGTCTAAGAAAGCTGCCCAGTCTAGGACAAGCAGCAGCTCATCAGGGAGCCTTCCTCTGCAGCACTACACTGGGCCATCCAAAGTGAACCCCCCGGCTGTGGATGCAACCACTCTGGATTCTCCTACCAAGAAGTGTGTGCCCGGCAAGCTAGTTTAGCTGCTGCACAGGAAAAGGACATGAAGTGGCTAAACAGTCAGCACACAGGTGAACGCCATGGAATGGGGTGGGTTCAACAACCAAGAAGCATTCACCAGTCATGCAGAAAAAAAGCCAGCAAGTACCTACATGTTCGGACCCCTTATTGATGCCAAAGCTTCTCATCCAGCACTGTAGGACTTCACTGGAGTATCTTCAGAAGTCATTGACTGATATGGGAATGACTTATGTCCACATCTCTGTGGATCTCCAGCTCTACATGGTGGCTTGCCAAATCAAGTGGCATGACGTTGATCGCTTTAAAAATGTGATTCTGAGGCCTGGGATAATGCACACTGTCAGTCCTTCTGTGGTTGCATTGGCAAACTCATGCGTGGGTCTGTGTTGAGACTCTCTCAGTTCAGCATTCGGGGCCTGGCAGGAATCATGAGTGGCAAGTCCTGGGTTCGATCAATGAGAGCCTTCCGGATGGTTTCGACTGCACTTCTCATTTCCTTCTCACCACCGCCCCAAGACATTCCAGGAGTTGTGCAGCTACCTTGAGCAATGCAGACAGCACCCAACTGGGAAGCACTGGGTTGATAACTTCATCAAGCCTACTCTGCTTGTTCATCAACTTCTGCGTAGTGAGAGGGAGGCAGACTTCCTGCTGCAACAGCTAACACTTGAACGCATGCTTCCCTACTTCTTTGTTGCTGGTCACCATCACTATGCCGTTACATCACCCATCACTTCTGGAGATGCGCTATCTGCTGCCACCAGATGCCAAGTCAGAGCTCATATCAGGTGCTTTTGTGTGTCGTCACCAGGAAGGCATTTGGAATGGTGTGAGCTCTGATCAGTTCGGTGAACAAACTGCTATTAGAATTGCCAAGGGTGGCTCTAAGGGTATGACTCTTTCTCCAGAGATGGTAGCAGAGTGGATCGATTCCTTTGTCACTGCCTCCATCTCAGATACAATGGAGCACATCTACCCTGACTCCTCAACAAGGAACGAAGACCAAGTGAGAGAAAGGACACAAGAATCGGACCACGTCACAAGGAGGAGGGGAAGAAGAGGAGAGAACTGATGCAGATGATAGGCGCCGGATTTTACTTGAATTGTCGAATGTGTCTCATCCTCTTGAGAATCACTCACCACATCTGTACAACATTGCCAATGGTCGAATTGCTCCCCGAAAGCTGAAGTGAATGTTGAGGATTCCGTGGTTATAGGTCAGAAAATGGTTGCAGAGTTCCATGCATCCCTTCCAGGTGGATTCCATGCAACCATCTCATGCCCCATTAAGACAATGGAGCACTTACAGAAAGGAGTGAAAATTGGGGACAAGACGACCTTTGATCTAGAAACCATCTTCCTCAGGCTGCTGACTATTGGACAGCAAAGACAAATGGAGCTAGGACCTATCTTCCAGTTTGAGCTCTGCGCAGTACCCCCTCACTGATTGATGAATATGGGTGCTTAAGGAAAGGCAACAAAGCACCACTGGCACACAAACTCTGTGTTCAGGCACAACAGCCTCTGCAACCAGATGTTACCATTGTTGACGCGAGCCAACTTCTCCATCATATTGTCTGCCTTTCAGGGGAACTGTGTCAGTCTTAGTTGAGTCCATCAAGCAAGGCTGTCTACCATTGCTGGTCAGAAGATCTTGGTCTTTGTCAAATATTATGATGTTTCTGCAAAGGACCATGAACAAGTGAGACGTGCTGGCATTGGTTCCATCAACTATGACCTCACAATAAACACACCCCTGCCTAGTCGAGACGCCATCCTGAAAAACAAGCAGAACAAGTTGCAGCTGTCCAAGGTTTTGAGTACCTATAACTTTGGTGAAGGAGTTACTGTGGAGAGCCGTAGCCATGGTGCGTTCAACCATGATGAAGCAGACATTACAATGATCTCACACCTGCTCATGGCTGCTGAATGTAATGCAGAGGTGATAGTATCCTCTCTGATGACACGGATATTTTTGTATTGATGGTTTACTGGGTTTACCAGCGCAACATCCAGGCCACAGTGCAGATGGAAAGGTGGGATGGAGCAATTTGGGATATCAACACCACCTGTGACCAGCTTGGCCCCAAGTGTCTGCAGCTTTTGGAATGCACTGCATCACTGGCTCAGATACCACGTCATACCCATACGGCAAGGGCAAAGTGTCAGCCCTGAAGACACTGAAGCTGGCAACTTCCCTGGTTTGTACTCCGCACTTGACGAGCTGAACGCAAGCCATGAAAGCTCATGGAAGCAGGGCGGACATTCTTCTATGCCCTGTATGGTCAGCCAGAAGGTACCACGATGAGTGAGATGAGGTACTATATGTACACAAGGAAGTCTGGCAAGCCCCTCAAGCTCATGGCATTACTCCAACTGAGATCAATCTCTTCCTACATATTTTGCGTGCACATCTACAGACAGTACTTGCAAAATCAGCTGATCAGCAGGCCCCACCTGAACTTGACATCAAAATATGGATGGACATCAGAGATGGAATCCCAGTGCCAGCAACTTCTGCTACTCCACCAGCCCTTTGGACCTCATGGATGTTGTGCGGTGTGGATGCAAAGCAGAGGGGAAGGCCTGCAGTACTGCAAGTTGCAGTTGTCACCATGCAAAGATCTCCTGCACGCTATACTGCATTGTGGTTGCAGTGACAAGTGCTTCAACCCACACAGACTGTGGAGGACAGTGAAAGTGAAGTGGAAGAAGGGAGTGTCGAAGCAGAACTGGAAAGAGACGAGGATACGGAAGGGGACGAGTACAATGAATGGGAATGAACAATACGTAAGTTTGCTACTAGGCTCTATGTCCTCTGTTCCTAAGATGTCCAATATGATGACATGACAATGTGTATGCTTTCTGATTATCAACATACTGTTGTGAACCATTCATGACTTCACTTTTGCATTGGTGTTGCATAATTTTCAGCAGAAAATAGTCATGGACATTTCATGTGAACCTCTATTTATTCCTGACTAAAAAATAACCCCAAAATTGAATTCCTCGTGTCAAAATCATATGGAAAAGAGGTATTGCACAGGATTATATGTTGACCGATTAAAAACTCAGCCCCATCGTCTGACCTGTAGCGGCCATCTTTAATTTATGCAAATTACAGGAGTTCCCCAAGGTAGCCACCCGGCAACAACCTGAATTTTATTAATGGAACCATGTTGTCCAAAAACATCATAAAACCATACACTTTCCACATCAACAAGGTTGACAATGGACACATAATACGGCAAATGGACTATTTACAGAGAGAGAGAGAGAGAGAGAGGGAGTGAGAGAAGGGGGGTGAGAGAGGGGAGGGAGAGGGAGGGGAAGAAAGGGGTGAGAGAGAGGGGGCGTCACAATTCAAGAGAGGAGAGGTGAGGAGGAGGGGGGGAGAGAGGAGAGCGAGACGAGGGGGGGCGAGAGAGGGGGGGGGGGGCGAGAGAGAGGGGCGTCACAATTCTTCTTTCTTTTTGATATGACGTCACAATTGACGTTGGGGACCTGAGTATGTTTCCCAAGTTATGGCCATTTATGATACGGTTGGTCCGATCTATCTATCTATAATTCCAGCAATCTGTGTGTGTGTGTGTGTGTGTGTGTGTGTGTGTGTGTGTGTGTGTGTGTGTGTGTGTCTGTGACCGCTGTTTCTCGACAACCACTGGTCCGATCTAATTGAAACTTGCCAGGTATATTGCTGGGGACCTGAGGATGCCTTTTCAAGGTTTGATTATTAATCGGCAAGTGCTTCTCAAGTTATGGCCATTTATTTACCAAACCAATGACAAGACACGTTGTTGCGTGGGCGTGGCCGATGGGGAAGGGAAGCTCAGCCGTGTTCGCCATTGCGGGTTACAACGTACGGACTTCCGGAGAGTGATGACTTCGTGTATCTAATAATTTCTCGATTTCTTATGCGCATTTATAGATAAACACAATGCCCAAGTTATGATCGTTTTCATATTAGACGTGCATAAATTTCGGTAACATCAAGTGAGCTGGTGTGCTCCGAACCAGGAAGTAAATTTTTTTCTCTCTCTTCTCTTCTCTTTTTGTTTTTCCTTGCGATGACATTGCGAAAAGGTAAATACGTTGGCGCTAATTGAATAATTGGGTATTAAAACTAAATTGCGAATAATCGTAACTGCGAATAATATGCGAACTTCCGGGTCACGCACGTCGGGCACGAGAGCGAAGAAACGGCCTGTGTGGTTGTTGTTTGTTGCTCGCGGTTTGAATATTTATTTATTAAATTATATATATATATTTTTTACGGGCACGTACTGTATCTATAATTCCAGCAATTTCTGTGTGTGTCTGTATGTGTGTCTGTCTGTCTGCGACGCGCGTTTCTCGACAACCACCGGTCCGATCTGATTGAAACTTGCCAGCAATATTGCCGGGCCCTGCGGATGTGCTTTTCAAGGTTTGATATCAATTGGACGAGCGGTTCCAAAGTTACGGCCATTTATCTGTCAACCAATGACAAGACACGGTGCTATGACATCACGAATGACGTCACATTATGTTATTTTTTTTGTTTTTTTTGCATGATCGACGTCACAATTCTTCTTCTTCGCTTGGTATGACGTCACAATCGACGCTGGGACCTGAGTATGTGCCTTTCCAGGTTTGATATTAATCGGACAAGCGGTTCCCAAGTTACGGCCATTTATCTGTCAACCAATGACAAGACACGGTGCTATGACGTCACGAATTACGTCACAAATATGTTTATTTTTTATTTATTTTTTTTTGCACGATTGACGTCACATTTCTTCTTCTTCGTTTGGTATGATGTCACAATCGACGCTGGGGACCTGAGTATGTGCCTTTTCAAGGTTTGATATCGTTCTTCATCCTTTCAGCTGTTTCCCAAGGGTTTGAAAGCTGTTTTTCCAAGGTTTGAATTAATTGTTCAAATTATTAATTATTCCAAGGTTTGAATTTTCCATGGAAGAGCTGTTCCAGGGTTTGAAAGCTGTTTTTCCAAGGTTTGAATTAATTGTTGTGCTTGGTAGACATTTGTGAATACATTTACAGAGGGCGAGAGAGAGAGGGTGAGAGAGAGGGGCGTCACATTCGAGAGAGGAAGGGGGGAGAGGAGGGGCGAGACTAGGGGGAAAGAGGGGGGCGAGAGAGAGGGGGCGAGAGAGGGGGCGTCACAATTCTTCTTCTTCTTCGTTTGATATGACGTCACAATTGACGCTGGGGACCTGAGTATGTTTCCCAGGTGTTTCCCAAGTTTTGGCCATTTATGATACGGTTGGTCCGATCTAATTGAAACAATGCCCAATCCAGTCGTCGTTTACGAGAGCGAAGGAACGAAGCTGCACATACTGGCATGCACCTACGGGCCCGCACTAGTTCTTTAAAATCCACAAACATGCAAAACCCTCCCCTCCACAAAAATACATTGTGGAACACCCAAAGATAAGCTTGGCGAAGTGGTCCTCCCCAGGTGACAGCTGGGGTAGGGGGTGCCATGGGGAGAGTTTAAATTCCAGTACGATGATATAACGATGGTTTTAGTTGCAAGTGATATTATAATATTATTATTTACCTGATCATGAAGACAGTAACTCAGAACTAAAACCATTGTTATAACATTGTACACGGAACCAAACATAAACACATGCAGGAACACAGCATCACATTACAGGGCGGAGGTGGTGGGAGTGGTGGTTGATGGGAGGAGGAGTTCAGAGGAGGCAAGGCTGATGATGTGCTTGGTATGGGTTTGTCGGTGGATGAAGGAGATGTTAATGGTTGAAGTAGCTGCTGAGGGTAGACTATTAACAGTTTTTTTAATTTCTCCTCAAGAGTCCTCATATAAAGCACGATAGCACGATCACAGAAATGCTTTTTTGTCTTCAGCTTTATCCACCAATTACAAGCAATCTTTCATGTGTTACCAGGGCATTGTGCATTGTAGGGAAGGCCATGATTCGTTTTTTGCGTTGACGTCAGTTTGAACTCATTTGCATACACCATAAACGTCTCGGCCACCATGGTAGCTCGACACGCTTTATGGGTTAACCCTTTAATTCTGAAAAGTTAATTACTGTACTGTATTCGCAGGCCTTTTAAAAAGTTACTCTCCTACATTAAATAGTTAATGGGCAGGAAAAACATCGCCACAGAAATGACGTTGTGCAATCGCCGGGCGTTCCTTGACACTGGATTTTCTGTTCCCTTTTTGAAAATTCTACCTGGTGATGTTTTCTCTGTAGTTGAAGATGTGTTTTTGTTATACTAGCAGAGCATCGCCCTACGGGCGATCGTGTTCCGAACATGCAACATGTTCTTCTGACACGTATCTTTATTTGGGTGATGTATAGACAAGTGACAGCTCCGCATAGGAAAAATAAATAACCTGGGCTACACACATGAAGCAAAAACATACCTACTGCTTTTAATTAACGAGTCGGCCCGTTGGTTCGATGGACCAAATTTTCATTGGTCTTCACAGCCTTGTTGCATAACCACCTGCTTCACTGCTTGAGCATTAGCTTCTTTCACCAAGCCCAGATGTGCTTGGGGCCAACGTGGGGATTATATATTGTTATGTTTGTGGGGTAGGTGGGGGAATTTCATACGAGAGATAGGATTGTATAGTGTTGTTTGGTCCGTGGACGTGTAGGAGACATCTCAATGTAAATTAAGTAGGGAGACTGTGAGCTTAAGTGTTACTTGTCACCACATGGGGGGTGGTGCTGTGTTAATTAGATCGGAATTAAGACCGATTTTCCCCAGTATGTAATTGCCCCCTGTGACCTTTCCCTATGTTTTTGTCTTACAAACCAGCAATGGAAGAATTTCATTTGGCAGTTTTGGCTGCATTTGGCATTTGGCAATTACATTTGGGACAAGTGAGCCAAACGTGTTGAACACCACCTCACGAAGTACCTCACGTGCGTTTCTCTCCCAGAGAGCGGCTCGGCACCATTTTGGGGCGTGTCTTCCTGTGCAGTGGCGAAGCAGTTTAGTGACTTTCAAGCTTCTGAAACTCACTCCTGGACCCGAAACTAAGTGCCGAAATAAAGGAGGGATTATTTTTCTTTATTTTATTATGTTCCCCTTGTCTCTG
This sequence comes from Eptatretus atami, assembly GCA_035128595.1. Lineage (NCBI taxonomy): Eukaryota > Metazoa > Chordata > Myxini > Myxiniformes > Myxinidae > Eptatretus > Eptatretus atami. The sequence continues at coordinate 92,458,463 of CM068956.1, read as the reverse complement.
TTTACGTCTGTGTGGGGGCGCTTCAAAATTAGACTTTGGTTTCCTCACATCTTGATTTGTTCCATTATAACTTGATTTTCTGTTTAATAAATCAATATTTATTGAAGTTGCTGGTGCCTGTGTATCTGTCGTGGGTTCGAGTACAACCTGTGTGCCTCCGTCCATCTGCCGCCCATTCCCTCCTGCGCATGCCATAATCTCTGAGGATCATGTATCCGCCTCCAAGGAAAACTGCTCTACTCGGCGATCCAGCCTGGTCAGTGTTAACCTGCCCATCCACCACAATTGGGTCGGGGGGGGGATTAACCTAACTGCCAGGACCGCGACAATATGTTCGTTATTATTATTGCCATATGATACTACTATTCTTATTATCGTTGTAAATATTATCAGTGTTAATTAATCTATGCTTTGTTGCAATGTTATTGTTTTTGTGATTTATTTTGTAATTAGAATGAATGCCATGTCGTGGTAGGTCATATTAAGCTGCTTTATATAGTGTTGCGAATCTGAAAACCATTAATTATCGCACTCATCATTCAGGTCCTTTAGCTTAGTTATCTCGGTAAGTGCATGTTCTATAGATAGCTCAACTTCCATTGTTTAATGGGTAAAAACCGATTAAATGCGCTGTGATTCATTTTAATAGTTAGTTTTCGATCAGAACACAAAGAAGAACGACCCTCCCCCTCCTCTGCAAAGAGGAAGAAGAACCCTCCCATCCCGTGATGCAAAGACGTAAACAACTCCCTTCCACCCGCGGTTGTGCGGGGGATGGAGCACGAGGGCTGAGTCACGCCGGGAGCGGGGGAGGGGGCCGATAGGGATAAGAAAGGGACCCTCTGCTTGGCTCGAGTTGGTTCTTGTTGAGGGGTGTTTCGAAAGGGGTTGTGGCTGGTGTTGTGTGAAGTTCGTCGAGGTGTTCGGGCTGTTGTTGGTGATTCATCGGAGGAGTTGGGTTCGAGGTTGTTGTTTGCTGGTGCTTCTTCGGTTGGCTGTTGCAGTCGGTGTTCAAAGGGTCGTGCTTTCTGAGTTGTGTCTGGTCTGGCCTTGTTCTGCTTCGTGCTTCATCTGTTCGGCTGGTCTACTTGAAGGACGCTTCAGAAGGCTCTGTGTTTCGTTCACCAGCACGTTTGGGTCGAGCGCGCGGGATCCGCTGGAGCTCGGAGGTCGTGCTCGGCGATTGGTCCAGTTGCCCCGCTTGGATCCGGGTCCGAACAGCTGTTAGACAATGAGGTGGAGGTTCGAATAGTTCTGGTTTCACTATCATGTCCTCCGGTGCAGGTCCTTATTAAGGTATCAGCACCCATTCTTGGTGTGCGTGTCCGGTATGTGTCCGTGGGCCCGTCTAACAAGTAGAGAACTGTTAAGTGCTTTGTGTGCTGTAAATGATTGCATTACATTTCGTATAGTCGGTTTAACCCTGCCTCTTGAGTGCTTCCCTAGTTCCCCATTATTACTGTATAAATAAACCCCAATTGTTAAATGTTTTCAGCTCGTCGTGTCCATTACTTTCATTGACTGAGCATGACGTGTGTTGGGAGTTAGAAGGCCGTTGGGCCGCCGTAAGGGGACATT
>CM068956.1:92407995-92422985 GCA_035128595.1 Eptatretus atami | reverse complement strand
TCGCAACAAGGATTTCGATCTTGAAGACGCTTCAATCGACTTTCAGCCGTGAAATCACAGTAACACGAGCTGTGCCACATCGACGGCGATTCCGTATTTTGAAATATCGTTCAGCCTCTTTCAATCTATCAAGATCCTCTCCGACGATGGCGTTCAGCGGACCGTGATCACCCTATTCTTACGTCTCGTCCGATGCTTGCGTGTTACTTCCTTGAACTTTTTTATTTCAAGGCAGAACAGACATGTGGACGCGAGGTTCTGGCTCTTTTTGCGGTTTTTTCGAACTCTATCATTCCTATAAGCTTTCATTTTATCCAGTGCCCCGAATTTAACAAATGCAACTTGTCGTAGATTTCCACCAAAAATGTAAGCAAAACAACGTAAAGACCGTGTTGGAAAGTCAAACTGCAGCGCGATGTTGCACACACTGGGTATTCCTCGGCAAAGAGCGATTAGTGGACTGAGTGGAGCACCGTGGGCGTGGCCACGGCGCGCGCGAGGGACCTTACTATTTCGTGATTTTTTAAGAAAATGATTGGATTGCGCTTTGTATGGGGCTAATTCTCAACAACAGAATTTTCTACCTTTTGGCAACCCCATCCAGTTTAACCATGAATAATGCCTGCGGGGTGTCACGAATAGGTTAGGTTGGGCCGCGGTTATCAGTGAATCCTCGCACAAATAGAAACCAATGACATATTGCTTCCTCCCACGTCGGTGAATGGTTCGCTGTCTTAAGATACTAATACACCCAAGGGACGATCGAGAGTTTGGCAAGGGAAGCGTCCTATTTTAGCAAGACTCACAATAGGTAGCACTGCCGTCAACACCGCAACAATATTTTCAGTTTGTGTGATGGAAATTACAGCACAATAAGGGAGATTACCACGCAGTCCATGCTCTGTTCCTGGTTCAAGAGGCTCCAGCATGTCTTGGAAAAGGTTAGCCATGAAGTCCATGTACTGCGTTTGACAGACTGGTTTCTTATCCAGAAGCTTGCAAAAAGGGTCTTAAGCGTTAATAGCAGGGGTCGATTGTCTGGGAAGTTTTACATTCACCTCTGAAGGTAACAGACCAACACACATGTCATTGTCTGCCTGGATGATCTGTTCTTCAATGATACGTGAGCAACAATGGGTCTTCCAATGGAGTGACCCTTACTCAATCATCCCTGTTGTTGCGAAAGGCATATCACTGCTGACCGTCATCGCAGGCTCATGTTGTTGCAGATCTCCTGAAAGAGCTGACCTGAAGGTACCCGACGATGTTGGCAGGATGACGTCCTTGACGGTGACACTAGGGCAGGGTGACAGACTGATGGTCTCCATTGTTCAAATGTGGTAGAATAAGGCATTCCACTTATCAGGGCTATGGATGCCATCCAGATAACATCGCCAAAATCCCCATCCAAAGTCCATACATTGCCAACGAGCATAGGTGGTCCATTCCGAGACTCTCTGACCTTAAGCTAGTTGAGGAGATTCTCGTCAAATTAACACCAAGATGGAACAAATGTCTTGGTCAGGTCTTGCGAAAACATTCAGGAAAGACATATATGTGAGTGGAGCCCCTGGTGACCTTGGTGTTGGAATCTCGGGCCAATTACAAGGAATAGCATACACTCGGTAGTCCGGGGCAGCAGGGGACAATTCCATCAAAAGATTCAATGACTAATTCTGAACGGCCTACCACATGGCTGTCAAAGTTCCGAGCCAGGTTTTTAAGTTCATAGTGGACGAAATGACTTGGCCCGTTGAAGCAGTCAGGAGTGCTACAGCCCAGAGATCGATTTGACGATCATCCAACACAGCATAAGTTTTCCAAAAGTTTTTAGGACTTTACAGCGATTTAAATACCTACCAAGACAGATTTTTGGACAAACCTTACTCTGGATCCAGCCATATCACAAAGTCTGTTACACCTTGTTTAATCAGCTGCGGGATCGCTCCTCGCCATGTTTTTTGAAGGCCTATCCCGATACTCTTGTTGGCGAATTCGCGCCCGCCGGCGTGCGATCGGCCGCTTGACTCGAGATGGCGGCGGCTTCGGCCCACCGAACGTGACAATCAGTCGTGGACCCTCCGGGAATACCGCCAGGAGCCAGTGTCACCGGGTGGGGGTTAACCTCCACCACCAACTCAGTCCGCATTCTACACCGCGTGAAATAGGGTCCGATCGCCGAATGGTCGATTTACTAAGTACCCGCGCGGATAGCGTCCGAGGAGTTGTACCGACGCCAGCAGGTCGGACTCCGGGACCACGAACTGCTTCAAAGGGCTCGTTCCGTACACAGGGATAACCGAGCGAGTTATCGTCGACCTTGACTGTTCAGATTAGTTACGGGTGTTTTAAAACCACTATTTAATCCCTTACGTGAGGCAAGCATGGAGATTCAAACCAAAGGAAAGACGCAGCGAAAACGGGAGAACGAATTGGACAAGCACCACTTTTAGTTTCGGAAACACGAAGGCACGTATACTACAGTCAAGCAAGGAATCAGCAATAAAAGCAAGACACATGCAGAGCTACAACCGAATTATAATTTATTACACATAAGGCGACACTTAAACAATTCTACTTGATGGAGATTGGCGCCACACACACACTTACACAGAACCCAAAAGAAATGGAAGTCGATGACTTCCCTTTGGTGTTGTCGAGTCCTTCTTCTCGTGACCGCAACTCCGAGCTCCTCCGGAGTGGGTCTGCAGCTCGTTGCCTCGCGCCGCACGTGTAGGTCCCTCGACAGCACCGGACGGGGTTTTGGGGAACGACGGGTTTTCCGGCGCTATATCTCCGCGCTCGCTCACGGGATTCCAGGGCTCCACGAGGATCGAGGCTCGGCAGGAACAAACAAGCTAGCCAGGATACAAAAAGGCTCGCGCAAGGAACAGAACAAGAAAAAGAAGACCGTGCAGAACAACTAGCAGACGACCCGAACCAAAGACCACATCGAAACCCTCCTCGGCCGCCCCCTTTGAGGCGCGGGCTCCGCCCTTCGCACGCCGCCCCGTTTTTGGGCTCCACCTCCCTTCTGGAAAACTTCCCAAAAAGGGCGTAAGCCCCACCGTCATAGCGGATATCACCCGCCCACTCACCAAGCGGCGCGGGGGTCACCAGGGTCGGGCGCGCGCGGCGACAACGAAGAAGGAAGGGCGAGATCCGAGGAGAGGTGTTCGTTTTGGATCCTTTCTTCGGGGTTGGCGCGCGGATCGTGGCTGGACTAGTTGTACTCTGCAGGGTTCTCTTCATTTCCTTGCTCCTCATTCCTTCGAATCCGAGACCTTCGTATATTTGGACTCCTGGCCGCGCCTTCGGGTATTACGTTCCTGCCTTAGCTCCGCGACACTCGTTCGAATCCCGAACCTACAACCCTCACATACGCCCTAATAGAACCCCCCTCCCAGAGAACCCTCCATAACTCCTCGACACCTCCCCACCCCATAGCCCCACAGCCCCCCCACCCGAACCAGCGGCACAAGAAACCGACACATCAATCCACCCGCGGCCTAATGCTTGGGCGGGGAGATCTGTTCCTCAACCAGCTGCAAAAAGAGGCCAACGCACGGCGAAGACCGAACACCTCCTTAACGACTGAACAACACATCAGCCTCGCACCCGCCCTTTCACTCCCGTCCTCCGGCGACCGATCGTGACCGACACGGTGCCTCGTTGAATGGCGATGGCGAAGATAGTTGGTACTAGCGTAGTTGGGAAGGGTGGCGCGTGGTGTGAATGGCCGTTGATTGTTGGGCGTCGTGTAGTGAATGGCGTGATCGTTGAGATGTTGGTGTGGCGTTGTTCGTTGTTGTTCTTGACCAAATTTAATGACGCGGCAAAAAAGAAAAGAGAAAGAAAAAAAAAACTGGAACTAATGAAGATAATCCGCAGGCCCGGAATGGACTCACATATAATTCCTCTATACAACGGGTTTGGCTTAAACTTACACATTGAACTACGCGAATATTTTAACGGTTACTGAGGGAATTCACCATTATAGTGGGGTTAAAGTCACCCCAATGCGGGAATATTACCACAGCCCGTAACGAAATTCTACGCTGAACACCCCTCTCTTAGTTCCCCCGCACCAATAAACTCCTTTTCCCTGACAGACATCGGCGTTCCGATCGTCTCAACACCTGTTTTATCGTCGTACTTGGGTGTACACACGAGCATGTGTCCAGCTGAATCTCAGTTCCTCGTCCTGAACCTCGGACGTTTTGACCTTTTTACGGTCTGTCGGGAAGTCCCGTTCTGAGTTGCGACGAGTTCAGCATATGCTCCATTGCTCTACTCTATCCCGCGTTGTCCCCACAAAATAAATAACCTGGAGGGACTTGCTAGTTAACTAGGACTAACAAACAACATCCGTCAACCTTCACAGACCGGACGTCGTAAATAATATTGCCGGCTCGGTACCCTAAGACAGATAATGCGCCCGGGGGCGCACTCATAGCTGTACAATACATCTTAAGCCTTATAATTTACACTTAAAACCGAGTTTGCCCCAGGATGCAAGTGGAGGAACTCTGTCAGGACTCCGGAAAGCGTGGGAGGTATAAGTTAGAGGGTTTGATGGGCTATAACCAGAGCCCCCACCCCCGTACGGGCCGAACCGGCTCACTGCAGCCCTGTGTGTAGCTGCCAAACCAGGGCGACAGTTGCGCGTTTGCAGAACTGTGTAATCGGATCCCGGCACGCATGGAAATGTATACAGTAGTGCGCGGCGAGAGAGGAGATCAAAAACGCAGAACGGGGGGCTTCGTAAACACGTGGAGGCAGTGGGCATGGCCTATGGCGAAAGAGGGGTACCCAGGGGGCGCGCAAAACGGCAGGCGCGACTCAGAACGAAGGCCCTTGCAGGCAAACGCATCAGCCGCCGGCTATGCGGGATCGATTCCGACCGATTGAGCACACAGCCCGGCCGTGGTGGAAGCAACAGCTGCAGATGATTTCCGGCCGGTACAGCGGGCCGGCCCATCGTCAGCAAAAACAAACAGCTGCCGATCGCAGAATGGGCGGCCCCTTCCCGCCGCATAAGCAGTAGCAGCGTTTGGTCAAGAGAGAGGACGGTGGGCGGTGTGGCTGGCCACACACCAGAAGGTGAGGCCCAGGACCTGAAACCTAAAAACCCACGTTCCTCCCTCCCAACCTATCGCAACTTTGCCTAGTCACTGTCCTCACACTTAGCCCAAACTCCCTTAATCTTGTACAAACCCAATTGTAGCCCCAATTTTTTTTTATTAAAGATATGTTATTATTCTCAATTATTTATACGTCCCCACTCCATAAAATCGTCCCCGCCAAGGGGTAACCCCAAAGCTTAACTGTGACCTTTCTTCCGAAGCTACAGCCGTGAATATAACATTGAATACACCTAGTGGCCTTGGCAAACATCCCCAAAACCCCTGTGACGTTCCGGTTCCCGGAGGGGAATGAGGGGGGGCTGGCGTCCTGCGTCGCAGCCCAACTCAAGCCTTCAGGATGGCCTCCCCAGAACTTCAGCAGATCGAAAACCCCAAAGTAGTCCAGTGGCCCACAACGAGAGCGAAGGGATGGATGGTGCGGAGGGGTACCTTCCTACACCCATCCATTTAACTTTTGAACTACCCCGGGGTTTCAACAAGCGCCTCTCGCTTAAATACTGATCGGTTCAAGAACAACCAGAGATTCCCGTCGCTGTGTTGTCCGGGGGTCCTCTCGAAATTTCGGGGCCGATGCCTCCCAAGTGTGTCGCTGCCCGTGCCCTACCACGGTTTTCCGTGGCTGTGGACCGCGTGGCTCCTTGGCAGGCACTACCGCTCATGCTGATTCTTCCAGTCTATAAGCACACTCTCACCGGGGCCACTTGACGAACCTGCCAATCTCGGAGGGCCTACCAGCTCCACCTACCACCAATAGCACACCCGGGAAAGTGCCCCCCCTGCTATAGGTGACCCCCTGAAATGCTCCACCGTAAGGCAGGCTTGGCGCCCGCGGCCAGCCCAATTCCCTTGGGAATAGCCCCGTGGCCCACCAAATGCAACCTGCCTACGGGCAGACCGGCGTTGGCAAATAGGAACCAACGGGCCCACGCCCACATAAGCCGGCGCACCCGTGCCCACTATACCACTATTCCCCGCCCCCCATGGCCCTTCGGCCTACGCGGCTAACTGCCGGTGCCCGGGGTACCCACTTCCAGCATACCTCACCTTTCGCAGCCACGCTCCCAGCCCCGTCAACAAGGCTCCTGCACCCCTCCAAAATGGGTTTCGAGCCTCATTCCCACCCAACAAGCAAAACGTCTTCCATTTTTGTCAATTTGTCTAACCCCCCTAACCCTCACATTTATACTTGACCCCGGCCAGGTCCCCTGGCCTGAGGCCAGACTCGACTACCGTCCCCCCCGCAATCTTAGCGGACTCATTCGAACTCAGGCCAACTGCATCCCACATTCACTGCCAAAATTTTCCCACCACGAAGCTTCGCTGGCCTCACTCACTCACCACGCATGTTTCCTTTCACTTTCACTCCACCCAAACACGCTCCAGACCTACTGCCAAATCCTGCTCCGCATACATCCCCGAAACTAACTCGTTGCTCCCACGTCAAGTCCCCTTACCAACAATACTGAACAGCACGTTCCGTTTAACACTACGTAGCTAAGCTACGTTCCCCTCTACACATTCAAAAGTCTGCATTTCTGTTCTCCAAATCTTTAACCAATCATTTTCCCTCCTAATACTCAACTACATCCCTCTCACCTAATCCATATCCACGGACCGCAAACATGAGGGACTATACCCTGCCCCATGAACGCCGGTCTAACTTAAGCTTAACCCTCACCCCATGACTAAAGTTCCAATCTGATGCCCAGGAAGGGGGTCTAATCCACCCCTTGACCCGGGAAAATCCTGTTCACCCGAAAGCGAGGCTTGCTTGTTAAATTTTTTTCTTCCAAATTTATTGACGCAGCAACCAGCGACGGCAACTATTGCAACCTGTAGCACCAGCGCGGCAAATTACACACATGCGCACATATTGGCGTTGACGTCATGGGCAGCTGTTCGCGTCCCCCTCCCTCTTGAGACCGGCACCATCCGGCAGGGGATTCACCCTCCTGCCGGAATAATCCAACCTACACGCAGCCCATTGACGCCACTCTGCGAACATTAAAAAAAACAAGCCCCGCTTTCGAGGGGTTCCCCAACGCGAACAACATTGTAGCTCTGCCCGTTGGAGCATTAACACAAGCTTCGCGTGGAGAACCCGTCCGGGTCCAAAATCCCGTAATGACCTAGTTCCATACCTTTGTTTGTCCGTCCGCAGAGGATGGGAACGGCAAAATGAGAGACAATCTGCGACCGCGTGACGTGCTTACTCGGGAAAGTGGTACACGCGCTGAATTCACGGCGCACGACAGCGACAGCGAATATAGAGCTGTGCCTAGCGTGAGAACTCAATGGAAAAGCTTCTGAGTTACTGGGAACAACCAAAACCAAAGAGACGAACTACCAAAATGAGCTCGAACGGGAGTTTGAGGAGACGGGACGCTGCGACGCTGACGGCATAGCCTGGGGGATGAAAAACTCCGACAACGGTCGCGATCCACGCAAAAACCAAAACAAGCCTACACCAGACACTACATCCAACGGACCCAGCCTTAGAAGCTCCATGTTCCAAGCCAACAGCTATGTGATCGTGCGTCGCTGCGTCTCTCAGATGATTCGGATCAAACGCGCCAAATACAGACAACAGATATGCGTGTGCACGACCTCTGGCGGAGATTACACCCCCAGCGAACAACTCGAACATAATCACCACCACGGAAGAAGAGACGCGGAGCTGGCATGTATTCTGTACAGACATGCCCCAACACGGATCACGATGCTCTTCGCTGTGAACTGGTACGCTCTGCTACTATAAGAGACACACTGTCTCTACTGCAACCAGCAGAAGACCACTGCTGACGTACACTCTAACAACCCTACAGAACGCTACTCTCAACAGTCCTGCATTACAGACAGTCAGAGGGCATGCCGTACACGAAGGCCCCTCACAGATCTTGATCAATGAATGAGGATTGGACTCAGGAAGAAGCAAACGCGATACTCGTCTCATTGACAAACAGTAACGCGCGGGAATAGAAACAACCAACCGCGAAACAACACTAGCAAACAATCCCACACTCGAGGTTCATAAATTCGTTAGTCACGCAACAACAAGGGTCCGGGCAATCTCACGATTGAATCCCCCCGCCAGAAGATCCTTGGCAACGTGCACTCGTGTCGCATACAGCACCATAGCGAACCCGCTTACGAAATCGGAATCAAGAACTTACAACGGACCGAAACCGCACAGTTCATGTAGAGTTTGCAGTGATCAGCTATCAAGCTGAAACGAGAGCAAATAAGACGATCACGTCCGCTCCAAAAAAGTTCTACCGTGAGAGGAAGGTACCATGTCCAGAAAGGTGAAGGCTGACTGGCAAGGAATGTAGAGCGGACCGGAAGGAGAGTCCCAACACGATTACCTCAGTCACGTTGAGAAGCTCGCCCGCGAGATTCATACCATGACCTATCGGTACACGTCCGGGGAAGAACTGGTAAGATACAGAGTGTGATAGGAACGAAAAAAACCGTGCATGAATCTTGAGGTACTGACTCAACCCTCTGAGTCTAATTACACGCACTCTAAATACATCCGCCGTGCTGATCTGGCTGGCGAAACGTCAGGTCGCCTGCATACAGATCCCAAATTGACACTCCAAGAACTTGTTCACGTCAATGCAAAATTAATACATACATATCTGACAGCACGCTGACGAATTATGATCTCGTCCTACCCGTCGTCCCGCTGTCTCATGAAGAAAGGCACACGTACTATCTTACTATACCTTCGTTATGATTTCTCTAGTTAAGGGACAGTGATGTACCGGCATCTATCTCACACACATTAGTTCTGAAGTGATGTGAATCGTGTCTCCTTTGATCAGCTTAAGAGCAAGTTGAGTACCATAAACTGCACATTACCTTCAATCCGAGCGTTAACGCAAAATTGAAGCGAAACCACTGAGTCAGACTTCGAAGAGTGCCTGCACCAAGGACACAGAACATTGGCTCACTTGGATAACAGAGTGGGAAAGTATCTACGAGCATGAGACAACAGCGAACTGGATAGCATCATGGCGAAGTGATGAGATATGGATGCCACTTGAACATGGACAACCGTATGTTGATTTGAAAAGTCTGAAGAGCCATGAGAAACCTTCTGGAACTTTCCTGTAGAGTTCTAATACGTTAAGCATTCCAACACTCTGTGAGTTTTTTCAATTCGTGTTCCGTTGGTGAACAATCCAATGCATTGCCTACCTAACCAGTTTCGGGGTAGAGTTGAGAGATTGGTGAGTCTCACGTGCGAAGTTATGATTCTAGAAACTCACACAATTGTCTTGTTTTCTACCCATCCCACGTTTGCTCTGCTCTTCGGATTTTACAATACTCATAACGTTTCTTTCTTTCAATTGGCTCATTTCCTTCCTGTGCTCATTCGCTGTTCTCTCTTACTCTTCCTTGTTTCCTCGCCTGTCCTTCCTTCTCCAGTTTCATGTTTGCTTCATTTGGTTAATCTCCTTTTGTGTTTCATTTGCTGCTGTCTCATTACTCTTCCTTGTTTCCTCTCCTGTCCTTTCCTTCTCCCGTTTCGTGGTTTTCTTCATATTGGTTAATTTCCCTTTTGTGTTTCATTCGCTGTTCTTTGTCTATCTCCTCGCACTCCAGCCTCGCCTTTTCTTTTAATGGTCAATCTCAAATTCATGTTCTTTTCGTTTTCTATCCCATTGTTCCTCTCGTTCTTCCCTCTCCAATCTCGTTGTCTCCTTCAATTGACTGATTTCTCCTTCCGCTTTCATTCCTTGCTCCTTCACTTTCTCCTCGTACTCCAACCTATTTTTTTCCTTTTGTCGTTCAGTTTCAAATTCATACTCTTTTCATTTTCTATTCCACTGTCTCTCTTGTACCTCATTCTGCAATCTCGTTATTTCTTAATTGACTGATTCTTTCTCCTGTCTCATTCCTTGTTCTTTCATGACTCTTTCTTGTATCTCATTCTTCAATCTGGCCTTCGCTTCCAGCTGTTTCGATCTGTACAGTGTGGTTCCTTAACGTTTCATTCTCAGTTTTCGTTCTTTCCTCTTTCACCATCCTCAACTCGTTTTGTAATTCTCTCTCTTTGTTTGGTGTTTCTGTAACTCCGAAGCTTTCTTTTCTATTCCTTTCTCATCTCCGCACACTCCAACCTTGCTTTGGCTTCAACTGTTTGATCTGTTTAGTGTGGTTCCTTGACGTTTCATTCTCCGTTCTCGTTCTTCCCTCTCTCAAGATCCTCAGCTCATTTGTAGTTCCGTCTCTTTGTTTTGGTGTTCCAGTAACTCAGAAGCTTTTTCCCATAATCCTCTCTCAATTTTCTTGCTTCTCCCTGCTTTCGGTACCACTTTCCAATGCTTCCATCCTCAATTCGTCCATTCCTCACCGTATCTCTCTAGGTCTTCCTGCCATCCTTTCCTATTTCTATCTTCTGTTCTAGGCTTTCTCTTTCCTGAATGCCTTCTTCTATCTCTCGCTTTAGTTGCTTTATTTCCAAACCGTGTTCACATTTTTTCTCTTCCAACTGTATTTCCCTCACTCTCCCCTCTAGTTCTTTGAACCGCCTTGCCCCTCCAATATTTTTCCATTAGTTGTTTACTTCCAAGTCGTGCTCCTTTTGTTTCTTTTCGAGCTCGGTTTTCCATTCTTCCTCCAATTGTTTCCGAAGCCCGCCGATGTCGCCTGCCTCGCCTGCCATGCCCACGTGGTTTGAAACGGCTGTTGGGAGCGCTCGCCTCGTGTCGCGCCATTCGCCGTGCCATAAATAGCCACTCGCTCCGTGCTGCGCTGAGGTGCGATCGCGCCGCCATTATGCGACTCAGTTTGCCGGTAAAGTTCGTGCTCAGAATATAGGGTTGAGCTCCCCCATGGATTATATTACAAGAACCGTCCCGGCCATGGACTCTACATTAAAAGACATATCTAATACCCCGGCACCCGCTCGCTTTGAGACGCCATCTATTTCACGTAAGCGGATTAAATTTAAATTGCTCATAATTTGGAGGGAATCGGGGGTCGCTCCACTCACCCCTGAACCGATTCCCGTGAATTAGCTTGGAGACGGGAGAGTTTGTTTCCCGCTCGCTGACACCAGTGTTGCGAATTTTGGCCCGTCCGGCATGCGAGCGACCGCGTAACTCTAATAGCAGCCGCCTCGCCCACCGGACCGGACAATTCAGTCGTGACCCTCTGGGAACTACCGCCAGGAGCCAGTCACGGGTGGGGGTTTAACCTCACCACAACTCAGTCCGCATTCTACCCGCGCGAAATAGGGTCCGATCGCCGAATGGTCGATTTACCTAAGTACCCGCGCGGATAGCGTAGCGAGGAGTTGTACCACGCCACAGGTCGACTCCGGACACGAACCGCTTAAGCGGCTCGTTCCGTACTACAGGGATAACCGAGCGGAGTATGTCGACTTGACGGTTCAGATTAGTTACCGGTGCTTTAAACCCACTATTAATCCCTTACGTGATGCAAGATGGAGATTCAAACAAAGGAAAGGACACAGCGAAACGGGGAACGATTGGACAAGCACACTTTTATTTCGGAAACACGGAAGGCACGTATACTACAGTCAAGCAAGGAATCACAATAAAAGCAAGGACACAATGCAGAGCTACAACCGAATATAATTATTACACAGGGACACTTAAACAATTCTACTTGATGGATTGGCGCCACACACACACGTTTACACAGAACCCAAAAGAAATGGAAGTCGCGACTTCCCTTTGTGTGTCGAGTCCTTCTCTCGTGACCGCAACTCCGAGCTCCTCCGGCGTGGTCCGCGAGCTCGAGCCTCGCGCCGCACGTGTGGTCCGCTCGACAGCACGGACGGGGTTTTGGGAACGGACGGGGTTTTCCGGCGCTATCTCCGCGCTCGCTCACGGATTCCAGGGCTTGCACGAGGCTCGAGGGCTCGGCAGGAACAACAAGCTCGCCAGGATCAAAAAGGCTCGCGCAAGGAACAGGAACAAGAAGAAGAAGACCTTGCAGGAACAACTAGCAGACGACCCGAACCAGAGACCACACGAACCCTCCCGTACGCCCCTTTTGTAGCGCGGGGCTCCGCCCTTCGCCCGCCCCGTTTTTGGCTCCACCTCCCTTCGGAAGCTTCCCAAAAAGGGCGTGCCCTCTCGTTCCCCCCTCCCCACGCCGTGCGGGGGACGAGGAAAGTCAGTTTTGGCTCGGGGCCAGGGAATTATTCCCCAAAATCAGGCCCCCACCTTTTTTCCCCTTTGACCCCTGGCTCAAATCGCACCTCCCCCATGCCAAAGTGCGGGCGTTTTGGCGGGAGATCTTGGCGGGAGATATTTAAGCTGCCACTCCGCTCCATTTCATCCGTCCCGCGGAGATCGTGACCGCACGGTGCTCGTTGAATGGCGAGTGTCGAAGATGTGGTAGCGTAGTTGTGGAAGGTGGGCGTCGTGGTGTGAATGGCGTGATTGTTGGCGTCGTGTAGTGAAAGGCGTGATCGTTGAGATGTTGGTTGTGGCGATGTTCGTTGTTGTTCTTGCACCAAATTAACGACACAAAAGAAAAACGACTAACTGAAGAATCGCAGCCCGAATGGATCACATATATTCCCTCAATACAACGGGTTTGGGCTAACTACACATGAACTTACCGATATATCTCACCTGAGGACCCTTTATGGTGTAATGCGAATTTCCACAGCCGTAACACTTGCTTAGGGTTTGAAGAGTCCCTGTAAATTGCCTCCTTGCCAGTCCATCGATGGTAGCACAAGAGGCATCATGAAGTGCTGAGCAATGACGGGTGCTGTCGCAGTGAGAACGACGTCATTTTACTTGATACTCCTTGGCTGACTGGCTCGTTGACAGAGCACATCTGATACATATTTTCCATTGGTTAAGAAGGAAGAGTCTCGATTGCAAAGTTTTTGCTTTGAATGTTCCTCAATGTGCAAGAGGTTGTTGTGGCCTGTGAATGGAGCAGAATTATTGTGGATCTTCCATTCGACGATGAGTGTTCGGATTTTCAGAAGGTGACGCGACTGTTGCGGTCGATTACTTGACAACCTGTGGCACCAATTCACCCGTGACCTCGGTCTTGCCATACTCTAACCCTTGGACGAGTGTCACTCATGAAGGTAGAAATTCTGTTTTTTGTAATGAGTGGAGCTTTCACTTTCGAAGCTGAAGAATGTGATCCATCATCATATCCCAGGGAAACCATGAGACATTTCCAAGCTGGCCTCCAAAGCCAGTCGCCGACTGGGCATCGTCCATCGTGCAAAGTCCTTCCTTGGCACACCTGTTTTCATGACCACATACAAAGCTTTCATCCGCAGCCTGCTCTGGAGTACTGCTCTCACCTTTCTCGGCTTCACGCTGTGGAAACCAATTCATTTAGGATCATTGGCATCTCCCGTAATGAGGCTGAGTCTTTGGGTCTCTCACTCTCGCCACAGGTAGGTCGGTGGTCTTTGTCTTCTACCAACTCCTCTCTGGTCTTGCCCCCTACTGCTCTGTCTGAGATATGTCCCCCCTCCCCCTCCCCCATATTTCTGCAGGGCACTCAATATCTGCCAGAAACCCCCTTCTGGTAAAACTACCAAAATCAAGAATCACTGCTCACCTTCACTCTTTCATTCCTCTCTTTTTCCCCACCTTTGGAACAAACTCCCACACTCTCTTCAATCCCACTCTTCCCTCCAGGTCTCCAAAACAGCTGTTCACCACCATCTCTTATCTTCCCCCATCCAAAACCATAATCTTTTCTACCCCTGTTCATCCACCCCAAATCCACCTCCTTCAAATTCTTTGCTTTCCTTCCTGAAAGTACCTGTCGTGTGAGCACCTGAAAGTCTCTGTGGTGTCCATCTTGTATACTCCGTGTTCCCCGCCCCATCCCTCTCCCTTCCACAGATCTCCTAATGTCTCTGTTCCCCACTCTTTTGTCCTTTTCCTCCTGCCCCTCTTATCTCCTGCTTCCCTTGTTGTTCTTTCTGTGTGTTAGCTCTCATACAAGCCTCGACATTATATATATATATATATATACAAAAACAAAGACAGGTCATTTTGAATCTTTGCATTGTGCCGAATGAAGGATGCGAGCATCGAAATGGTGGTAAGGTGGCATTGTAAGTTTCTTTATACTTGAAGGTCTCCTTCCTCTAACAATCCACAAGGTCAGATGGAAGTTTTGTTATGATTGGTTTGAGGAACAGAGATATATCCAAAGCTGAAATTCTGGGAAGGGAACATGACTTTTTGCTGCCTCTATTTCCTCAATGATGTCGCTAAACTTCTGCAAAGTTTTGCGGTCATGAGGAGAGACTTGAGGAAAATTTCCAACTTGTTTAGTAATGATTGTGTAACTGCTTCATCGCTCCCAAATCTTTCTTGAAGGCGATTCCAGACCTGCTCTTAACTAACATCAGGGTCAGAAATGTAGACTCGGTTAAGACGCTCTTTAAGTGCTTTGGATGCTGAATCATCAGCCATTTATTTAACCATGAGATCACGCTGTTCATCGGATGCTCGTAGTACTCCTCTGATCATGTTCTGGAAGGCCGCACGCCATGTCCTGAATTTCTCAGACTTATCGTCAGACACGTCTTGACGAGACAGATAGTTTACACAGTCCTGCATGGCAGGCATCACTGTTGGCATGATTGATGGCTTGACATTTCGACCTAATAGTAAATGGCTAGACAATGGTCATGTTGCTGCCGGATGTGTGGTGTTTGTACTCACAGCATATGCGGGACAAACACCACACATCCACCATTGGATTTGGATTTGGTGAGAAATAACCTGATTGGTTTTCGGTTGTAATCCCACGAGACATATGGTGGGATACCGAGCGGTCGTAACCGGAGCCGGATTTGTGACTTAT
>CM068956.1:92382419-92405790 GCA_035128595.1 Eptatretus atami | reverse complement strand
TTGTGGACAGTGGATGATTTGGGTGTTTAAAGAGACAATAACGTGGGTGTTAAGAAATAGGATTTACACTGAGTCGGTTAACAACAAAATTCCACAACAGGTTCAAATGTAACTCCATGGTCCATGGCACCATGAGCCCCACACTGAGATGGATCTCGGTCTCTGCACCAGAAATCTAAAGTCGATATCATAAATTAAGGGAGAAAAAAGAAGGTATTACAGTATAATCTAAACTATTAAAGATGGCAGTAAGGTTTCATGGGACAATCCCCTAATCAATTCAATACTTTTATCAAATTGTTCGGTAAGTAATTGACGAAATAGGAGAATTGGTCGAATATTTTATCTTTCCCATCGTCTTATTTTTCAAAATTCAGATTGGAGATCACGTCAATAAACCAGTAAACTGGATTAATGAAAATATATGGTGTTAATGAATCGCAGGCATGATACTGTTAAGGATTCAGACGGTGTCGAGTGATGTCGATCACCGCCGTCTCCGGGGTTATAACGCCGGCTGGTTCGGCACAGGCCTCGGGTCACGCGCCTCGAATCGGCGATACAAATGTACACCTGGACCTTAGCAGTTGGGGGAATAGACCCCGGTTACAGACTGGTTTTGTCAGAGACCGAGCAAATTCTGCCAGTCTGTAACCATTTTGGTTTTATATACCAATCGAGCGATTGTTTCTCAGCACGGCACGAACAAACCCAAATCGGCAACTTCATACGAATCAGCCAGATTTATTGGGGACACATCGGGAACACAACACAAGCAAAGCATTCACGACAGTTATAATTAATCTATTACCCGTTCTTAACTAGGGAGCTACGGATTACGGGTTTCGAAGAGAACCCTAGCGAGATAAACCTTAGACAACATGCAGACAAGACACGGACAGCATGCAGACAAGACACAGAGTACTTGGTGATGCTTCATGGACGAGAGGAAAAGTGTCAAAGGCCCGAATGTGGCCCGTGACAAGCCGATGTCCACGGATTCGAGCACCCAAGCTCAAAACACGCCGCGTAGCAAAATGGCGGCGTCGTCCTCTTTGTGCATCGCCCAGCGCAGCAGCCTCAGCACGTTCAGCCCCCGTAAGGTCGACGGTACCAGAGCGGAAGGTCCACGTGTGCTCCAGCTGGCCCTTCACAAGGTCCAGCATACAAATCCAGGCCTGGCCTGTTTACCAGACAAGGCCAAATCGGGGTGTTGGGCTCCGCAGGCGGATCGACAAACGTGTCGAGGACCTCCTCATAGAAGTCGATCGCCGACTCCCCTCATGCAGTTCCTCCTGCCTCTTTCACGGAGCAGATCGCAGACTCGACTCTAGCATCCTCTCTTGCCTCTTTCACGAAGCAGATCGCAGACAGACACAGCCGTCCCTTACACAGCCGATGCGTGGCAATGATAAGCCCAGTCGGCCCGGTTGTTCCTCAGCCGGAAGGAGGCATTCTGACCTCATTGAGTCCCTTCCTTGCCTTCTTTCGGCTCGCTCTTTACGAAAAGCCGATCGCAAAATCCTCATGCAGTTTCTCCTACTGCCATCACCCGTCTCGACACTCGTCGTTTCTCTGTTGCCTTCCGCGAGCTCGCTCGCCTCGAAGCGACGTGCTCCTCCCAGAGCACTGGGCGGAGACTCTAGTCCGGAGAGGGAAAGAAGAAGAAGAACCTCTCGGTACACCACCACTGTACGAACAATGAACATGCCTCCTACACCTCTCCGACACACATGTAACGTCCATTTACCGAACAACCTGGCTAACAAGCATTTAATGGGGGATCTGGGCTAATCCTATATTTAATAACACACTAAGGGCCATTTCCGCAACAATACGTTAAACGGTCTGTTCTTGTATTGAAACAATGGAATTCCTTGTAATGTCTCAAGCATAACGTCTCCAAATGTGAACCTTGTCCATCTCATAATTTGAGTCGCATACAAATCTGTGCCGCTTTGGGGAGAGGTGGGTGCACCGTGTCACAGTTACGTGACTTCATGAAGCAATTATCATGTCCAATATCGAACTCCCATTTACAGGAGTATTCTGGGAGAACATCTGAGTCCGAGCATGACCTCTACTTTATCCCGATTTTGTTCGCCATATTTGCATGAGAAACAACTAGTCGAAAAAAGGAGAAATTAAGTCAATAAGATATATAATTACCCCGCACTCGTGAAGCGAAAAGCGGGGTTAAGCGATCGGTGCTGTACATACGTGTGCCGTAAACGCGTCTGCATTTAAAAAAAATCATTTCCTCAGCAATGATTAGTCTGATTGGCAGGAAATTTTCCAAAGAGCTGCGCATCCTCCTCTATAATTTTTAGACATAATTATGACGTCAAAGGTCACGTGGTACAGGCGCCATCTTGGAAAAAGCAAAAAACTTTGCACCTATATACAGTATCTCCCAAACCGTTCCTTTGGCAAAATCGAAGATTTTTCAAGTATATTGGTTCGTCGATTTTGTTATTCTGTCTTCTTGTCTTTTTGTCTGTCTGTGTATCGCCTACAGGTCACAATTCTAAACCGATCGTCATGAAACTTCACCAAGTTGTAGAGGTAGTCTGAGCTGAGAACCTTTTTGATTTTGAGGTCAAAGGTCATCTTCAGGTCAAATTTCTAAAATCGTCATTTTTCATCCAATTGACTTGAAATTTCGAAAAGATTTGCATATTAGGTCACTGAATTGGAAAACCAACTACTTTTGAGGTCAAATGGTCAAAGGTCAACTCAAGGTCAAACTTCTAAAATCACCCATTTTCAACTGAAAAATTGTCAATTTACATCCTATCAACTTGAAAGTTGAACAGGATTTACAGTCCATTACTGAATTGGGAAAGCAACTATTTTTGGAGTCAAAAGATCAAAAACTCAACTCAAGGTCAAACTTCTAAAATCATCAATTTCAATCTGAAAAGCAATCAATTTTCATCCAATTGACTTGAGCTTTGATAAAGATTGTCAATTTTAATCTTAATGAAATGGACAATTTGATGTATCCATGACAATTTGACCTCAAAAAAATCGAAGATTTTTCAAGTATATTGGTTAGTCGATTTTGTTCTCTCTTTTTGTCTGTTTGTCTGTCTGGTCGTTGCCTACAGGTCACAATTTTAAACCGATCTTCACGAAACTTCACCACATGGTAGAATTTGTCATAAGGAAGAAGCCTATTGTTTTTGAGGTCAAAAGGTGAAAAGGTCAACATAGGCCAAAGGTCAACAACTTCGGTGAGATTTCTAAATTCCTCAATTTTCATCCTATTGACTTGAAATTTGAAGAGAATTTATATTTCAGGTCACTGAATTCAAGCAAAGAATTATTTTTAAGGTCAACATGGACCAAAAGGTCAACAACTAAGGTGGTATTTCTAAAATCCTCAATTTTCATCTGATTGAATTTAAATTTGAAGAGGTTATATTTTAGCTCAATGAATTCTACAAGCCAATTATTTTTGAGTTCAACATGGACCAATAGGTCAACATAGACGCAAGGTCAACAACTAAGGTGGTGTTTCTAAAATCCTCAATTTTCATCCAATTGACTTGACATTTGAAGAGGACTAATATTTCAGGTCATTGAATTAAACCAGCCAATTATTTTGAAGGTCAACATAGACCAAGAGTTCAACATAGTCCGAACGTCAACAACTAAGGTGGTATTCCTAAAATCCTCAATTTTCATCCGATTGACTTGAAATTTGAAGAGGATATATATTTCCAGTCACTGAATTCAACCTCCAATTATTTTGGAGGTCCACATAGGCCAAAAGGTCAAAAGGCTGAATTTCTAAAATTGACAATTTTCATCCGATTCACTTGAGATTTGAAGATAAGTTGCATATTTGGTCATTTAATTCAACCAACAATTATTTTTGAGGTCAAATTCGTTTTATGGATTTTGCAAGTATCATGCTCTGCACGATGTCTTCTTCTTGGTTGTTTGTTTGTCTGTTTGTTTGTTTGTCCGCACATAACTTTTGTGTTTTTCTCCGCAACCGCTTGTCAGATTGAGATGAAATTTTCACCATAGGAGCGAATACTCGTGTAGAATGTTCCACTGATAATTGTGCATCGTAGATCACGTGGTGTGGCAGCCATGTGGGAAAAAATGGGGAAAAATTGGACCTCTGTATCTCTGAAACCGCATCAAGGAAAAAATTGAAACTTGGCACGTGGAAAGTACTCCACATGGGGAATGAGTGTGATTTTTCTGACATCAGAGGTGCCTTCGTTATTACGTCATAATTACATATGTAGAACGCTACATCTGATCAGTATGAAAAATTTTGAGGGTCATCTCGGGATAAAATGGTCCACAAAAAAAAAATTATGACGTCATTGGCCACGTGATTCGGCAGCCATATTGTTTTTGTTTTTTTTAAACCTTCAAAAGTCTTCTTCTCTGACGTGGCTGAATAGATTGAGGGGAAACTTTACACATATGACCGCCAATCCATGAGGAACAAAAAGTTCACATATAATATTAAACATTTTATTAGTACAAAATTTAAATATGCATTTCAATAAAATATACATTATCAAAGCTTTTCAACTTGCACTCCTCAGGATAAAACCACAAGCAGATGAAGAAGCACCAAACTCTCATTTATAAAGTTACAATATAATGTCTTCATCGTTTATAGGTTGAGAGAAAGAAAGGACGGGATTACCTGATTGGTGGAACCATAGAGTATCATGAATAATAATTAGGCGGAGATTAATCACCAAAGCACTGGCAGAAACATCATGCTAATTAGCTGAGGGCTAGTTGGGAGAGGGGGGCGTGGTGGTTTTCATGATGACTCAACTGACTGTGGTGGAGTTGTGACACAGTCAAGCCATCATATTTAAAATAGACGTAAAGTTTGGACAAATTCTGTCTGTCAACGAAGAATGGGATTAGTTGACCTAATGAATGTGGCCTAGTACAACTATTCCCTGTGCCACTGCAATTGGTCACCATTTACTAAATAATCCTCAGTGTGCAGAACAATATCATATTGACTGGTTTAAAATCCTGAGTAGAGGACGCAGTGTAGCTCATCTTCGTGCAATGAAGGCCACATTCATCAGGTCAACCAATCCCATTCTTTGTGGACAGAAATAATTTGTCCGAACTTTATATCTATTTTGCATATGATCGCTTGACTGTGTGACAACTTTACCACAGTCAGTTGTGTCATCATGAAAACCACCCCAAACTAGCCCTCAGCTAATTTGCATTATGTTCTTCGGTACTTAGGTGACTCATCTCCGCCTAATCATTATTCATGATGCTCCTTGGTTCCACCAATCAGGTCATCCCGTCCTTTCTTTCTCTCAACCAATCAACGTTGAAGACATTATATTGTAACTTTATAGACAAGTTTGGTGCTACTTCTTCATCTGCATGCGTTTTTTTCCTGAGGAGTGCAAGTCGAAAAGCTTTGATAATGTCTGTTTTATTGAAATGCATACATATAACATCAAAGGCCACATGGTTTGGCAGCCATATTGGATTTATCCAAAAATGTATAAAAATCTTCTCCAGAACGGCTGGACAGATCGAGGGGAAACTTTACACAAATGTTCCCAAAGCCTTAGGGATACCAGGGTATTCACGAACAATTGATGTCACATGGTCTGGCAGACATATTGGATTTAGTGAAAATCATTTCAAAATTCCTTCTCTTGAACTGCTTAATCAATCGACGTGAAACTTCACAATTATTATGTAGTAATGATGGGGAATATATGTTTTAAATTTCAACCTGATTGGGGACATGGTCTGACAGCCAGAATTATTTAATAATTTTTGATCTGCATTGTTTTATATATATATATATATATATATATATATATATATATATATATATAAATATAATATGTATATATATAATTTTTTTTGAATAAGGCTCACTTGGCTGTGCCTGGATGGGTTTGAGGGTGCTGAAACCGGAATCCTATCCAGGTTCCCCTTGATGACTTCATCTTTGCTTTTTGTTAAGTATGTGTGTAGTCGGATCCCCTTCCTTTTGTCTCGTGGGAGAATCAAAGGCGTGCGTTGCGATTTCTTTTAGTTAGGTTGTTACATCTAACAACCATCCCATCTGCATGACCCCTCGGCCCATCATGATCCACCACCAACCAACTGCCTTCTCACACCCTGACGTGCCAAGGCAAGATCTCGCGGTTCTGGTTTCTTGGCTCCCACAAACGTAACTCTTTCACGATGACCTTTTTGCAACGTTGATACTGTTACTCGTCATGTATGAACCCTCGTGGAAGAGTGGCTGGGGTTTCCCGGCAGGGGCCGAGGCCTTGCCCCAGAAGGGTGGGCCGTAGGACCCTGTCCAATCAAAGGCGGACAGCGAGGTGTGTTTTACCAAGGGCCCCTCCCCGTTGAGGGAGGTCGATAAATCACCGAGCACTCTCTGAGAGCGGAGTTTTGGTGGGTTTTTGCTGTCACGAAAGAGTTTTTGGGGCGGTTACGAAGGGGTTCTGAAGGTTGTTTCGAAGGGGTGGTAACAGTGGTTGTTACGAGGGCTGTCACGAGAGTTGAGCAGGTCGTCGAGGCGGCGAACGTGTCTCTGCTGGCCCTCTACAAGGAAGGAAAGAGCAACCCTGACCCCCTCCGTGGACCCGGCCATTCACCACCCGAGCTCCCCACGAACCTAGAGTCCCACATGTGCGACTGGGGACCAAACCAGCAACCATTGTCAGGTGCCGCAGCACGGAGTACCCCCTTTCTCCGACGGCCAGGTACACATCCGAACTCTGACCCCCCCCCCAGCTTGTCTCTCTCCTCGGCTGTGAGGGTCCAATAAAGAACTCTGGTTTCTTTTAATTTGTGTGTGTGTCTGCGTGTGGGCTGAATTTGTGTGTGTGTGTCTGCGTCTTTAAGTGGAACTGAATAAGTGTTTTTGGATCATTGTAAATATTCCTTGCTTGCATATTCGCGTTAAGTCTTGCCTTTGTCTTTTACTGTAAATAAAACTTGTTAGAAATGTTCCCAGTCCGTTTCTGTCCCTTCTTGCATTGGTCCAGCATGGTTCGGATCTGAGTTTAGACGGGGTTTTCCCCCGATAATCCGTTCATTCAGCCGGCACGGCTTTGGGGCAGTTTCCGCTCGGCTGCACCCGAACCGGAGTTGGTAGTCGGTAGTTGGAACTCTACCGCAGTCGGAAGCAAGATGTGCCGAGGGCGTGATTTCCCTGGTAGTCGAAATCGCGTAGTTAATTAGGTAAATTGGTTATAGACAAATAGACCCCACGCTACGCGGTTGAACTATTGGCGACCACGGTCGGTTCAGTGACCCGCCGCGTCACGGAATTATCCGAGCGACGGCCTACAATTCCGGGGAGTCTGGTGGAGACGATATAGCTTTCCCCACCTCGTAGTCGTTCTCGCCACCGACCCCCGGCCCGCAACAGTATGTATGTATGTATGTATGTATGTATGTATGTATTTCTGCTCTTTACCCATTGGTTGGACAGCTGACCTGATGTCAACCACAATTGTAACCTGGAATACTTAACCTAAAGTACCCAGAGAACCCAAAAGACCCCAAAGATCCAATGGAACCCGAAGACCCAAAATACCCCCAAGACCCAAAAGACCGAAAATACCCTGAAGATGCAAAAGACCCAAAAGACGCAGAAGGCCCAAACGACCCTGAAGACCCTTAAATACCCAAAAGACGCAGAAGGCCAAAATGACCCTGAAGACCCTTAAATACTCAAAAGACCCAGAAGACTCAAAAGACTAAAAATAACCTGAAGACACTAAAGACCCCAAAGACCCAAAAGTCCCAAAATACCCTGAGGAAACAAAACACTGAAAAGACCCCGAGGACCCAAACGACCCAAAATACCCTGAGGAATCAAAACACTGAAAAGACCCCAAGTACCAAAAAGACTTCGAGGACCCTGAAGACCTAAAATACCCAGAGGACTCCTAAGGCCCCAAGGACCAAAAAGACTCAGATGATGCAAAAGACTCAGATGATGCAAAAGACCCAGAGGATGCCAAAGACTCTGAGGACCCCAAACACCCAAAATATTCAGAGAACTCAAAAGACCTTGAGGACCCAAAACACTCAGGGGATCCAAATGACCCAAGCGATCCAAATGACCCGAGGACACAAGACCTAGAGGACCCGAAATAACGAGAGGATCCAAAAGGTCCTGAAGACCCAAAAACGCAGGGGATCCAAAAGGCTCTGAGGACCTGAAGGACAAGGACCCGAAATACCTAGAGAACCCAAAATACCAAGAGGACCTAAAATACCCAACGGACCCAAGAGACACAATGGGACTATCTTAGGCCGTGGGCTGTCCGCCGCTATCGTTCCGTGAAAAGGGTGCGACTTATTTTCACTCACAATATGGTCTAAATGATATTTGCTGTAACGTGTAAAAAGTTCTCCATGTGAACAACGCCCAAGTCTGAACATTAATTAGAAATTACACGCACTATTTTTCAAAGTGTAATCGGCGATTAACTGCGTACGTTGGCCGAGAAGTCGGCCAGCTTGCGTAGTAATATCAGCTGCAACCAATCAGCAGCCGTATTTTTGTAAACACGGGTACTACTTGTACTGTCATGGCAGAGCTTCCACGTCGGCCTTAACTTAGTGACGTCCCGAGCAAAATCCCAGGAGAAGTCGCCTTCATGGTGTGTTTTGCATCTGTCATCGGTACAAGAACAGAATGTATGTCCATTTACTGAGGTTAGATGGGGTAAATATCGCGAGTGCTTGGGAAAATGGCGATATTTACCCGGGGAAAGGGGTGACATCGCCCGGTCGCGTTATCACAGCCATGCTGGCATTGGCTTCACCAACATTCCACCGAGTGCTGGTTACCATCCGACGTGCTACAGACGGTTCACCGATAAAAAGAGACGGCTTGCGACAGTTTGAGGACTTGAAAGAGAAGGGGAGGGGATGACAGTTGGCTTTGGGAAGGAGAAGCAGAGAATGGACAGAGTTGGGATCACGGGTTTGATGCTTTTGAGGGGGGGGGGGGGGAGTTGAGGACATTGGGTTTGGAGGGATTTGAGGATTTGAAGAAAGGGGGAGATGAGCACAGGAAGACATGGGGAAGGGAGGACAGAGAGTTGGGGGTGAGGATGTATGGAGTTGGAGGAGGGAGATTGAGATGTTGGGAAAAGGGGAGGGGGTTGAGGACTTAGCGTTGGAAGGGGGGTTGAGTACTTGGGGTTGCGGCAGTTGAGGACTTCAAGAAGAAAGGGGGAGGGGATGACAGAGTTGGCTTGGGTGGAGGGGGTAGGGCAGAGAGGGGACAGAGTTGGGATCAGGGTTTGAGGATTCTGAGAGGGGGAGGGGGGAGTTGGAGAAATTGAATCTGGAGGGGTTTGAGGCTTTGAAGAAAGGGGAGGGAAGCATAGAGTTTTGGAGTGGTGGTAAGGGGGGGGGGCAGATAGAGGACAGAGTTGGGAGGGGGTTGGTTGAGGTCTTGGAGTGTGTGGTGGTGTGTGTGTGTGTGTGTGTGTGTGTGTGTGTGTGTGTGTGTGTGTGTGTGTGTGTTGTGTATGTTTTGGAGGGGGTGGGGTTATGGACCTGATGTCATATTTTACATTTCACATTATGCAAAATTTCCATGGGTCCCAGATAGGCCATGGGCAGTTCCTATGAAAAGGCCCATAAAACCATTTAGTTCCGAGGAAGGGGTGCGAGGTGAACTTTGGGCTGCTTGTAGACACATGTATGGTGGACATTAGGACAAAAGTTCTCCACGAGATCTTAGCCCAATAAGGCACAGTGAGCTGTCAAAGTTGGTCGCCAGGGTGCGAAAAGTGGCATTTTGGCGTTTTTTTCTCCCATTTTGCCGATCGTATATCTCGGCGAATATACATCTCCCAAGCCTCAACTCTACGGGGGCGTCAGACACAACAACATAGCTCACGAATCAGAAGTATCGACCATGTAAACACTTTATGTCAAGATAATGAAAACTGCAACAAGGTGCATCATTCAGAAAAAAAAACGATTTTTGAGGAATTTCTTCATTTTTACGAGCCTGTATCTATCTACCTCCAATACCGACCGAGATGTCTGAAATGACTGAAGACCACAGAACGTTCTACTATCTTCCACTTTAGGAAATATCGTGGTCCTGGGGTGGCCAATGTGGAAAATATAAACAATGCAAATCCTTACTTTAGCCCGAGCGCGATCAAATCTTTTTATTATCACTAATTATCTCGATATTGACAAGGCTTCATCTTCACATCGACTGCCTAGATATTTGAAACTGCACGATACGGATACAACCACCTGCTTACTTAACATTAATGGATTATCCCATCATACTCTGACAGTAATTAGGCACTTCGTCATTAAAAGACGGATAACATTCTCATCTTATACACTTTCTGTGCAAACAGAAATGGAAATGTGAACAGCGAAGCTGTTAACTAACCACACCACATTCCTCAAGGAAAGACTACACAGAATCATCTTCACAAAATTACTAATTCATTCTTAATTATCTTCCTATGACTGATTAAGCCATGTATCACAATCTGTCAATCTCACTGAAACACGAATGGAAATTCACACATCGGTGGGAAACCAAATCAAAAATTATCAATATCTCGCAATGGCAAGGTGGAACCTTATTGGTCCTCGGATTTGTTTACTGAGCCTTAAGTGAATGGATAATGAACCTTATATAATGAACCTTATTTGTCATAGAGACAATAGCTGCTACATCAAGGCAATGCGTTACTGAAATGCCATGCCACGACTAGATTATTACTGGAAGGACGAGGAAGATGGATGTCGACGAAAAGCTGTGGTATGTGACATTAGTTATACTGAATCCGTGCATTAGTTATTTTCATCTAACCGTCATCAGCATCATCATCGGCGTCGTCGTCCTGTTCATTCCCCCTTCGAATATTTCTTCGGTCGGTGTTTTCGAACTATTCTCACAATTCCGAAACAATAGTTGTTGGCACATGCCTAGAGAAACCTGCGGGAATGGAATTAGCAGACTGCTGGATCTGTAGTTCAGCTATGCTCGTCTCATAACGGACAACAGTTTCCCGTGATGCACAATGACCAAATTTGTTCACCACGTTCAGTAACTGGGATGACCCTGTCAAATGACGAATGGTCATACCCAAACACAGAGACATGGGTGTTTGTTTTTTTACCTTTGGATGCAAGCAGGATAATGTCCTGCAGAGTGAAAATATTTTCAGCTCTACATCCTCGGGTAAGCGACAAAATCTTCAATGGCTGGTTCTCACTAGCCAACAACCCAAGCTAAGAAGTTGTATAAAGCTACTGGGACCAAGCCCTTGACAGCAGATAGACCAAGATCAGATGCTAAAGGTGGCCAAGGGCACAACAGTCAAGGAGATTCATTCACTTCTGCCTTGAGAAACATACCTCATTATAAATAATGCGGACAATATCAGCATCAATCTCCCGACCTGATATGGGCATTGCATTGCTCTGACGGGTTGGTCGGCTGGATGAAGGACCTGCAGATGAAGGACCTGCATCAGTGCCAATGTCACAGTCACTCACTTCAGCAGCACTTGTCTCAGATTCACTACTGTCTGATGATCCTGATGCACACTGACTGGCCACTGTTTTTGCTGTAAAAGTGTCTGTAAACACCAGCAGTGATATATCCGTCGTGGTGGTTGATGAAAAATCAGTTGTGGGAATGTCTGCATCAGTCGGGAGTTCATGCGATCATTCCTGGAAAGGTAAATATAAATTCACATCATGACTTACAACTTTACACTTTGCAGTAAAATGGCAGCATGAGCAAGCATA
Organism: Eptatretus atami; assembly: GCA_035128595.1. Classification (NCBI taxonomy): domain Eukaryota; kingdom Metazoa; phylum Chordata; class Myxini; order Myxiniformes; family Myxinidae; genus Eptatretus; species Eptatretus atami. Next base: position 92,393,985 of record CM068956.1, on the reverse strand, counting down.
CAGACTCAAACTACACTCACCTCATATTTGACAAGATGACACCATGATGTTTTTCACCATTTTTGTGAATGTATCCACAAGTTTTGTCAGTCTGAATACTTCTCCATTGTTGATGATTGTTGTCTGTATCACATCTTGGCAACACATTCTGTAAGCTTCTTCATATAAGGTGCTGTGAGAAAAGTAAAAGTGATTCATCTGTCAGTTTGAATAAATAAGGTCCCACAGGAAGAAATGAGAAGGAATTATTTCGCACAACGATGTGATATGTAGTCATACCTTTCACTTGAGATGTACCGACTGCCGCCCTCTGTCCTTGTGAGAAATCTGTGTATTGTACAAACATAATTATGGTAACTGACTTCTGCAGCAACACAATCAGATCTCCTAGTGTGGACCAATACACTTCATCTTTTTTCAGCTTGGCAGCTTCAATCAGACGTCCTGAAATATAATTTGAGGACTTAAGATTGGGAAGAATATTAATTATTCTTAAACAAAGCCAGAATGGCAAATCAAAATGATCAACATTTGATTTAGCTCATAACAAATAGCTAGTACTACCTGCTGTGAGTGTTTCAGCTTTAACTAGTTTATCACGCTTTGGCCCGTGGACTCGGTTAGAATAACGTGACTCTTTCTTGCAAATGATGCAAATACATGGGAGGATATGGCATTGTGAAGAGATTGGCAATGCCGATCTTATACGCAGACTCTTCTTTGGTGATGACAGCACACCAGGCTTTTGAACAGAAGCATCTACTGCAGATACTCAGTAGCTCCCTCAAAAGCGTGCAAGCATCGTTTCTTACTCGCAAGCCGTCTCTTTTTATCGGTGAACCGTCTGTAGCACGTCGGATGGTAACCAGCACTCGGTGGAATGTTGGTGAAGCCAATGCCAGCATGGCTGTGATAACGCGACCGGGCGATGTCACCCCTTTCCCGGGTAAATATCGCCATTTTCCCAAGCACTCGCGATATTTACCCCATCTAACCTCAGTAAATGGACATACATTCTGTTCTTGTACCGATGACAGATGCAAAACACACCATGAAGGCGACTTCTCCTGGGATTTTGCTCGGGACGTCACTAAGTTAAGGCCGACGTGGAAGCTCTGCCATGACAGTACAAGTAGTACCCGTGTTTACAAAAATACGGCTGCTGATTGGTTGCAGCGATATTACTACGCAAGCTGGCCGACTTCTCGGCCAACGTACGCAGTTAATCGCCGATTACACTTTGAAAAATAGTGCGTGTAATTTCTAATTAAGTTCAGACTTGGGCGTTGTTCACATGGAGAACTTTTTACACGTTACAAAATATCATTTAGACCATATTGTGAGTGAAAATAAGTCGCACCCTTTTCACGGAACGATAGCGCGGACAGCCCACGGCCTAAGATAGTCCCATTGTGTCTCTTGGTCCGTTGGTATTTTAGGTCCTCTTGGTATTTTGGGTTCTCTAGGTATTTCGGGTCCTTGTCCTTCAGGTCCTCAGAGCCTTTTGGATCCCCTGCGTTTTTGGGTCTTCAGGACCTTTTGGATCCTCTCGTTATTTCGGGTCCTCTGGTCTTGTGTCCTCGGGTCATTTGGATCGCTTGGGTCATTTGGATCCCCTGAGTGTTTTGGGTCCTCAAGGTCTTTTGAGTTCTCTGAATATTTTGGGTGTTTGGGGTCCTCAGAGTCTTTGGCATCCTCTGGGTCTTTTGCATCATCTGAGTCTTTTGCATCATCTGAGTCTTTTTGGTCCTTGGGGCCTTAGGAGTCCCTGGGTATTTTAGGTCTTCAGGGTCCTCGAAGTCTTTTTGGTACTTGGGGTCTTTTCAGTGTTTTGATTCCTCAGGGTATTTTGGTCGTTTGGGTCCTCGGGGTCTTTTCATGTTTTGTTTCCTCAGGGTATTTTGGGACTTTTGGTCTTTGGGGTCTTAGTGTCTTCAGGTATTTTAGTCTTTTGAGTCTTCTGGGTCTTTTGAGTATTTAAGGGTCTTCAGGGTCATTTTGGCCTTCTGCGTCTTTGGGTATTTAAGGGTCTTCAGGGTCGTTTGGGCCTTCTGCGTCTTTGGGTCTTTTGCATTCACGGGTATTTTCGGTCTTTTGGGTCTTGGGGTATTTTGGGTCTTCGGGTTCCATTGGATCTTTGGGGTCTTTTGGGTTCTCTGGGTACTTTAGGTTAAGTATTCCAGGTTACAATTGTGGTTGACATCAGGTCAGCTGTCCACCAATGGGTAAAGAGCAGAAATACATACATACATACATACATACATACTGTTGCGGGCCGGGGGTCGGTGGCGAGAACGACTACGAGGTGGGGAAAGCTATATTCGTCTCCACCAGACTCCCGGAATTGTAGGCCGTCGCTCGATAATTCCGTGACGCGGCGGGTCACTGAACCGACCGTGGTCGCCAATAGTTCAACCGCGTAGCGTGGGGTCTATTTGTCTATAACCAATTTACCTAATTAACTACGCGATTTCGACTACCAGGGAAATCACGCCCTCGGCACATCTTGCTTCCGACTGCGGTAGAGTTCCAACTACCGACTACCAACCCGTTCGGGTGCAGCCGAGCGGAAACTGCCAAAGCCGTGCCGGCTGAATGAACGGATTATCGGGGAGAAAACCCCGTCTAAACTCAGATCCGAACCATGCTGGACCAATGCAAGAGGGACAGAAACGGACTGGGAACATTTCTAACAAGTTTATATTAAAGAAAACAAAGGCAAGACTTAACGCGAATATGCAAGCAAGGAATATTTACAATGATCCAAAAACACTTATTCAGTTCCACTTAAAGACGCAGACACACACACACAAATTCAGCCCACACGCAGACACACACACAAATTAAAAGAAACCCAGAGTTCTTTATTGGACCCTCACAGCGAGGAGAGAGACAAGCTGGGGGGGGGGGTCAGAGTTCGGATGTGTACCTGGCCGTCGGAGAAAGGGTACTCCGTGCTGCGGCACCTGACAATGGTTGCTGGTTTGGTCCCCAGTCGCACATGTGGGACTCTAGGTTCGTGGGGAGCTCGGGTGGTGAATGGCCGGGGTCCACGGAGGGGGGTCAGGGTTGCTCTTTCCTTCCTTGTAGAGGGCCAGCAGAGACACGTTCGCCCGCTCGACGACCTGCTCAACTCTCGTGACAGCCCTCGTAACAACCACTGTTACCACCCCTTCGAAACAACCTTCAGAACCCCTTCGTAACCGCAAAAACTCTTTCGTGACAGCAAAAACCCACCAAAACTCCGCTCTCAGAGAGTGCTCGGTGATTTATCGACCTCCCTCAACGGGAGGGGCCCTTGTAAAACACACCCTCGCTGTCCGCCTTTGATTGGACAGGTCCTACGGCCCACCCTTCGGGCAAGGCCTCGGCCCCTGCCGGGAAACCCCAGCCACTCTTCCACGAGGGTTCATACATGACGAGTAACAGTATCAACGTGCAAAAAGGTCATCGTGAAAGAGTTACGTTTGTGGGAGCCAAGAAACCAGAACCGCGAGATCTTGCCTTGGCACGTCAGGGTGTGAGAAGGCAGTTGGTTGGTGGTGATCATGATGGGCCAGGGGTCATGCAGATGGGATGGTTGTTAGATGTAACAACCTAACTAAAAGAAATCGCAACGCACGCCTTTGATTCTCCCACGAGACAAAAGGAAGGGGATCCGACTACACACATACTTAACAAAAAGCAAAGATGAAGTCATCAAGGGGAACCTGGATAGGATTCCGGTTTCAACCTTCAAACCCATCCAGGCACAGCCAAGTGAGCCTTATTCAAAAAAATATATATATATACATATTATATATATATATATATATATTATATATATATATATATATATATATATATATATATAATAAACAATGCAGATCAAAAATTATTAAATAATTCTGGCTGTCAGACCATGTCCCCAATCAGGTTGAAATTTAAAACATATATTCCCCATCATTACTACATAATAATTGTGAAGTTTCACGTCGATTGATTAAGCAGTTCAAGAGAAGGATTTTGAAATGATTTTCACTAAATCCAATATGTCTGCCAGACCATGTGAACCAATTGTCGTGAATACCCTGGTATCCCTAAGGCTTTGGAACATTTGTGTAAAGTTTCCCCTCGATCTGTCCAGCCGTTCTGGAGAAGATTTTTATACATTTTGGATAAATCCAATATGGCTGCCAAACCATGTGGCCTTTGATGTTATATGTATGCATTTCAATAAAACAGACATTATCAAAGCTTTTCGACTTGCACTCCTCAGGAAAAAAAACGCATGCAGATGAAGAAGTAGCACCAAACTTGTCTATAAAGTTACAATATAATGTCTTCAACGTGATTGGTTGAGAGAAAGGAGGGATGACCTGATTGGTGAACCAAGGAGCATCATGAATAATGATTAGCGGAGATGAGTCACCTAAGTACCGAAGAACATAATGCAAATTAGCTGAGGGCTAGTTTGGGGTGGTTTTCATGATGACACAACTGACTGTGGTAAAGTTGTCACACAGTCAAGCGATCATATGCAAAATAGATATAAAGTTCGGACAATTATTTCTGTCCACAAAAGAATGGGATTGGTTGACCTGATGAATGTGGCCTTCATTGCACGAAGATGAGCTACACTGCGTCCTCTACTCAGGATTTTAAACCAGTCAATATGAATTGTTCTGCACACTGAGGATTATTTAGTAAATGGTGACCAATTGCGGGCACAGGGAATAGTTGTACTAGGCCAACATATTAGGTCAACTAATCCCATTTCTTCGTTGACAGACAGAATTTGTCCAACTTTACGTCTATTTTAAATATGATGGCTTGACTGTGTCACAACTCCACCACAGTCAGTTGAGTCATCATGAAAACCACCACGCCCCCCCTCCCAACTAGCCTCAGCTAATAAGCATGATGTTTCTGCCAGTGCTTTGGTGATTAATCTCCGCCTAATTATTATTCATGATACTCTATGGTTCCACCAATCAGGTAATCCGTCCTTTCTTTCTCTCAACCTATAAACGATGAAGACATTATATTGTAACTTTATAAATGAGAGTTTGGTGCTTCTTCATCTGCTTGTGTTTTATCCTGAGGAGTGCAAGTTGAAAAGCTTTGATAATGTTATTTTATTGAAATGCATATTTAAATTTTGTACTAATAAAATGTTTAATATTATATGTGAACTTTTTGTTCCTCATGGATTGGCGGTCATATGTGTAAAGTTTCCCCTCAATCTATTCAGCCACGTCAGAGAAGAAGACTTTTGAAGGTTTAAAAAAAACAAAAACAATATGGCTGCCGATCACGTGCCAATGACGTCAATAATTTTTTTTTCTGTGGACCATTTTATCCCGAGATGACCCTCAAAATTTTTCATACTGATCAGATGTAGCGTTCTACATATGTAATTATGACGTAATACCGAAGGCACCTCTGATGTCAGAAAAATCACACTCATTCCCCATGTGGAGTACTTTCCACGTGCCAAGTTTCAATTTTTCCTTGATGCGGTTTCAGAGATACAGAGGTCCAATTTTTCCCCATTTTTTCCCACATGGCTGCCCACCACGTGATCTACGATGCACAATTATCAGTGGAACATTCTACACGAGTATTCGCTCCTATGGTGAAAATTTCATCTCAATCTGACAAGCGGTTGCGGAGAAAAACACAAAAGTTATGTGCGGACAAACAAACAAACAGACAAACAAACAACCAAGAAGAAGACATCGTGCAGAGCATGATACTTGCAAAATCCATAAAACGAATTGACCTCAAAAATAATTGTTGGTTGAATTAAATGACCAAATATGCAACTTATCTTCAAATCTCAAGTGAATCGGATGAAAATTGTCAATTTTAAGAATTCAGCCTTTTGACCTTTTGGCCTATGTGGACCTCCAAAATAATTGGAGGTTGAATCAGTGACTGGAAATATATATCCTCTTCAAATTTCAAGTCAATCGGATGAAAATTGAGGATTTTAGGAATACCACCTTAGTTGTTGACCTTCGGACTATGTTGAACTCTTGGTCTATGTTGACCTTCAAAATAGTTGGCCGGTTTAATTCAATGACCTGAAATATTAGTCCTCTTCAAATGTCAAGTCAATTGGATGAAAATTGAGGATTTTAGAAACACCACCTTAGTTGTTGACCTGCGTCTAGTTGACCTATTGGTCCATGTTGAACTCAAAATAATTGGCTTGTAGAATTCATTGAGCTAAAATATAACCTCTTCAAATTTCAATTCAATCAGATGAAAATTGAGATTTTAGAAATACCACCCTTATTGTTGACCTTTTGGTCCATGTTGACCTTAAAAATAATTCTTTGCTTGAATTCAGTGACCTGAAATATAAATTCTCTTCAAATTTCAAGTCAATAGGATGAAAATTGAGGAATTTAGAAATCTCACCGAAGTTGTTGACCTTTGGCCTATGTGACCTTTTCACCTTTTGACCTCAAAAACAATAGGCTTCTTCCTTATGACAAATTCTACCATGTGGTGAAGTTTCGTGAAGATCGGTTTAAAATTGTGACCTGTAGGCAACGACCAGACAGACAAACAGACAAAAAGAGAGAACAAAATCGACTAACCAATATACTTGAAAAATCTCGATTTTTTTGAGGTCAAATTGTCATGGATACATCAAATTGTCCATTTCATTAAGATTAAAATTGACAATCTTTATCAAAGCTCAAGTCAATTGGATGAAAATTGATTGCTTTTCAGATTGAAATTGATGATTTTAGAAGTTTGACCTTGAGTTGAGTTTTTGATCTTTTGACTCCAAAAATAGTTGCTTTCCCAATTCAGTAATGGACTGTAAATCCTGTTCAACTTTCAAGTTGATAGGATGTAAATTGACAATTTTTCAGTTGAAAATGGGTGATTTTAGAAGTTTGACCTGAGTTGACCTTTGACCATTTGACCTCAAAAGTAGTTGGTTTCCAATTCAGTGACCTAATATGCAAATCTTTTCGAAATTTCAAGTCAATTGGATGAAAAATGACGATTTAGAATTTGACCTGAAGATGACCTTTGACCTCAAAATCAAAAAGGTTCTCAGCTCAGACTACCTCTACAACTTGGTGAAGTTTCATGACGATCGGTTTAGAATTGTGACCTGTAGGCGATACACAGACAGACAAAGACAAGAAGACAGAATAACAAAATCGACGAACCAATATACTTGAAAAATCTTCGATTTTGCCAAAGGAACGGTTTGGGAGATACTGTTATATAGGTGCAAAGTTTTTGCTTTTCCAAGATGGCGCCTGTACCACGTGACCTTTGACGTCATAATTATGTCTAAAAAATATAGAGGAGGATGCGCAGCTCTTTGGAAAATTCCTGCCAATCAGACTAATCATTGCTGAGGAAATGATTTTTTTTAAATGCAGACGCGTTTACGGCACACGTATTACAGCACCGATCGCTTAACCCCGCTTTTCGCTTCACGAGTGCGGGGTAATTATATATCTTATTGACTTAATTCTCTCTTTTTTCGACTAGTTGTTCTCATGCAAATATGGCGAACAAAATCGGAATAAAGTAGAGGTCATGCTCGGACTCAGATGTTCTCCCAGAATACTCCTGTAAATGGGAGTTCGATATTGGACATGATAATTGCTTCATGAAGTCACGTAACTGTGACACGGTGCACCCACCTCTCCCCAAAGCGGCACAGATTTGTATGCGACTCAAATTATGAGATGGACAAGGTTCACATTTGGAGACGTTATGCTTGAGACATTACAAGGAATTCCATTGTTTCAATACAAGAACAGACCGTTTAACGTATTGTTGCGGAAATGGCCTTAGTGTGTTATTAAATATAGGATTAGCCCAGATCCCTCATCAAATGCATGTTAGCCAGGTTGTTCGTAAATGGACGTTACATGTGTGTCAGGAGGTGTAGGAGGCATGTTCATTGTTCGTACAGTGGTGGTGTACCGAGAGGTTCTTCTTCTTCGTTCCCTCTCCGGACTAGAGTCTCCGCCCAGTGCTCGGGAGGAGCAGTCGCTTCGAGGCGAGCGAGCGTCGGCAAGGCAACAGAGAAACGACGAGTGTCGAGACGGGTGATGGCAGAGGAGAAACTGCATGAGGAATTTTGCGATCGGCTTTTCGTAAAGAGCGAGCCGAAAGAAAAGCAAGGAAGGGACTCAATGAGGTCAGAATGCCTTCTGCTGGAGAGAAACGACGAGTGGGAGTCGCGATCGGCTGTGTAAGGGACGGCTGTGTCTGTCTGCGATCTGCTTCGTGAAAGAGGCAAGAGAGGATGCTAGAGTCGAGTCTGCGATCTGCTCCGTGAAAGAGGCAGGAGAACTGCATGAGGGAGTCGGCGATCGACTTCTATGAGGAGGTCCTCGACACGTTTGTCGATCCGCCTGCGGAGCCCAACACCCCATTTGGCCTTGTCTGGTAAACAGGCCAGCCTGGATTTGTATGCTGGACCTTGTAAGGGCCCAGCTGGAGCACACGTGGACCTTCCGCTCTGGTACCGTCGACCTTACGGGGGCTGAACGTGCTGAGGCTGCGTGCTGGGCGATGCGACAAAAGGAGGACGACGCCGCCATTTTGCTACGCGGCGTGTTTTGAGCTTGGGTGCTCGAATCCGTGGACATCGGCTTGTCACGGCCACATTCGGGCCTTTGACACTTTTCCTCTCGTCCATGAAGCATCACCAAGTACTCTGTGTCTTGTCTGCATGCTGTCCGTTCTTGTTCGCATGTTGTCTAAGGTTTATCTCGCTAGGGTTCTCTTCGAAACCCGTAATCCGTAGCTCCCTAGTTAAGAACGGGTAATAGATTAATTATAACTGTCGTGAATGCTTTGCTTGTGTTGTGTTCCCCGATGTGTCCCCAATAAATCTGGCTGATTCGTATGAAGTTGCCGATTTGGGTTTGTTCGTGCCGTGCTGAGAAACAATTCGCTCGATTGGTATATAAACCAAAATGGTTACAGACTGGCAGAATTTGCTCGGTCTCTGACAAAACCAGTCTGTAACCGGGGTCTATTCCCCCAACTGCTAAGGTCCAGGTGTACATTGGTATCGCGATTCGAGGCGCGTGACCCGAGGCCTGTGCCGAACCAGCCGGCGTTATAACCCCGGAGACGGCGGTATCGACATCACTCGACACCGTCTGAATCCTTAACAGTATCATGCCTGCGATTCATTAACACCATATATTTTCATTAATCCAGTTTACTGGTTTATTGACGTGATCTCCAATCTGAATTTTGAAAAATAAGACGATGGGAAAGATAAAATATTCGACCAATTCTCCTATTTCGTCAATTACTTACCGAACAATTTGATAAAAGTATTGAATTGATTAGGGATTGTCCATGAAACCTTACTGCCATCTTTAATAGTTTTAGATTATACTGTAACCTTCTTTTTCTCCCTTAATTTATGATATCGACTTTAGATTCTGGTGCAGAGACCGAGATCCATCTCAGTGTGGGGCTCATGTGCCATGGACCATGGATTACATTTGAACCTGTTGTGAATTTTGTGTTTAACCGACTCAGTGTAAATCCTATTTCTTAACACCCACGTTATTGCTCTTTAAACACCCAAATCATCCACTGTCCACAAGGAAAAGTACATTTCGTCAGAGAACATTTTATTTTGTGGTACCACGGAGTTCAAAACACTGAGTTGTAAAACATCCGCAATAATTTTCACTAAGCGAAGATTACATTTCCTGGCATTTTATATGCATTTGTGGAAGTGGAGGGGCTGATAAGCATTAGGCAAAATAACTCCAACTGCAATACGTGTCCACTGGGCGAAAGAGAATGACATAATCATGGCAAAAGTTGCAATGTTATCAACCAGGTCACCTTGTTTCATAGTAAGACATTCCTTTTATCAATATTTAGATCAAAAGACTCTTGGGTAAAGGGAAACATAACTGAGTCAATTCGACTATCGCATAAAAATTAAATTTATAAAGCACCAGCAACAATTATAATTGAGAGTACATGAATATAAATTATTTTTTTCTTCCACAAACCACTAGAGGGTTTAGTAAGATTAATCATGGCCAGATTGGAAAGCTTATCATCGTTCTGGGCAATCCACCCTTTATGTTCGTAACTCATGGCAGAAAACATATAAGCCAGTCCGTTTATTTCCACTGCATACTGTGGTACATGCAGAAGCAGAAAAAGCAGAAAAAATAAGAACCACTGCTTGATCTATTATGTCACAGAGTAGGCTCATGAGAATAGATAGGCCAGTTCCACTCGTTCCACATTACAAACCCATGTCTTGCATCATGCATATTCATGTCTTGCTTCAAGCAAATCAAAGCCTGGTGTTGGCTTAGCGGTTAGGGTGGCGGCTTGGATCCTAGGGCCCTGAGTTCAAGCCCCGTTGGCTGCTGAATTAATACACCAGGGGGTTGACTCAGCCTGTCATCCTTCGAGGTCAGCAAATTGAGTACCAGCTTGCTGGGATAATTGAGCCATTCGAGTATCCTGCGTCGGAGGGCGACCCGTCCAGGATTGTGCCAATAGCCCAAGAAACTGCTTCGGCAGCACCAACACTCTCTGTACAGAGTATGGTTCCAAAAAAAAAACAATTCAAGCAAATCCATGTTTTTCCTCATGCATGTTTATGCTCTGCCCATGGGTTGCATTATATCCGCTGGGAGGGGCGAGGATGGCTCATCCCTTTCTGGCGCAATGGTGTTTGCATGTGGAGAAGCACGGTTCTTACTGTCACACTTGGAGTGTTGTAAAATAAATTAAAAGTGATTTAATCCTCTCTGTGTGGGTAATTGCCTGGAGAATTATTTCTATAAATATATAATCGGGGCATGTAGGCCGTTCCAGCATAGTAAAAACCTGACTTCATGCTCGTCTCGGTGCTGCGGACATGCCGACATGTCGATCTTGCTTCACACGTGGTCTGTCGCTGGCTACCAGGATTCGTCGTGAGCCGACATGTCACCTTGCCTTCACACGCAGTCTGTTGCTGGCTCCAGGGGTTTGTCCAACTCTTCCAAGTCTTCGCTCATGTTGAAGGTCGGAGAAGAAGTAGCCGAGGCTTTGTCAGAGCTGCCAAGGGATCTAAATCAGACAAAGCTCGATTGCTACTCGAGGAGCAACAGAAGCAGCAAAGATTGATGGCTGCCACAGCAACAGAGTGATCTGCGAGCAACACATGCACAGCAAAAGAAGCGACAGATGCTGCAACAGAGTGATCTCAAGCAGGAACAGATGCAGAAACAGGTGAGCAACAATTGAAAGCTATGCAGCAACAGATACATCTGGAACAGCTGAAGTGGGAGGAAGAAGCTCCAGTAACTCGGGCCCGTTGGAGGCAATGTTTGACGTTCTGTGTTGGGTTGGATTTGACAACATTTCGGCAGGTAGACGACCTACACCTGCTGAGAAGTTGGGAATGCTGTTGTCCAGGAATGCAACGTCTCTTGATGCCATCCGTTCTACTGAAGTATTCCACCGGGTACCTGAGTATGTGCTGACCCAGCTACGTCGCTCAAACCAGTGTCATTTCAGACAGACCCCTTTCACCAGCCGTCACGCGAAGTAACTG
>CM068956.1:92370821-92382394 GCA_035128595.1 Eptatretus atami | reverse complement strand
GTTATATCTCGGCGAATATACATCTCCCAAGCCTCAACTCTACGGGCGTCAGACACACAAACATAGCTCACGACATCAGAATATCGACCATGTAAACACTTTATTGTCAAGATAATGAAAACTGCAACAAGAGTGTGCATCATTCAGAAAAAAAAAGCGATTTTGAGGAATTTCTTCATTTTTACGAGCCTGTATCTATCTACCTCAATACCGACCGAGATGTCTGAAATGACTGAAGACCACAGAACGTTCTACTATCTTCCACTTTAGGAAATATCGTGGTCCTGGGGTGCCAATGTGGAAATATATAACAATGCAAATCCTTACTTTAGCCCGAGCGCGATCAAATCTTTATTATCACTAATTATCTCGATATGACAAGGCTTCATCTTCCACATCGACTGCCTGAGATTTGAAACTGCACGTACGGATACAACCACCTGCTTACTTAACATTAATGGATTATCGCCATTACTCTGACAGTAATTAGGCACTTCGTCATTAAAAGACGGATAACATTCTCATCTTATCACTTTCTGTGCAAACAGAAATGGAAATGTGAACAGCGAAGTGTTAACTAACCTACACCACATTCTGCTAAGGGAAGACTACACAGAATCATCTTCACAAAATTACTAATTCATTCTTAATTATCTTCCTATGACTGATTAAGCCATGTATCACAATCTGTCAATCTCACTGAAACACGAATGGAAATTCACACATCCGTGGGAAACCAAATCAAAAATTATCAATATCTCGCAATGGCAAGGTGGAACCTATTTGGTCCTCGGGATTTGTTTACTGAGCCTTAAGTGAATGGATATGAACTTTATAATGAACCTTATTTGTCATAGAGACAATAGCTGCTACATCAAGGCAATGCGTTATGATGCCATGCCACGACTAGATTATTACTGGAAGGACGAGGAAGATGGATGTCGACGAAAAGCTGTGGTATGTGACATTAGTTATACTGAATCCGTGCATTAGTTATTTTCATCTAACCGTCATCGCATCATCATCGGCGTCGTCGTCCTGTTCATTCCCCCTTCGAATATTTCTTCGGTCGGTGTTTTCGAACTATTCTCACAATTCCGAAACAATAGTTGTTGGCACATGCCTAGAGAAACCTGCGGGAATGGAATTAGCAGACTGCTGGATCTGTAGTTCAGCTATGCTGTCTCATAACGGACAACAGTTTCCCGTGATGCACAATGACCAAATTTGTTTCACGTTCAGTAACTGGGATGACCCTGTCAAATGACGAATGGTCATACCCAAACACAGAGACATGGGTGTTTTTTTTTTACCTTTGGATGCAAGCAGGATAATGTCCTGGCAGAGTGAAAATATTTTCACTCTACACCTCGGGTAAGCGGACAAAATCTTCAATGGCTGGTTCATCACTAGCCCCAACAACCCAAGCTAAGAAGTTGTATAAAGCTACTGGGACCAAGCCCTTGACAGCAGATAGACCAAGATCAGATGCTAAAGGTGGCCAAGGGCACAACAGTCCAGGAGATTCATTCACTTCTGCCTTGAGAACATACCTGCATTATAAATAATGCGGACAATATCAGCATCAATCTCCCGACCTGATATGGGCACTGCATTGCTCTGACGGGTTGGTCGGCTGGATGAAGGACTGCAGATGAAGGACCTGCAGATGAAGGACCTGCATCAGTGCCATGTCACAGTCACTCACTTCAGCAGCACTTGTCTCAGATTCACTACTGTCTGATGATCCTGATGCACACTGACTGGCCACTGTTTTTGCTGTAAAAGTGTCTGTAAACACCAGCAGTGATATATTCCGTCGTGGTGGTTGATGAAAAATCAGTTGTGGGAATGTCTGCATCAGTCGGGAGTTCATGCGATCATTCCTGGAAAGGATAAAATATAAATTCACATCATGACTTACAACTTTACACTTTGCAGTAAAATGGCAGCATGAGCAAGCATACAGACTCAAACTACACTCACCTCATATTTGACAAGATGACACCATGATGTTTTTTCACCATTTTTGTGAATGTATCCACAAGTTTTGTCAGTCTGAATACTTCTCCATTGTTGATGATTGTTGTCTGTATCACATCTTGGCACAACATTCTGTAAGCTTTTTCATATAAGGTGCTGTGAGAAAAGTAAAAGTGATTCATCTGTCAGTTTGAATAAATAAGGTCCCACAGGAAGAAATGAGAAGGAATTATTCGCACAACTGATGTGATATGTAGTCTACCTTTCACTTGGAGATGTACCGACTGCCGCCCTCTGTCCTTGCTGAGAAATTTGTGTATTGTACAAAACATAATTTATGGTAACTGACTTCTGCAGCAACACAATCAGATCTCCTAGTGTGGACCAATACACTTTCATCTTTTTTCAGCTTGGCAGCTTCAATCAGACGTCCTGAAATATAATTTGAGGACTTAAGATGTGGGAAGAATATTAATTATTCTTAAACAAAGCCAGAATGGCAAATCAAAATGATCACATTTGATTTAGCTCATAACAAATAGCTAGGTACGTACCTGCTGTGGAGTGTTTCAGCTTTAACTAGAGGGGAGCACTCGGTAGAGTGCAAAACCTCCGCCGCCAATACTGCTAGGTCACTCAAGTGAACCTGATATCCTATTCATTCAATTTGATGTCAACAGTGCTCACAGAGTTAGAGTTTGCAACTTTCCCTTTTACTTTTAACTTTTACATACTCAATTCATTCGTCATAACTAGATTCCTTGAGACAAGAAATTGATTTTACGTGGGTATATCCACCTGAAGTTCCAAAATCAGCCGCAATTATAATTTTGGCATGTTTTTGTTGGAAATCACTTATAACATGTAGAAATGCAAAAAAAAAAATCGAAATTTTGTTGAAAAAAAGTTGCAAAAATTTTTTTTTCTCTAACAATTTTTTTTTTTGGGGGGGGGGGGGGTTGGAAATCACTTAAAACATGTAGAAATGCAAAAAAAAAAAATTCAAATATTTTTTCAAAATGGCCGCATATTGGATTTTGGACCAAGTCCAAAATCTAATGGCATGATTCTTGGACCAGACCTAATCCCCCACCAAGTTTCGTCGAAATCCGTCGAGGAGTTTTTCCGTAATACTGTTCACAAACAAACAAACAAACAAACAAGCAAACAAACAAAAACAACAAAACAACAGAAAGGGTGAAACAGTAACCTCCGATCTTCGATGGCGGAGGTTAACTAGTTTATCACGCTTTGGCCCGTGGACTCGGTTAAGATAACGTGACTCTTTCTTGCAAATGATGCAAATACGTGGGAGGATATGGCATTGTGAAGAGATTGGCAATGCCGATCTTGATCGCAGACTCTTCTTGGTGATGACAGCACACCAGGCTTTTGAACAAAGCATCTACTGCAGATACTTCAGTAGCTCCCTCAAAACGTGCAAGCATCGTTTCTTTACTTCGCACTGCCCCCAAACCCCAAGTACCAACCCTCCTTCCAACCCCAAGCTCTCAACCCCCTCCCTTCCCAACGTCTCAATCTCCCTCATCCAACTCCTCCATGCACCCTCACTCCCAACTCTCTGTCCTCCCCTCCCCATTTCTTCCTGTTCTTAACACCATGACACAAAGATATACAGAGAACTTTGGTGCATGAGAAGGCCATTCGGCCTATCATGCCTGCGTTGTTCCTGACCCCATTTGTTAAGAACAATGTGAAACGTAAATAAAGATGGAACATTAAATTCACAATCACATCCCCTTTTTGGTTCACAAGCGCCAGCCAGAGTGACCACTATATTCGTTATGTGTGTGTGTGTGTGTCTGTCTGTCTGTCTGTCTGTCTGTCTGTCTGTCTGTCCCGAGCATAGCTCCGTGGGTTTTGATCCGATCCTGATAAAATTTGGGTGGGAGGTTTATATCATGATCTAGTTGTGTTTTCCTGAGAATGGGCGTGGTGCACCCATTATGGGCGGAGCCACGCCCCAAAAACGTATTTTTAGGGGGTAGCCGGTTTCAAGTTACATCTTCTCCGAGGGGGTTTGTCGAATCTGGCAGGGGTTTCGGTATTTGGTTAGCCCAATGGCACCTGCATAGCCCCACGGAGCTCGATTTTTCAATTTCATCCCAAGGTCAAGGTCACAAGGTCACGAACTTAGAAAATGTCAAAAAAATCAATAAATTGGGTATCGAGCTCCTAGGGTTTTCACCTGTTTCGAATGAAAGTTGGTATGCAAGTAGTGCTCTTCGAGTACTACAACTTTCATCATTTACATTTTTCCCGATTCCCGCCAGTTTGCCCGTGGCGTCCCCTCGAAGGTCAAAAAAAAGCTTGGCCCAGGTCTTTCACTAACCGCCTGGCCAGGGCTGCCGTTCGACTAAGGTTGGGGCAGGAATTTGGTCATGGTGCTGGGAATAGCTCACCTACTCTTTGCAAAGGACACTGTTGTATCATTAACATCTACCAACGTGTGCCGGCAGCTGGGATCTCCATTTAATGTCCATCTGAGGGATGGCGCGCACATTGATGAATCACCCTGCCTGGGAAACACCTGAATGACAGTTTGCAGCTGCGCCGAGATTCAAACGCAGACTCGACAGCTTAGAGGTGAGTGTGCATACCTCTAGGCTACCCTTCCAGACCTTGCTTACTCAACAGACTATCTTTATTTATTTAGTTCTATCCCTGATTTCCTGCATGCAGTCACAACCATAACCAACAACTGATGTCAATATTACAACAAAATGGTTTTGTAAGTGTTGACAACCAAATCTGCTTCATAGTAGATAACTACATGTGATTCTGGAGTGCAGTGTTGTAGTCCCCCCCCCTCCACACACCAGTGGGGATATATTTTGGTATTTGTAGCTGTTATGCGTGCCTACTTTAGGCGTAACCAAAACACACTATGGGGTCTCATCCGGTTGAACCCTTCCACTTCCTGTATGTGAAGCAGCCTGGAAACTGTGTACCCCCAACACATATCCCAGGCTGTGTACACCAATTGCAAGTACATTCATCTTGTAATTGTGTTGTATGTATGCATATATATTTCAAAAGGTTCTACGACTGAGATAATATTCCAAGACATGCCAAAAATAAAAAGTAATAAAAATTAAAATGGGGGTTTGCATTCATTAATTTTTTTTTTATAGATATAAACATTTATCTATTTTCTTCCTAAAATATACTTTTAAATTCAAAATATTGAAATAAATATGTACATAACATTCACGTGTCTTGCACTATTGTATCTCGTTTGTCATACATTTTGAACACTTGTATTATACATGCATGCAGAATGTAGAAAATTTGTTTTGGTAATGGAAAATGTGTATGAATGAATGAATGAATGAACGAATGAATGAATAAAGCGAAGTTGTGAATTGTTATAGCAAATGACAATGTTTGAGTAATTTCATTTTGCAAAATGTGCATTTGCCCTTCGAAGGTATCAATTGTACTGATTAAGTTGCTTTGGAAATGCCATTCTACAGCAATTGATACATGAAGAGTAAAAATTTTTTAAATTTATGATGTAGTTAAAAAATTTCCCCAAAAAGATTGTACAAATTAAATTATTTTTAGTAAGTATCAAGCTAATTTTAGATGAAATGATGTCACTGATGCAGTACTTTGTTTTCTTTCACATCATTCTTCCATTGCTCTTTTTCTTTGATTGTAAGTAATGAGTGTGTAAAGTGACATTTCAGATTATTATTTTGTTCTCAGGTAAACATAACACATCAATATACTTTACACTTTACAGCCGCAGAGATCTTAAGGTCTTGCAATCAATTGTGAAGACGTCAGAGAAACTCAAATGCATTCGAGATAGTTTGTTTTTTTTCCTTTATAAAAACATTTTAATGATCTGAAGTGCATTAATGGTGGAATATGATCCCGAAACTACCTTCTGCCTGACCTACGATTATGCTGGATAGTATATATATATAAAAAAAAAATGTATATTATCGTACAATAGACATTGTACTCGTCAATGTCTGGGTTGTCACATTCTAGTGAAATGAAGGAGATTAAAGTTTAATTCTTCTCTTCAACTGTTGTTTAATTGAAATTAAAAGTTGAAAGTGCTAATCCAAGAGGTTTGAAGCGAATCGAGAGACTGATCCATCTGAATGAAGGGTGGAGATTTCCTTTTGTGGGGTCATGCAGGAAATGCCAATATTGTTCTTGGGTTTTGTTTTTTTTAACCTGCTCAAAGTGGCCTGAAAAAGAGTGGTGTGCAGGAAAAGGTGCTACTTAGGGAGTAGTTGTTCAAATTTTCTTTCCATGTTCCTTGTGATGCCACTGTGACATGATTGCATGGTATACCTGACGTATGGAGTATATGCCCTTCCCATGTGGTTTTTCCTGGTCTCATTTGCTGGAGGAACTGATACATAAGTAAGCCTATTTGGTAACAGAGATGAAATGTCTGATTTCAATTTGTGTTGACCTTTTGTCTTTTATCTGCATTACAAGGAAACTTAACTGTGTGGAGGTCATTTGGCCCATTACATCTGTTTCATATCCACACTCTTAACTTTAATTTACCTTCTGTGTACTAAGCCCCAACCCCTCAAACCAGTACAATTAGAGGTTTGGTTGGCTTCTACTATAAAGCCACAAATCCAGAACTGATGCAGTACTTTGTTTTAGTGCATTCGTGCATTTCTTGGAGATCCTTGGAGATGAGCATGCGACCAGCTGAGTTATCATGCCATCTCCAGCTTCACCTATAACCACCTCCCCGACCACCACCTTTCCAGGAAGATCCTCCCTCTGAGTGTTAAGCAATTCTTCAACAAAATTCTGTATATTGCTTGATTGTCAACTCCATCGATTTTGTTCAGGAATAAGATTGGAGAAATGTTTGAGGTTTTCTACAAGGATTGTACAAGGAATAAATAATTATTGTGCTGTTAGCCTGTTCATAGATAGTTAGCATTAAGGAAGAAGGGCAGTGTAGATGAGTGCTGTTGTGATCCTCCAACATGTTCATAACATGCTAAGTTGTACTGATATCTGAAGATTTCGATCCATCTCCCCCCTCTCCACCCTTGTGTTTTTTTTTTTTTTTACATGTAAGGAGAGTGCAAGGGACGAAACCCAAGTTATATTTCCTAAGTCAATCCTTCACCTGCATGTGGCTGGTGGGATGGCCTAGCCGTCCACACACTTGCCTCTATGCTGTTTAGCCTGGGTTCGAATCCTGACCCAGCCCGGTGTTTCACAGGCAGGGCGATCCATCAATGTGTGTGCTGTCCATCGGATGGACATTTAATCGGGCGTCCTGTCTACTGGCATTATTTGCTGGACATTAAAGATCCCACGGTGTCCTTCACAAAGATTAGATGACCTATCACCAGCACTATGACCGAATTCTTGCCCTAGTCTTAGTCGAACGTCAGCCCTGGCCAGCTGGTTAGTGAAAGACTTGGGTCGAGCCTACCCTGGCCAACCGCACAAGAACGTCGGAATAATTGTGGCCATTGAAGAATAAGAAAAAGAAGATGAAGAAGTCCACCTGCATGAGAGTATACAATTAATGGTTGTTATCCAAGAGAAAAAACATTTCCTGAACATTCGAGCAGTACGAAAATAAGAACATGGTTTGCTTTGATCATAAGAACTGTGGAGGATAATCTTTACAGTGGCATGAGAGGGGCATAAACAATGTGATGTGTATATTCATCAAGCTATATTGCTCCACCTTTGACCTGGGTTGTTGATGCATTTGGGCTGCAAGGTTTCTGCCATTCATGTTTTTTAAATGGAAAATCCAGAAGGGTAGATCACCCAGTCATTTTGGAATGAAATGATCCCATAGTCATTTTGGAAACGACCTCCTGTAACAAGAGAAAGGCTGAAGAGTCAACCTCATTGTGGAAGTTTACCACATCACATGTTGACCATGAGAGCACATATGGCAGGCATGCAAATTGTCTCCACTCTGAAAGTCATTCATGAGGCAACTGGGTTTTGCTGACAATCTAATAGTGACCTGGTACTGTATGTCTCTTGTGACTAGTTTTCTTGAAGATTAGAACCCAGATCTTTCACTACTTACTGCCTTCAGCTGGATTTGAACCCCCAACTTCCAGGATCCCAGTCCCGTATCCTCACCAATCGGCCAACATCGTAGACCTATCGACCCTTTTACATCTTCATATTGCAGCAAACTACTTTCTGAAAATTGATCCAGCTTCCGGTCTCAGCATTCTTCACAGCAGTGTATGTGACGTGCACTTGTTTGAAGCTGAAATAAATTGTGAAGCTGCATCTGCAAAATTGCAAGAGCTAGCCCATTGTTTTGAAATATCAATCGGTCTTGTTTACTGTATTAAACTTTTGGTAGCAGTATGTTTGTTTCTATCACGTAACCCATTCCGAGTTTGATTCCCAATGCCAGCAGTGTACGCTCCATCTCGGAATGTGCCGTTGGATGGGGATGTCAAGCTGGCTGACTCTTCTCCATTTAGGTTGTGGATGCTAAACATGATCATATGGTATCTTTCAACAATAGTCAGTCATTGTGTACCGGCAACATGACAAGGTTCTTGTATTGCGTGGTAGATGGGTAGGTAATGCTGAGACGTGCATATGGTGCACCAAATAGTTTTTCATAATTAAAAATATACTGTACATATTTAAAAAGAAAATAAAGGACAATGTGGAAGATTGTATGTGTTAATTTATCGGGCCAGTGGCACCATATTATCGCTTTGTACAGGGTTTGAGATGCATTTGTAATGGTGTAATCTGATGGACATAAAGGTTCTTTCCTGTGTGCGAGTTCCCCCAATTGTTGGACAACTGAGAAAGGACAAGGGAATTGAATCAGAATTCTTTCCCACTTCTAATAACTTAGAGGCTGAAATTGTTTCATACCGTTCAACTTTCATTTCAATGACCTTTCGATGAATGAATATTATGATAACCAGTAATTAAAGCATCAATCTCTTAATTGTGTCTTGAAACTTTCTGGAAAATAAATCGTTCATTTCCATGTTCGTGCAACCTTAGCGGAGGAAAATGCTGTTTCGGAGGGTGGAGAAACAAGATCCGGCTGGTCATATTGTTGTTGGCTATTGCAAGGAAGAACAACAGTGGCTTTGAGTCGAGTAAATGGAGTTCATGGTTACTCAGACTCCAAGGGGACCTTTAAAACCGAAAAGAGCTTTGAAGGGCAGAGACCAGTAAAACAGAGACAGATATATTTAGAATCTTGTATCAAGTGCAAGTGGTTGCAACCTATTTGAACTCGTGCTTGTGAGTTGCTCAGATTCAACTATTGTTCCCTGTGTCCGATAATGCATTTCCACTGGGTCATCGTTGTGATGATCGTGTTCATGGGAGATATTGCGAATGCGAAGCAAACTGGAACGGTGCGACTCTCTCCCACGGCTCATGCGATCAGTAGCGTGTGGTTCCGGAGATCCGTGGAATTGTCCCACGAGGTCAGTGGCACGAGAGACCCCAGCACGACGATTGTACCTTCTGTGCCGGTCACACCTTCGTTTCAATGGATCACTTGGTCCGCTCGGGTGACTCCATATGTTCTGAGTATCTCACCGACCCGGGGACGAACTGCTGTGCTTGAAGGAGTCATTCCTTCAGCTCAAGAGGGTACCAAACCTCCCCCAACTCTGCCGTGCTTGGTTACATCATACAGTCGGACACTCACACCAACTGCAGGTAATACATACAGTAGATAAAGCTGATTATTTTTGTACACATAACAACTCAGCAAATGTATGATTGGAGCAACCTATTAAAGTCAGCAAATCGAAAAGTTTGCTTGACTGAAAACGAAATTTAAATTTTTTTAGGATTTGCGGGCATTTCAGATAACTTCATAACATCATAAAGTGGTTTATTTCTCAATAAATGTAACTGAAGGAAAGATTCACACCCCCTCTCCCCCGAAACTTCCTACCTACCCAATTTTTTTTATTTGAATTTTCTTGTATCTTGATTGGATTTAGAAGTCCCATCACATTTACGAATATATATATATATATATCTGTATCCAAATGAAATACAATGTCAAAAATTACCATGTACGGTGCCTTCAGAAAGTATTCACACCCCTTGAGTTTTTCACATTTTGTTGTTGCAGCCTGAATTTAAAATGGATTAAATTAAAATATTTTGTCACCGATTTACACAAAATACCCTATAATGACAAAGTGAAAACAGGTTTTTCGAAATTTTTACTCATTAATTAAATTAATGAAAAGCTGAAATGTCTTGTGTTAAGTATTCAACCCCGAGTCAATACTTTGTCGAAGTCTCTATGGCAGTCATTACAGCTTCGAGCCTTCTTGCGTATGTCTGTATCAGCTTTGCACACCTGGATTTGGGGATTTCCTCCCATTCTTCCTTCCAGATTTGCTCTAGCTCTGTCAAGTTGGATGGGGAGTGTCGGTGAACAGCAATCTTCAAGTCTTTCCACAGATTCTCAATGGGAAAAATGTCTGGGGTTTGGCTGGGCCACTTAAGGACTTTCAACTTCTTGTTCTGAAGCCATTCCAGAATTGCTTTGGCTGCATACTTGGGGTCATTGTCCTGTTGTAACGTAAATCTTCACCGCAGTCAAAGGTCTTTTGCACTCTGAAGCAGGTTCTCAAGGATTTGCCTGTATTTGGCTCCATTCATGATTCCCTCTCTCTCTACAAGTCCCAGCCACTGAAAAGCATCCCCATAGCATGATGCTACCACCACCATGCTTCACGGTAGGGATGGTGTTAGATGGGTGATGAGTTGTGCTCGGTTTCCATAAGATATAGCGCTTTGCATTCGGGCCAAAGAATTCAGTTTTCGTCTCATCAGACCACAGAATATTTTGCCTCGTACTCTCAGTCTTTCACGTGCTTTTTTTGCAAACTCAGACATGTTGTCATGTGCCTTTTTCTCAGGAGTGGCTTCCGTCTGGACACTCTCCCATAAAGCCGAGATTTATGAAGTGCTGCAGAGATTTTTGTGTTTCCAGCAGGTTCTCCCATCTCAGCGAAGGAACTCTGTAGTTCTGTCAGAATGGTCATTCATAGGGTTCTTTGTCACTTTTCTGACCAAGGTCCTTCTTTCCCAGTTGCTTCTTCTCCATATTCTTTCTATTTCCTAATGATTGAGCTCACTGTGCTCTTGAGAACTCTCAACACTCTTGAAATTGTTTTATTCCTTTCCTCAGATCTATGCTTCCTCACAATTCTATCTCGGACTTCTATGGACAGTTCCTTGGACTTAATGGGAGAGTGACTGCTCTGACATGCACTGTCAACTGTGGTACCTCAAAGAGAAAGGTGTGGTTCTTTCTAAATAATGTCGAATCAATTGAATTGACCACAGGTGGACTCCACTCAAGTTGTGGAGACATCTCAAGGATGATAAAATGAAATTTGATGCACCTGAACTCAATTTGGAGTGTCATAGCAAAGGGGTTTAATACTTATTGACTCAAGACACTTCAGCTTTTCATTTTTAATTGAGTAAAAATTTCGAAAAAATATATAAAAATTCCCCTTTGCCATCATGAGGTATTATGTGCAGATCAGTGACCAAAAAAATCACAATTTATTCCATTT
>CM068956.1:92346630-92363375 GCA_035128595.1 Eptatretus atami | reverse complement strand
GGCCTTCATGTGGTCCGCCTTTCTGGGCGGGGTTTCGGCCAGACGCCGGTCTGGCCCCCCCACGCTGCGCGTGTCTGGGTTTGCGAAGGTGGAAGCCGATGCGGCTTTCATAGCGAACTTCGGGATTCTGCCTCAGAAAACAAGACTCCGGATACAGTGTAGTCGGTGGTACGCTATGGTAAGCGAGACGAGGGTGCGAGCAGGCAGAGGGTACCGTGGGTTGTATTAGGATTTGCCTCAGAGATGAAATGGATGGGATATAAAATAAAGGGAAAATGATTTAATAACCTAACTAAAGCCATCGCAACACACCCCCGTCTTCTCCACACACAAGGAAGGGATCTAACTGCACGTGTATTAATGAAATAACTGACTCAGGACAACTGTATGTTGTATGCATACTCAGAACCATAACAATATATATTATATATATATATGTGTTGTTACAGTATATGTATGTGTATGTATATAATATATATACATATGTAATGTATGTGTATGTACATATATATATATTATGTATATGTGTGTTACATGTATATGTAGTATGTTATGATATATAATATATGTGTATGTATGTATGTATATATATATATGTATATTGTATTGTATGTATATATAATAATATATAGTGTTGTTATGTGTGTATGTTTATGTAGTAATATATATATTATATATATAATATATTATAAATATGTGTATGTATGTATATATATATGTGTGGTTATATAATTGTATGATGTATATTATGTTATATATATATGTATGTAGTATATATATATATATGTGATATGATATATATATATATATAATATATATATAATATATATATAATAACCCATTTGTCATTCATGACCTGAGCTCCAATTTCTCCAGCCTTCCCTCCTTTTCCATCTTGCTCTGTCTTTTCTCCATCTCTTTCCCCACTCTCTTTGTGGCTAATGATGACATCTTTGTTCGTGCATAATTTACCAAATGTTCTTTATGTCTTACTTTACAGATAAAAACTCTGTGGAGAAAGAACCAGTAACAACAACTCCAGTGCAGGAAAGGGTCTCCAGTTCTGTTTCTCAAGCAACAACAACAACAACAACAACCATGGTCAACAGCATGACAACAGCAAAAAAGCAAAATATTGCCCAATCTCCTTTATCCAAGACCACAGATCTGATAAGCAGAATATCTGTCAGTGTTTCTCCAGCTCTCAAGACACTGTCATCAAAGAATGAAGAATGCTCAGGACTGCGCAGGGCAACCACTTTTGTCAATTTGTTGTTTTGCAAATATTTGATGACGTCATCAATTGTACCGTTTTCCTCATCTGTGAAAATGACTCGAGATCTCACCGTAACTTCCCTAACAACTCAAGAGATGCCCCATCAAGCAAATACTTATAATAGTGCTTCTTCACCAAGTGCCAAGATGCTCTCATCCTCAGGAACGCCATCTTCAAATGGAAACTTCTCGACGCCAATAATTCAAACCACTCATTCTCGAAAGCCGACAAAGACGCCATCAATTCCACCTCTGCAGTTGTCAACGAAGGCACGACGTACTCCCACGACTGTGATGGAACACAATGCAGATCCTCTTACTCTTGTCCCAAGATCCTTCACTGAAAACGAGAGTTCTCATGAAATGGTTTTGCCAACAAGAGTGCTGATAACGGCGAACACCACTTTATTGAATAAAACAGCTCAAGGTAAAAGTAATTTTCTTATTTTTATTTTACCAACATTGTAAGGGTTTTCCCCACTAATGATGAATTGTCTTCTGTGTGTGCAAGACTACTTCTGCAAAATCATAATATTCATATAAAGTTATCAGCAGTGTTTGACTTTTGTACATGCTGCTGAGAACAAACATGAAAAAAATTAATGTTGATTAAAAAAAGCAAAACTATTAGATATAAGGTCTTCTTGCAAAATACATTTCATCAATCAATGTATGGACCATACTCTTGACAGATTACCGCCGAAGAAGTTACTGTGCAAAGGTTATACTAGGTTTGGCATTGCCTTCCCAGCAGTCAGTCAGAACAGGAATTTGTAATTTGTTCAGGGTTCTGGCGAACTTATCTACTCCATGAAAAATACCAGTTGGATCTTTAGTATCCACCAACCACCAGCAAAGGCAAATGGGTCCTTCAGTTTGACATCCTCGATGCACACATTGATACCTTGGATTGCATGCAAAATATCAGGGTGACAGTTTAAGCTGGGCTGAGATTCGAAACCACATTCGGCAGCTAAAGACGACCATATATAGCTTAAAGCTTCTACCAGCCCCACCGACCAAATTAAGGGTCATATTCAACATCTTTCCACACAGATGTTTACAATAATCAAACCACAGCAACGTATTTCATTCGTCGATTTACATACTATTTTATAACAATCTGTTCTGCCAAATGCCATTAAAAGATGAAAGAAACCAAGAAGGTCGAGAAGTCCCTGGCAACCCTTGACTCTGTATCTGCAACGGGTCCAGACGGCATCAGCAACCCTGTCTTAAAAACCTACCCTGCTGATATTGCATTCCTTCATTCTGTTCTGTTCCCCTATACTTTACCCAAGGTCTCCTTCTGTCTGCTTGAAAGTTAGCCAATATCAATATTGATGCACTACATAAAAACGAATCCTCTTAACTAGAGGACTATTAACTTACGTTAAATGATAAGCAGTCACGCAATTCATCATCACAGTTGACATCATATCCTTCCTTTTTTCCAGGCCTCATCTCAGATATTATTAATTCGGTTTTTGAACAAGTAACTCTCCAGGAAATACTGCTTCTGCTTTCCCAACAATGGATTAGATGGATACAAGTAACTCTCTCGGAAAGCATTGAATCTCAGACAAGAGATCAAGGCCACCTCTGTGAACATATCTAGAGCATTTGATGGTCCAGCACCCTACCTTGTTCTCTGAGCTTTCAGCCTAAAGCATCCGACGCCACTTTCTCTCACGGCTTGCTGCCTTTATATATATATATATATATTTTTTTTTTTTAACAAATAAGCACTGACAAATATCAAGGGTTCACTACCCTTCTCGGCTACCTGAGTTTCCATAAACTGGTTCAATCTGAATGGGTGTTTTTTCAGACACCATCTCCTTGTTGGATAGCTGTTGGCTCTCGTAGGGAGCTCATTCACCTTTTACCAGGTGTTGTTTTTAGACCTGACAAGGTGTCACAGTCGCCCTCCCCATTCGCAACCCCACTGGGGGTGTCGGTTTAGTCGCCAACAACCTGACCATGCAGCAGGTAGCACTGAGTTACACATTACCAATGGCAGTCCCCAAAAGACTGACCTGACCTCACCTTGGATTGCATGCAAAATACCAAGAAACTTTATAGCTTATTGAAACTTACATGGATCGTGAAACAGTAATCAGTCATTTGTAAAGAACAACTGTTCGATTTGAACACTCGAGAAGGACCTGCACCGGTAAGAAAAGGGGATTGGTGGGATGGAGAGCAATGGAAATACTACATCTTGTTCTTGACACACGCTGTTTTCCTCCACTCTCGCTGTGAGCCCGTGGCTCTCAGCAGGATCCTCTCATATCCTTGTCGAAGCTGAGGTGTCTCAAGGCGGTCTTGGGCCCTGTCCTGTTCTTCATCTTCATCACCACTCTTTCTGGTTCTCTGAAAAATCTTCCTTTATCTTATCGCTAATGACTCTACCCTCTGCTGTGGATCCTTCAAATGGGCAGGCGGCAGCCTTTTCCTCTGCAGACCTTTATACAGTAGAATCGGGCGGGAGTTGGTCCACTTGGAATATCTCTTTCAACTCTGACAAATCTCACACTCTCACTGTTGCAATGAAAGGGCTGGACCATTTGGCAAATTTGCTAATTCATTTCATTAATCACCCTTTTGAAGAAGTTCAGTCTATTTTGTCCTTCAACCCTGCTGTTGATATTTCCTCCTCTTTCTACTGTTTAATAGTTGCGTCCTGATCCATTATATGTTCTAGCCCCTCCACGAGCTTTGACTTTGTATGAAAAAAACTTATGTTTGGCGATAAAAATGTGACTGCAGGCATGTGACTTTGTCCATCAATGTAATTGGTAGTTTTGCAGCGTGCTGGCTCCATTAATTGTTTTCACTTGCTTCCATGCCTTGATGTCAACACAGAAAAATCACAAACCTGGAAATAATTATCCAATGCCCTTGATGTTTCTGCAGCATATTGCAGAACAATAGATGTGTCAAGAAAATTGGCACTGTTTGAGAAATGACTCGCTCACCTGTGTGGTGATTGTTTCACTCATTTGACATCATGAGTCAATTGTCAATGGAGATTGTTGAGCAGGAAACAAAAACCCAGGCCTATCATTGAATTATTTAATTTAAAAAAATACTGCAATTGCAAAAGCAATCCAATCCTCCCTCACTACCCCCACTCCGCCCCCCCACACTTTCTTTCTTTCTCCAGTCCTCCCAGAAAAAAAACATCCTCTCTCTCACGTCTCACCAATCCTCCCACACTCCCAACTCTCTTTTCTTTCTGCAATCCTCCCAGAATCCCCCACCATCCTTTCACCAATGCTTTCACACCCTCATATCCTCCTCATCTCCAAAATACTCCCATACCCCCTTTGCCTCTCCAATTCCCCCACACTCCCCGACCATATTTTCTTTCTCCAATCCTTCCACCCCCTCCTCCACTCCTTTATCTCCCGATCCACCTCGGCCTACACTTTCATGTTCCTCTTCCTCTCTCCAACCGTTCCACACTCCCATATCCTGCTTTCTCTCTCAAATACCCCACACACACTTCCCGACTCTCCTTACTTTCAACACTCCTCCCACATTCCCAAACCCTCCTTCCTCTCTCCAATACTCCCACATTCCCCTACCCTTGTTTCTCTCTTCGCTCTTCCTCTAATCCCATACACACCCTTCTCTCTTCCGTCATTTCCCCCTGTCTCTCCATTTTCACAATTTAATGCATTGTTTAAATGCACCCTTGCTCCCCACCCCAGGGAGAATGTAATAGATATATGGTCCAAAAGCCAATACAAAGAGAGTTTAAAAGTTGTGCATTTTGCTAAACCTATTATACTAGCGATACCCGTGCACATGCACGGGATAGCAGTACAACATAGCTGGTAGCAGGACGACAGACCGTTACACGGGGAATGACAAAAATACGCATTGTGCAAAATGCAAGTGGTATTATGGAACGCCAAGACTTCGTCCGCTAAGTGCCACAGCAGTTTCATAGGGATCGTGTGACGGCGAGTCGAGTTTTTAGTGTGCAAGCTTGGTATTATAATAGAGATACTCAACTTTCAGGTTTAAAATTCTCAATCCTAGTGCAGTAAAAACGTGTCTGTCGATTTGCCAGGACTACAGTGGCCTGCAAAAGTATTCACCCCGACCAATAATGCCACATTTAGATGAATTAAAAATGATGCAGAAACAATTTTTCTCAATAAACTTGTTTATTCATAACTTAAGAGATCAAACAAAACTGTTATAGTTGAAGGAGGTTACATGTCAAGAACACTTGCAAAAAAATGTACAAACCAAAATTCACTGGTTGCAATGGTGTTCAGCCCCTTAAGTCAGTACGTGGTGGAAGCACCTTTTACAGCAATGACCGCTACGAGTCCTTTTGTGTAGGTCTCGACCAGCTTTGTGCAGTGAGATGGTGAAATCTTTGCTCATTCTTCACATGAAAATTGCTCTAGTTCTGCCAAGTTTGATGGGGGATCGTCGATGGACTGCAATCTACAAGTCAATAAATGTTTAGTTGGGTTCAAGTCAGGACTTTGACTGGGCCGCTCAAGAACATTTATTTTCTTCTTATTCAGCCACTCCAGTGTGGCTTTAGCTTTGTGCTTCGGATCATTGCCCTGCTGAAATGTGAATCTACTACCCAGTTTCAGATTTATGGCTGACTCAAGCAGGTTTTCATCAAGGATTCTCATGTACTGTGAACCGTCCATTGTCCCTTCTATCCTGACAAGCTTGCCAGTCCCTGCTAATGAAAATCAGCCCCATAACATGATACTACCACCACCATGCATGACAGTAGGGATGGTGTTGATATGGTGATGTGCATTGTTCGGCTTGAGCCAGACGTAACGCTTTCAATTTAGACCAAAGAGTTCAATCTTTGTCTCGTCTGACCAAAAACGTTTCTCCACATGCCTACAGTATCATTAAGATGCTTTTCCCCAAACTCCATACAAGCTTGTAGATGCATCTTTTTCAGTAATGGCTTCTTTTTGCCACCAGTCCAAAGAGGCCAGCTTTGTGAATGGGACGGGGATATTGTTGATTGATGATCACTGACTCCCATCTCAGATAAAGACCCTTGCAGATCTTTCAAAGTCATTGTTGGATTTACAGTGACATCCTGAACCAGTTTCCTGCTTGCCTGGCTGCTGAGTTTGGATGGTTGACCTGATCTGGGCAGAGTCTGGATGGTGTGATACGTCATCCACCTCTTAATGATGGATTTCCCCATACTCAAAGGGATAATGAGTGACTTTGAAATGTTCTTATAACCCTCTCCTGAATGATACTTCTCCACCACTTTATTTCTGACTTTTTTGGAAAGTTCCTTGGTCTTCATGTTTGCCTTGTTGGGTGACCAAGTGAGTTACACCTTTGAACTCCTGAGATAAGTGGAGGAGCTTAATTTTTAAGTTAAACCACTGATTACATACAGGTGAAACTTATTACACTTTCAAACAAATAATTTGCTCCTGAAGTGATTTAGATTTAATAGGGAAAAAGTTTGAATACTTATGCAACTGAGAATCATCTGATTTTCTCTGCTCATCTAACATATTCACATTTTCTCTGCATTTTTTAACTTTATCACATTGGAGTAGTTTGTGAAGACTTTTATATTAAGTTTTTTTTGAATGCATCATGACGTAACCTCAGGTGGCATCATAATGTGAAAACTTTGGAGGGGGTGAATAATTTTGCAGGCTACTGTATATACATTTAAACAGTTCTGCAGATGAAAACATAAATATAATAATTTATCCTCTGAGAAAGAAAAACTAAAACGTATTTTTACCCCGTGGGGTCTTCCACCCCACGGGGTCTAAGCGCCGCTCATGTTTTCTCTTTTCTAGTGTACAGTTCATTTGAACATCTATTTCTCCATTATTCGTGAACAAAATTCGATGAAAATTGACAGGCATATACTAGACACATATGCGCAGGCATGAACTGAGCCCAAAGTGCGATTGCGGCCCTTCGGGCCGAGGAACGGCCCATTTTGGCCCATTTTCTTAAAATTGTTATTTCTCGGTTATTAGTGAACGGAACCGAACCAAACTTGACAGGTATATTCTACAGACCATTCCCCAGGCATTGTCTGAGCCCAAAGTGCGATTTTGGCCCGTTGGGCCGAGAAACGGCCCTTTCAGTACATTTTCTTTAAATTGCTATTTCTCGGTTATTCATGAAAGAAACCGGATCAAATTTGACAGGTATATTCTTGAGGTCACTCTACAGGCATTGAGCCCAAAGTGCGATTCCCACCCGTTGGGCCGAGAAACGGCCCTTTCGGCCCATTTTCTTTAAATTGTTTATAAAAACAAACAAAATTAAATGTGCTGGGCGATGTCCAAGCCAAATTAAGTCGCAAATGTTGATATGAAACTACCCTCACTCTTGTGAGGTGTTCTGGTTTCTTTTTCTGATGCGATGAAAATCTTACCAAATTTCAAAACTATCTTGTCGTCCGTGCTATTGCTCACCTGAGAGTTGTATGAATGAACTCACCACGCGGGTATGTTCGCAATTTGAACTTGTTCGTCAACTTTTTTCATAAACATAAATCTGATGTGATCCAAAACGACAATAAATCAACGTAACACTTTGGGACAAATTTACGAAAGGCGTGTTGCCGTCGTCGGAACACACAAACTAAAAATTGATAAATTGATGTACAAGAGGCCAGGAGTTATTTAGGTTAATTGGTTAACCTCTTATATAACACTGAACAAAATAAATGTTTAAAAGGCATAGAGTCATAAATTAGGCATGCACACTAATCGGCTGTTTAGGCACACACACAACTAATCAGCTGTTTGTCTCCCTTCATAAATTGCTATTTAGACAGGTGATTAGTTGTGTGAGTACAACGATGTTTTTGTCGCCATTTAAGGGGAAGGTGTGTTAGAAAGGCAATCGCTAAGCGCCTTTCATAAATTCGGCCCTTTCAGTTTAGTTTCTAACAAAGGAGAAATTGATCAATGAATTGCAATTGTAATAAGACAGAGCATTATCAATGCAAAGCCTCGTCAGGGTATATAGATGAGCACAGATCTGAGAACCAGTGAGGACTCACTCACTCACTCACTGATCAGGACAGCACAGGGAACTTTGACATAATCCACATTAAAGGCATAATATCAACTTGGGCTTAAATGTGACATTAAAATGTTATGGTTAAAGTAGACAAATTTGTCCAACTGTGCCTAAGGCTGCCCGAGCACGTTGGACGAGAATGTAGGCCTTAAAAAGTGTACGTCAGACTACGGGCTCGACTAGCCAGTTGGAAATGTCACTAAGGCCGTTCGGCCGTGCTTGTTCAGCCATTGATTTGAGTTGCGCTGCAAGGCTGAGAAATGCTGCAAATATTATGTTAAAACACAATTTGCCGCAACCCCAGATGCTGTACAGAATCTTTGCATTACCACTTGTTATGGTTAAATTCGATCAACTTTGATCTAAACTCATTATTGAAAAAAAACGATAGATATCTTATAACAGCAGATTTTCATTGGGTATATAAATTAAGTTTGAACTGAGAATTAACCTTCTATCTTTGTGCTAAATGTTATGTGCTGCCTCCGTGCACCGAAGCGAGTGAGCCAGTTATCCGGAGG
Organism: Eptatretus atami; assembly: GCA_035128595.1. Classification (NCBI taxonomy): domain Eukaryota; kingdom Metazoa; phylum Chordata; class Myxini; order Myxiniformes; family Myxinidae; genus Eptatretus; species Eptatretus atami. The sequence goes on along the minus strand of CM068956.1, from coordinate 92,354,502 downwards.
ACTTGCATGGCTGAAAAAATTGACAGATATATGTCCCATCTCTTGTTTAACAGGTGAAACCAGTGTACATGAAATATAAGGATATTTAATGAGCAATTTATTGATCCCTACTGCCTTCTTTTCAAATGCTAATACCATTGAATAAGATTCCTTCACAATGATTTTAAAAGAAACACTCAATGATTTTAAAACTCCCCACAGTTATACACACAAGTTTCAATGCTTTTAAAATAAACTCATCACTTACAAGTCAGCAAATTGTCTCATATATCTTAATAATAAAGGGTGTGTGTGTCAGTGTGTGTGTGTGTCAGTGTGTCTCCTCCATAACTCCAAAAGTATAAAACCGAGCAGCCTAAAACTTTGCATACATACTAACAAAATTCAAACGAAGTGCAAGAGTGAAAATTGGGTGTTTGGATTAATTAAAACACCCCTTTTGAAGATAAGACCCATACACCTGTATCATCCATGCACCCTATTATGTCACATTCAGCGCCTTCAGAAAGTATTCACACCCCTTGACTTTTTCACATTTTGTTGTGTTGCAGCCTAAATTTAAAATGCGTTAAATTGAGATTTTTTTTTTGTCACTGAACGACACAAAATCAAATGAAAAATCACTCAGAGCGACAACTTGGCGAAACAGAATGGCACTCCTTAGAGAACATACCTCCGCCAGGCTGAATAGTTTACATTTTGTATGCCACTGATAGGTCGGATCTGATTCCGGACCTTAACCAAAATCGAATTGGCTGGTTCTTGTCACCTAACCAACTCTTCCACCTCGTTTTGTCACAAGTCATCTCCAACTTTTAGAGATAAACATGCTATACATACTTTTTTGGCCCGATCTCTCAATGGTGAAGTATCACCTGAAAAATTCTCGAATCTGGATCCTGATTCAGATCTTCACCAAAATCTAAACAATTAGTCCTCAATCACACCAACCCAACCCGTCCACCAAGTTTCATCTGAATCCGTCCACAACTTTTTGAGATATCATGCAAATTCGTTTTCACCTCCATCTCTCAATGGTGAAGTATCACCTGAAAAATTCTCATAGTCAGATGCGGATCCAGATCTTCACCAAAACCGCAATTTCTTTCTTGTCACACTCCCAACCTGTGCACAAAATTTCATCTGGATACATCCACAACTTTTTGAGATATCCTGTACAAAAACAAACAAACAAACAAACAGACAGTAAGGTGTGAAAACATAACCTCCTTCAACTTCAGTGGTGGGGGTAATAAATACACTCACCATCCATCCATCCATCCATTGGGACCATATACTGTGCAGAGCATTGGTGCTGCCTAAGCAGTGTCTTTGGCTATTGGACACAATCCTGGACAGGTCACCACTCCAATACAGTATACCATCATGTTGGCACTCATTTTGCCAACCTCAGAAGGATGACAGGCAGATTCAACCCCACTTTGTATTAATTCATCAGCCAAGTGGGATTTGAACTCAGGATCCTAGAATCCCAAGCCCACCACCCTAACCATTAAGCCAACACCAGGCATATGTAACAAATACACTCACCAACAGACACTTATCGAACTCGATACATAACTATCATGAAAGCTCTGTGAGAATTTATGTCTGACTTCTTTGGAAAGCTCCTGGGTCTTCATGTTTGCCTTGTTAGTTGACCAAGTGAGTTACACCTTAAAACTCCTTAGATAAGTGGGGGAGCTTAATTTTAAGTTGAAACACTGATTACATACAGGTCTGGATGACTGATATTAAAATATTGATGTTGAAGGAACAGTTCAATATCATGGGCTTCGTCATCGGGTCACAGATAAAGGCACATGACAATGTCTGGAGTTCGCAAAAAAGCATGCGAACCACTGTGAGAGAATGCAAGGCAAAAGATTCTGTCGTCTGATGAGATGAAAATTGAACCCTTTGGCCTGAATGCAAAGCACTCCGCCAAGCTGAAACAGAGCACAGCTTATTGCCCATCTAACACCATCCCTACCATGAAGCATGGTGTTGGTAGCATCATCACGTCAAAGTAGAAAAAAATAATTTGAGAAATTTTTACATAATTAAAAATGAAAAGCTGAATTGGCTTGAATCAATAAGTATTCGACCCCTTCACTATGACACTCAAAATTGAGCTCAAGTGCATCCAATTTCCTTTGATCATCCTTGAGATGTCTTCCCAACTTGACTAGAGTCCATCTGTGGCCAATTCAATTGATTGGACATGATTTCGAAAGAAACACACCTTTCTATATAAGGTCCCACAGTTGCTAGTGCATGTCAGAGCAGAAACTCTCCCATTAAGTCAAAGGAACTGTCCGTAAAGCTCCGAGATAGAATTGTGAGGAGGCATACATCTGGGGAAGGGTATAAAACAATTTCTAGAGTGTTGAAAGTTCCCAAGAGCACAGTGAGCTCCATCAGTACGAAATGGAAAGAATCTGGAACTACCCAGACTCTTCCTAGAACTGGCCATCCAAACAAACTGAGTAACAGGGCAAGAATGACCTTTGCCAGGGAGGTGACCAAGAATCCAATGACCACTCTGACAGAACTACGGAGTTCCTTCACCGAGATGGGAGAACCTGCTGGAAGGACAATAATCTCTGCAGCACTTCACAAAGTTCTTCAAAAATCCTTGGCTTTATGGGAGAGTGGCCAGATGGAAGCCACTCCTGAGAGAGAAAAAGACACATGACAGAATGTCTGGAGTTTGCAAAGAAGCACACGAACCACTGTGAGAGCATGAGGCAAAATATTCTGTGGTCTGACGAGAAGAAAATTGAACCCATTGGCCTGAATGCAAAGTGCTACATTTGGCTGAAACAGAGCACAGCTCATCACTCATCTGACACCATCGCTACGATGAAGCATGGTGGTGGCAGCATCAAGCTACGGGGTTGCTTTTCAGTGGCAGGGACTGGGAGACTTTTAAGGATAGAGGCAAAATGAATGGAGCCAAATACAGGCAAATCCTAGAGGAGAACCTGCTTCAGAGTGCAAAAGACCTTAGACTGTGGTGATGATTTACGTTCCAACAGGGCAATGACCGCAAGCATGTAGCCAAAGCAATACGGGAATGTCTTCAGATCAAGAATGTGAAAGTCCTTGAGTGGCCCAGCCAAAGCCCAGACTTGAATTCCATTGGGAATCTGTGGAAAGACTTGAAGATTGCTGTTCACTGATGCTCCCCATCCAACTTAACAGAGCTTGAGGAAATCTGCAAAGAAGAATGGGAAAAACTCCCCAAATCCAGATTTGCAAAGCTGATACAGACATACCCAAGAAGACTCAAAGCCGTGATCACTGCCAAAGGCGCTTCTCCAAAGTATTGACTCAGGGGGCTGAAGACTTATGTAAATTAGATATTTCTGCATTTCATTTTCAATAAATATGTAAAAACTTCCAAAGACATGTTTTCACTCTGTCAATATGGGTTATTTTGTGTAGATCGGTGACAATTAAAAAAAAAATTAATCCATTTTAAATTCAGTCTGTAACACAACAAAATGTGAAAAAATTAAAGGGGTGGGTATACTTTCTGCAGGCACTATTGTTTCTTGGCATGAGTTATGAATGTCATAAATTTAATTCTTCACTTGCATTGGGTCGTAGATCAGATATAGGAAGTTTCAGATTTTTCGGATAAAGATTTCAATTCAACAAATTATGGCTGGAATACCACTTCACCAATGATGTTATTGTCATCACCCTATATACCCCATGGGGAGTTGATGACATTTGCCAAGTTTCAATTTTTTTCGTTTAGCGGTTTTGGAGAAAATGATTTGCAATTTTTTTTATACTTTGATCCAATATGGCTGCCATACCATGTGACCTATAATGTCATAAATTTAATTGTTCACTCACATCGGGTCAAAGATCAGATATATGAAGTTTCAGAATTTTGGATAAGGATTTCAATACAGCCAATTATGGCAGAAATACCACTTCACCGATGACGTCATCATTATCACCCGATATGCCCCAAGGGGAGTTGACATGCCAAGTTTCAATTTTTTTCGTTGAGCGGTTTTGGAGAAAATTATGTCCAATTTTTTTTCTGTAATCCAATATGGCTGCCATACCAGGTAACCTGTGACATCAGAGTTATCAATACAATATTCTCCATGTGGAGTCCCACCTCTGTTTAAAGTTTTGCATCGAACGAGCAAGCAGTTGCAGAGAAAAACATTTTAAAGCGAAAATATACAGACGTGGACACACACACACACAAAGACAGACAGGGATGACGTCAGAGTTATCAATATGTTATCAGACATTGAAATCGTTTCGCAGCCACTTCGGGGTGAGCCAAATTACAGTACGATTCAACAGAATTAGTATTATCAGTGAATTTTCTGTCTCTTTTTTTCCTCGCTTCTGACTTTAAACATTTTGCACCTGATGATGCAGAAATAAATGCTGAAATTCATTGCTGATGATAATAGTCCAATTGATAATTATGTGGGTGTGCGCACTCAGTTGTAGCTCCTGATGCAGGTGTATTTTGGCGCAGGTGGCTGCCTCTCCAATCCGTGCCATCACGGTGGAACCTGCGTACCTTCCTCACGTGACACAGGACACAATGTGTGTCATTGCACCAGCAACTGGGAAGGACTAACCTGCTTGCAAGGTGCATATATTTAGTTCATTTATACTATATTCATTGTGGTTAAGTTGACTCTTTTCTCCAAAATGTGGACCATCACAAGTACACAGTGTCGTTTATCATTCTTAAGCATGAAATGCGATTTTTCCTGCATCAAAGGTTGGTTGTTTCTATGAGGGGCGTTCAAAAAGTTATACGAATGAGATGCTCACAATAGCTTGATCGATTCAAGGTATTTTTCTATTTTCCCACATATTTGTATCGTGTCGAACCCCCGCTATTCGCAGAGGACACGTTCCTGGAAAATGCTGTGAATAGCGAATCCACAAATAGCATATTCAATGGAAAAAGGGAGAGATAGGTTCCCAGCTGTTAGTGACCCAAAAAATACCGTGAATGGTGAAGCCGCGAATGTTGACTGTGAATTATTTCAGTGGCAAAAAGGGGGATAGGTTCCTGGCAGTTCCTGATTCATAGGGGAAACTTTTTGGTTCACGGAAAAATATTTTCACGAAAAAAATAAGTGACCACTATATTCGTTATTGTTGTCTGTCTGTATGTCTGTCTGTCCCGAGCATAGCTCCGTGGGTTTTGATCCGATCCTGACAAAATTTTGGTGGGAGGTTTATATCATGATCTAGTTGTGTTTTCCTGAGAATGGGCATGCTGTGCCATTATGGGCGGAGCCACGCCCAAAAAAACATGTGTTTTTCGGGGGTAGCCGATTTCAATTTGCATCTTCTCCGAGGGGTTTGTCGAATCTGACAGGGGTTTCGGTATTGGTTAGCCCAATGGCACCTGCATAGCCCACGGAGCTCGATTTTTCATTTTTGTCCCAAGGTCAAGGTCACAAGGTCACGAACTTAGAAAATTGCGAATTTTGACATAAAAAATTTTCTTCTCCGAGGGGTTTGTCGAATCTGGCTGGGGTTTCAGTATTTGGTTAGCCCAATGGCACCTGCATAACCCACGGAGCTCGATTTTTCATTTTCGTCCCAAGGTCAAGGTCACAAGGTCACGAACTTAGAAAATTGCGAATTGTGTTTTTAGGGGGTAGCCGATTTCAATTTGCATCTTCTCCTAGGGGTTTGTCGAATCTGGCAGGGGTTTCGGTATTTGGTTAGCCCAATGGCACCTGCATAGCCGCACGGAGCTCGATTATTCATTTTCGTCCCAAGGTCAAGGTCACAAGGTCACGAACTTAGAAAATTGCGATTTTGACATAAAAATCCATCTTCTCCGAGTGGTTTGTCGAATCTGGCAGTGGTTTCGGTATCTGGTTACCCAATGACACCTGCATAGCCCCACAGAGCTCGATTTTTCATTTTCGTCCGAAGGTCAAGGTCACAAGGTCACGAACTTAGAAAATTGCGATTTTGACATAAAAATCCATCTTCTCCGAGTGGTTTGTCGAATCTGGCAGTGGTTTCGGTATCTGGTTAGCCCAATGGCACCTGCATAGCCCCACGGAGCTCAATTTTTCATTTTCGTCCCAAGGTCAAGGTCACAAAGGTCAAGGTCACAAAGGTCACGAACTTAGAAAATTTCGAATTTTGACATAAAAATCATACGACCGCCCAAACTTTGAGAGCTAGGATAACAATATTTTTATGCATAATCTTGAGGTCATTCCCACCTAAAGTCTTGAAACGATTTTACTCTATCTCGAACACCTTGCCCGTGGCGCCCCCTTCAAGTTTGTTTTTACGCTGATTTCATCAAAGTATGGATAATCCGATGAGTGCGAAATGCCATATAGCCTATATGACGTTATATTCTTCCTGGAATGTTCCAGAGGAAGTTTTGCACCAAAGGTCATAATCCTTGACCTTTGACCTTTAAAGGTCACAAAGGTCAAATTTTCAAAGTTGTGGGAATCGAACCGGGTTTTCGACCTTCTTCGACGAACTAACTCCAATAAGCTATAGCACGTATCCTGTTTCCTTATTTTAATCTCCACAATATTGTTTTGTGACCTTTAAAGGTTATGCAAGAGTCAAATTTTAAAAGTTGTTGAACGAAACCGGGTTTTCGACATTTTGCAGCTAATAACCTGTCACTCGTACCGCATCATGTTGATCATTTTTATAACTTGGTCAAACATTATCACATTGTCTCATCCTTGACTTCTGAAACAATCTACATCGTCAAATACCGCTCGTGAACCATCATCGTCTTCAGACTTGTAAAAGTTTAAATCTTTTCGACCGCAAATACGCATGATTGCAGTTTCATTAAAAAAGTGCTTACAAATAATAACTAGAGGGGGACACTCGGTAGAGTGCAAAACCTCCCCGCCAATACAGCTGGTCACTCAAGTGAACCTTATATCTTATTCATTAAATATGACGTCAACAGTGCTGACAGTTATAGTTCTTTTCTCAACATTTTTTTTGGGGGGGGGGGGGGGGGGGTTGGAAATCACTTAAAACATGTAGAAATGCAAAAAAAAGAAATCGAAATTTGTTTGAAAAAAAATTTGCAAAATTTTTTTTTCTCAACAATTTTTTTTGGGGGGGGGGGGGTTGGAAATCACTAAAACATGTAGAAAGCAAAAAAAAGAAATCGAAATTTTGTTGAAAAAAAAGTTGCAAAAATTTTTTTCTCTAACAATTTTTTTTTGGGGGGGGGGGGGGTTGGAAATCACTTAAAACATGTAGAAATGCAAAAAAAAAAAAATTTCTCTAACAATTTTTTTTGGGGGGGGTTGGAAATCACTTAAAACATGTAGAAATGCCCAAAAAAAAAATTTTCTCTATTTTTTTTGGGGGGGTAACAATTTTTTTTTTGGGGGGGGGGGTTGGAAATCACTTAAAACAGGTAGAAATGCAAAAAAAAAAAAAATTCTCTATTTTTTTGGGGGGGGGTAACAATTTTTTTTTTGGGGGGGGGGGGGGGGTGGAAATCACTTAAAACATGTAGAAATGCAAAAAAAAAAATAAAATTCTCGAACAATTTTTTTTTGGGGGGGGGGACCAAGTCCAAAATTTAATGGCATGATCCTTGGACCATACCTAACCCCCCCACCAAGTTTCGTCGAAATCCGTCAAGAGTTTTTCCATTATTACTTTCACAAACAAAACAAACAAACAAACAAACAAACAAACAGAAAGGGGTGAAAACGGTAACCTCCGATCTTCGATGGCGGAGTTTAATAATAAAAAGACAACACCAGCTACCATTTCCAATGTTTATTGAAGGAATGGGATTAACAGTTTATTGAAAGTAATTAACCAACCATACTGTATAAGTAAAAAAAA
>CM068956.1:92314709-92329445 GCA_035128595.1 Eptatretus atami | reverse complement strand
TTTATCTCCACTTTCTCGTTTAAATCTTCTCCCTGAAACCGATGTTAATAGTCTTGATGCATATATTTCGAATAGACTTGTCAACTTGCCAAAGGGCTGCTTTGTTGGTTTTCTTCAAAGTACCATCACAGTTGGCCAAGGACGAAGGAAGGGGGCCTAGGGGGTGTTTCAGTATTTCTTCATGTTCAATTTCTGCTGGAAGCTACGAGTATCATGTCTAAACAACCCTGATAAAATCTCACACTCTCATGATGTCCTCCGAAAGGACCATCTGGAACCCCCCCCCCATCTACTTTCTTAACAATCCTCTGAAGAAGTCCTTTCATTCAAGCTTCTGGGTCTGAATATCTGCCATGATCTTCCTGGAAGGCCTACATTTCAACTGCCCTCCAAAGCCAGTCACAGATTGGGTATCCTCCATTGTGCAAAGTCCTTCCTTACCACACCTGAGCTCCTAACCACATACAAAGCTTTTGACTGCAGCATGATGGAGTACTGCTCTCCCCTCTGGGCTGGTGATCCCGCCTCTCACCTTTCTCGTAACACGATGGAAACCAAGGCATTTCAGATCATAAGTATCTCCATTGATAGAGCTGAATCTTTGATTCTCTCATTTCTCTCACCACAGAAAGGTCGAGTAGTTTTTCTGTCTTCTACCATCTCCTCTCCAGCCTTGCCCCCCCCCCCCTTGCACTGTCTGAGATATGTCCCCCCCCCCCATATTTCCACAGGGTGCTTAAGGTCTGCCAGCAACCCTTCTGGTAAAACTATCCAAATCTTCCCCCATCCAAATCCACGATCTTTTCTACCTCCGCTAATCCACCACCTCCTTCAAATTCCCTGCTTTCCTTCCTGAAAGTCCCTGTCATGCAATGACCTCAAAGTCCCTGTAGTGTCCATCTTGTTTACCCTGCATACCCCACCCCATCCCTCTCCTTTCCACAGATCTTCTCATGTCTTGTTCCCCACTTGTTGTTTTTCTCTTCTCTCCTGCCCTTCTTGTCTCCTGCTCCCTTGTTGTGTGTTTCTGTGTGTTAGCTCTATATGAGCCTCAACAGTGTATACAAAAAAGAAGTCCCCGTTGGATTTAATCCGAAATGGGAGCTTGTGGATTTGGTCTCAATTTTCACATGCGTGCGGGCGTGTGTGCGTCTGCAACCATACCTCAGACCTGCATAGACCAATTTTATTCATACTTGGCACAAAGACAACACATGATGGTTTACATATGCATGTCATTTTTTTTGACATCAGATCCAAGATGGTCAACTGTTGGCCATTTTAGTTGTAAAAGAAAACCCCGTGTCAAACGTGTCCTCAACCATTTCTCAGAGATGCATTTACCGATCTTGTTTAAACTTGGCACACAGGTCCTGAATAATGGCTCACATAAGCACCTCGTTTTGTTTCCAGATCAGATCCAAGATGACCAACTGGTGGCCATTTTAGTTGTAAAAAAAAAACCTGATGTTGAACACGTCCTCAACCATTTCTCGGAAAAGGTTTTACTGATGTTGTTTAAACTTGGCAGAACGATAACGAATGATGGCTTACATCTGCAAACCATTTGTTTTCGAGATCAGCTCCAAGATGCCGAATGACAGTCATTTTGTTACTTAAACGTGTCCCTAACCATTTCTCCGACATGCATGGTCCGATTTTGTTCAAACTTAGCACAAGAACAGTACACAATAGCTTACTCTTGCACCTCACTGTATTTTGTGAACTGATCAACGATGGCCAACTCGTAGATTGGCAGCCATTTTAGTTGTAAAAAACCCGATGTTGAACATGTCCTCAACCATTTCTCGCACATGCATTTACTGATCTTGTTCAAACCAGGCACCCAGATAATGAATGATGGCTTACATATGCTTGTCATTTTTTTCGACATGAGATCCAATGTGGCTGACTGGTGGCCATTTTAGTTGTAAAAAAAAACAACCCGGTGCCAGACACATCCTCAACCATTTCTCGGACATGCATTTACCGATCTTGTTCAAACCAGACACCCAGATAACGAATGATGGCTTACATATGCTTGTCATTTTTTTTCGAGATCAGATCCAAGATGGCCATTTTGTTATTTAAATGTGTCCCCCAACCATTTCTCAGACATACTTAGTTTGATTTTGTTCAAACTTGGCACAACCACAGTGCATGATGGCATACATGTGCCCTTCACTTTATTTTACAATCTGATCAAAGATAGCCAACTGGTAGACTGGTGGCCATTTTAGTTGTATATAAATATGAGCTGGCCCTTTAACTCCGTACAGCAAAATTATGAAAAGAACAGGGGCTATGACATTTTATGTCTTTTTTTCCTTGCTTAAGTTAATTTGTTTTTGCATGTACACACTTCATATACTGTTTTGTAGCACCAAAAAATACATTTATCTAAAGTAGCTTCTCTTACTTTGATTAATTAACAATGAGGTATCTTTCTTCCTATCACTATCCCTTTATCTGCTTCTAGACATGGCAGCTTAGGACTAAATACTTCCTTTTGAGTTGACTGGTTATGCCTTTGACTACTCGCAAAATAAAACATGACCAAACTGAGACCTGAGTACATTCTCCTCTTCAAAAGACGTGAACATTGTCCTATCTGTAAATGTGAATCTTAAAATCCCATGGAATCTTTAGGACTCTGGGCAAGTCCTTTGATTAATGCATTAGTCTATAAACTTCAGAAAATGAATGTTGAGGCTGCTGACAAGATATCTCAGAGATAGTGTATTCCCTTCTGAGCTGTCTAATCTGGATTTGATTTTTGGTCTGACGGGAAGCACGATGCTTTTCAGGCAGGATTTTGCACCACTGTGCATGCCATCTTTCAGAAGTTCCATCTTCTGTCCCATCTTCTAGTATTAGCCTGTGCTTAATTATTATCTCCAGGTATGGAAAGAGTCAGTTCTGTGTACATTTCTGGCCAAATTCTAAATTTTTGCCATGGTTGAGGGATCCTTCGGCAGCACTCGGAAATAGAGTAATGACATACCCATGGGTAAATCCTAGATGATGGAAATATTCAAGATTGGTTGTGGGCACTCCAATGCTTTGACATAACTATGACAAAATGAATACTGACTACAGTATTTCAACATTCCCCTCCCTCCTCCTCCGCTCCTATCCTCCCTCCTGTCAGTTCCGCATCATTTTTGTCGATCTCTTATTGTTGCATGGTACACCACAGGGAGAGACATCTGTGAACTGAACGTGTGTGACATTCAAAGTTCAACTTGCATCAACAATGAAGGTTTCATAAGCTGCACCTGCTTGCCTGGCTTCTACAAACACCACTCACTGGACCATGCCTGCAGAGGTAGTGCCTCTGGCATTGACAAATTCTCCACTTGATAATACATTTTCATCTGAGTAAAAGATAGTATTTTATGCAAATTCAAAATGTTCTCAGACTGAGATGCACACAATAGTCTAAGAAACGGCATTTTAAAAAAGACCAATATGTATACGTTTGTATGTACTTATGTATACGTATGTATGGACTTGCACTGTTGTGAGCATCTCGTTCAGAAAACTTTTTGTTCGTTCTTCATATATTTGCATGTGCAAAAAATATAGCCAGTTACATGATTGAGGTACGTAGAGGAACATCAAATGTCATGTTTGTTGTTGCAGCTTGTGAAAATGGGTTTATTCTCCAAAACGGAGAATGCGTTCAGTAAGTTTAAAACAAACTCCTTTATTTGTGTTCATTTCTATATTTATGTGTATTGACTATGCAATGTCAAATGATCTCTTTGATATCCTTTGTACAGGTGTTCTTTTGGATTTTCTGGACATGGATGCAGAGAACGTATGTAAATGCGTATTGTTTATTTTTTTTTTACACTTAATCGCAATTACACTGGTTTCTGTTGCATTTCTCTAAGTATTTATTGCTTTGCTTTTCTTGACAGCATACCTACTTTCTTCCATCCTGCTTGCTGCCTCTGCAGGACTTCTACTATTGATTTTCACTGTTGCACTCGGAGTGATATGCAAGAGGTCTTACCCAGAATGCCGAACACTTCTTAATCTCAATACTTAATTCATAAAATTGAATCATAAACTGACAGATGACTTATTTTATATGCCATTGTAGAAAACGCCGGGTGGACTTGAGACGCTCACACTTTAATCACGAAGCTTTCCAGCTTTCACCGTATTCTGAACTACCTGACATCCCACGGAACTCCTGGTTAAGGGAGGAAAATGAAATCCATGATAATAGCAGCACCCACAGCCTACTGCGTTCAGAGGAAAGCTATATCTCGGTTTGTTTTTCATCTATTACTAAAAAGAGACACGTGTGTGTGTGTGTGTGTGTGTGTGTGTGTGTGTGTCATGTGAAGAAGCAGCATAACTGAGCTTTAGCAGTTCCTGCTGTTCTAGAATAATAAAAATGGTACCGTTGGTAAGCTATAAATCGATTTACTTGGTTGGAAAGCTAATTATAATTGACCTACTTGGACCAAAACTTCATGCCCGTTTAATCTTAAGGATGCCTGTTTCAAAAGCTTTATTTTGATATTGAAGAAAAAGAAGCGGTAATGCGAGCTTAATGTAGCACTTTAAATCGCAACATTTATTATTTCTCGACAGCAGGAACCCTTTAGAAGGACATGGAAGGAGCACACAAAATCATATATAGTCATATTTCATGAAGCAATATAAAAATACATAAAAGTAACAGAAAGAGCACAAAACAACAATGACAGCAGTAGCAGTAACAGCAACAAGAAGAATGTGTTATTTTTTTAAAATCTTTTTTTTTGTTGTTTTTCACCTCATTTTACATCCTTATTGAGACTCATATATAGATGTGCAATATGTTTGTAAAGTACAACATGCTGTCTTTTGATTAAACCCGTCAGCGAAGTGATGGATAGGTACGTATTGTCATGCATAAATCTACATCAAGACTTGAGTGAATGCAACAAGTTGCAAAACAGTGCCCAAGGGGGAAGGGAAGGAAATTCATTTGAGAAGAAATAAGGAATGATATTTGGAAAAGAGGAAAGAGGAAAAAAATTGGGAATGGGAGGGAGTCTAAAAACTCAGCAATTTGTGTGTCCCTAATATGTAGATGAACCAAATGTTTAAAAAGGTTTTTCAGTTATGAAGAAAAATGTTTATCAGTTACTAAGACAAAAGCAAGTTAGGCCTATCATTATAAAGACTTATTTGTATTATTTTTCTTTTCATTTTCCCCATTCACCTTTTTCAGCCTGCTTACCGCAGTTCACTTAAAACAATGGAAGACATAGAATCCTACACTATTCTGCCAGGAGTGCAATGTGACATATTTGGTGGTCGACAGAATCTGTCGTACACATTTGATGAGAATCGCCGCAGCGAATATTTCTGACTCACGTAAACAGGTAAATGTGCTTGCAAAGTTGCCAGAATTTTTTGTGTATTCTGGCAATTTTGAATGAATATAAATTAGGAAATAGATTTTGTAATAGGCACTGTTTGCTGCGTAAGTAAAAGAAAAAAACAGGTTTTATCAGATTTGATTGTACTGGAGATCATGTCGTAGACCAGACAGCTGATCTGGTCTATGATTTCGACAACAATGGACAGGTTGGACAACAAAAGACAACAACGTTGCAAATCTGCAGTGGCCAGACCAGAACCCCGACTCATTTAAACCCAATGACACCACTCTGGGACCTCTTGGAATGTTGCCTCAATTCTCGTGTCGGACCACAATCCACCATTGAACCTGGACTTGCACAGAAGGAACAGTACAATAATGCATCTGATAACTACCAATGTTTACTGCAGGGTAATGGTCATAACCGAATATATATTGAATGAATTATTATGAACTAATAACCCTGCATGTCAGCAATCCAGAAAAATGAAAAGTTAATTTTCTTTCACTTAATTTGTGAGATGAAATAATGTAAACGTTGAGCCAAAAGGCAAAATTTTAATTTTCCATGAGAAGATAATGACAAGTATGAAAGCAGCAGAGCCTAGGGTTATTCTGAGGTTTAATCAATGTACTCAGATTTGTTATTTTTTGGCATTTCCAAAAAAATAAAATTCCTGTATTTGATTAATGGATGGCATCAGGAAAATATCTTTGCTTTTATACACAATTTCACAGGATAATAATAATTTCAAACGAGAAGGGCACTCTTCGATGTCACCAGATATGCCTCTGCCCACATTTTTACATCATTATAATACTTGCCCCAAGTTTAATTTAAATGCCTGAACCCAGATTCAAAATATTAAATAATTCTACCTGCCAGACCATGCATCCGATCAGGTTGAAATTTAAAACATATATTCCGCATGACTGCTAGATCATAATTCTGACATTTCACATTGATTGATGAACTGGATCAAGAAAAGAAAAAATTAAGATTTTCGTTCAATCCAATATGGCTGCGTCTGGCTCATGTGACCTATTCATTATTTGTGAACACTCTGGTTTTTGGCCCCATCTCTCAATGGTGAAGAATCGCTTTTTAAATTAAATAATTGTCGTATCTGGATCCGGATTCAGACCTTCACCAAAATCGAATCAATTTGCCCCTGTCACCCACCCAATGTGTCCACCAAGTTTCGGCCAAATCTATCCACCACTTTTTGAGATATCGTGCTATATATAATTTTTAGCCCTATCTCTCAATGGTTAAGAATCACTTAAAAAATTGTAGTAGCCGGATCTGGATCCAGATCTTCATCAAAATATCAGTTCATTCTTGTCACGCACCCAGCCTGCCCACCAAATTTCATCCAAATCCGTCCACAACTTTTTGTCGTTGAGATATCCTGCACACAGACAGACAAACAGACAGGGGTGAAACATAACCTCCTTCACCTTCGGTGATGGAGGTAATTAGCATGGATGGACATATGTATGGACATAAGGACAGACGAACAACCCGAAAACATAATGCCTCCGGCGACTTCGTCAGCGGAGACATAAAAAGTAAGGTACTGATGTTTAATATGTATTTATTTTCGTTTTATCACTAATACTGTGATATTGCTATTATAATTAACAGTGTGCAAATATGAGCATTATAAAATACTGCACAATATTATATAAAAGTATTTCATTTTGGAATGCTGAAGTATTGAGCCTGCACACCTAAACTTAAAATGAACCATCTGAACCCACATGTGAATTTTATTTCCAGCAACGCAAGGCGACACGTGCTTTATAAAGGTGTCATATTGTGCCATTTTCAACAACTTTGCACGACAAGCTTTGCTGCTATGGTGAGGGCCCTTGCATCTACCAGCACAATTATGCACTTTGCCAAACTGCTGCATCTGTTAGGAATTGGTTCGAGGACAACAATTTTGCATGTCTGCAGTGGCCAGACCAGAACCCTGACTTAACACAAATCAAAACCAATATGTGACTTTTTGGAATGCTGCCTCGATGATCGAGTCGGACCACAAACCACCATTGAACGAGGACTTTAACTGAAGGAACAGTACAATAATACATCTGATAACTACTGATGTTTGCTGTCAGGCATTGGTGCAACGTAATATAAATTGAATAAACTATGATGAACTAATAATAACCCTTCATGTTTCCTTACTGTCCAAATACTTTTAGTAATACAGTGTGCTTTCCAAATGCAGATTTGATGATTGCTGTGATGATAATGATTATATCATGTAATGTTACATTTAGACCAAAAAACAAGAAAAAGAGCAATCAGAGATTGCAGACCCTCGACAAGACTTAATTTGTGTAATTTTGTGTGGTGTTTGTGTTCTGGTGTCTTATGTTATAAATAAGAGACATAAATAGAACTGCCACTTTATAACTGCTGGCAGTGATGACCAGGTACCAGTGAACCATGGGTGGGTGAAAGGGTATGCCAACTGGAAATGAGATGGGATAAATCTGTGCATGAGAGAGAGCAAATGTGTTTGAAAGAATTCCCAGGATGAGTTGATGTCGGAGAAAGTAGAAATGGGAGACCAGTCAAGAAGTTTGATGGCTGCTTGAAGACCCTGCCAGTCGGCCTTAGTGAAATGCCAGACTTGTCGGCGCTGAGGTGGTTCTCCAATAACAGCCAGAGATATATCTACTTTGACAAGCATATGGTCAGATGAACCGATTGGAGCAGAAGAAGAACAGCAGACATTTTCTGGAAATTGGTCAAAATCAAATCCAGAAGAGATGGAGTACTGTTGGTTGAGATCCGGGTCGGGAAGTTGACAGATTGCGTCAGTCCCAATGAGTCACAGAAGTCCTTTGCTGAAATGCAGGTGAGAGAGGTACCCTCACCCAGCCAACTGGCATGATGGCAATTGAAGTCACCATATATGAGGAAGAGAGAGTCTGGACGAGTCGATAGAAGTTGGTCCATGTTTTCGGCGAGCAAGATGTAAATGGAGTATTCACTGTTTGGTGGATGGTACAACACACAGATAAACAAGAGGTGGGAGTGGAGGGAAAGCCGTAGCCAGAGGTATTCCTGGGGTTGTGGATGAGTGAGGGCAATGCATGGAGTGTGAGGAATAGAGTTTTTGATGAAGAGAGCAACTCTGCCACCAGGACGAGGCTCAGGTCTATCATACCAGAGGACGGAGACACCGCTTCTGTGAAGCATGGTGGTGGCAACATCAAGTTATGAGGATGTTTCTCATCAGTAGGGACTGGGGCACTTGTCACGATAGAAGGGAAAATGGATGGAGCAAAATACAGAAAAATTTGAGAGGAAAACCTGCTGCCCTCTGCATGAAAGCTGAAATTGGGACGGAAGTTCACCTTTCAGCATGACAACGACGTGACGCGCAAACAGTCAAAACTACATTGGAGTGGCTAAGGAACAAAAAGATAAATGTTCTTGAGTGGCTCAGTCAGAGCCCCTACCTAAATCCAATTGAAAATTTGTGGCATGACTTGAAGAATGCTGTCCATCAACGCTCCCCACACAACTTGACTGAGCTCGAACAGTTTTGTGCAGAAGAATGGGCAAATATTGCCCAATCAAAGTGTGCAAAGTTGATGGAGACCTATCCCAACAGACTCACAGCTATAATTGCTGTCAAAGGTGCTTTCACCAAGTCCTAACTCAGGGCGGTGGACACTTATCCAACTAAGATATTCTAGTTTTGTATTTTTAAATTAATTTCTGAAATTTGTGGAATTTGTTTTTCACTTGGAAGTTGTGGGTTATGATGTGTAAATAAAGGTAGAAAAAGTTTGCTTTAATGAAATTTAATTCCAGGCTATAAGGTAACAAAAGGTGAAAATTTTGAAAGGGGGTGTCGACTTTCTATAGGCACTGTATGTACAGATACTGTACATTGTTGCAGTTCCCTGTGTCGGAGTGGCGACCCGTTCAGTCTTGTACCCAATAGCCAAGGAGGCTACTGAGGCAGCACCAACGCTCTGCATAGAGTATGGTCCCAATGGATGGATGGATGTTGCAGTTGACGAAACCGTCACTCTCCAAGGCAATGGCAGACATCTCGTGGTTTCGTGACCGTTATTTCATCAGAATCCGTTTTAGATAGCCCTTTCCTTATGTCTCTTGGGTTTATGGGACAAAATGCATTGAGAGGGATTTTGGGCAGGTCTCTGTTTACATTATTTATCCTTTATTTTATTTCACTTCACACACGATCCCTCCAACACGTAAGCATGCACTTTAAGTCCTTGGTCCCTCCAGTCTTGCTCTATGGGTGTGAGACTTGGACTCTGACCAAGGATTTGAGACAAATACTTAACTCCTTCGATACCAGGTCTCTTTGGAGAATCCTTTACTGAAGGGTGGGGGGTTCATTGAAGCAGGTTGGTTGTTTTGGGGTGAATTTGGTCCACGGTATGTGCAGGCATTGGTGGGGTGGGGGTGTGGCAGGTGCAGGAAGTGTAGAGGGTGCAGAGGGTGCTGGCAATGGTGTGAGTGTGGAGGGTCAGGTGAAGGACTGAGTATGATGGATGCAGACATTATTATTGGTGTAGTGAGTAAGGGTGGGAGTGTGGGTGATGGTGGGGTTCGGAGTGTGCGGGTGGGGTATGTTGGCTATGGGTGGGGGCACTTTGGATGGGGATGCTGATGGGGGCACAGCGAGTGTGTGCAAGGGTTGTGGTGTAGACGATAGGGGCAGTAATGTGGGTGGGTGGGTGAGCTTTTGATGGAGATGAGAGTGAGGGAGGCCGGGGATATAGTTTTTATTGGAGGTTAGGTTATTGGGTATGTGGACTCTCAATTTTGTGGCAGGGATGAAAAAAATAGGACTTTGTGTTGTTTCAGAGGGGTGGGTATAAAGGATATTGAGAGTTTATTGGACGATGTTTTGTTATGTCATGGTGGAGGTATATTGGTTGTGGTGCATGTGGGTACTAATGATGTGGGTAGAATATATTCGGAGGACTTTAAGACAAGGTATAAATTATTTAGTTATGAGCAAATACCACCCATTGCTTCGCTGATGGGAACTGAGAGGGAGGGGGAAGAGTGAGGAGGTGGAGGAGGGAGGGAGCGAGGAGGAGTGGGGTAGTGAGGATGGAGGGAGGGAGGGGGAGGGAGGGAGAGTGAGGTGGGGTGGAGAAGCAAGGAGAGAAGGTGAGTGAGGAGGGGTGTGGGAAGGGAAGGTAGATGTGCAGTGGAGCATTAATTACGATTCATAGTCGCATCAAAATGCTTCTGCATAGAATAACCGTGAAGATGGAAACAAAATAATGTCTGAAATCCATTTTCTACCGGTCATACTATACATACCGCCCAGAGACAAACACCGCCCGGACATGTCCGGAGATAAATGCAGTCGGGAAACAAACTCCACTCAGAGACAAACACCACCCAGACACGTACTGGAGGACAAACATTCCGTCTGCACGGCAGGAAACTTCCCTGGACACGTTCGGAGAACAAACATCGCTCAGATGCGTCTGGAGCTAAGCGTCCGGAGACAAACACAGACATGTCTGGAGGCAAACACTGCCAGGACAGGTCCGGAGATAAACACTGCCCGGAGACAACACCGTCCCGACACGAGAGACGAGAGAGAAGAGAGAAAGAGAGACGTTAGCAGAGTGAAAATGTTGTGCTTTCTGAATGCGCGCGCGCGCCACACACACACACACACACACACACACACACACACACACACACACACACCACACACACACACACACACACACACAACACACACACACCACACACACACACACACACACACACACACACACACTTAGTACTTAGCCAATATCAGCAATTCTTCAGGAATCGGCAGATTGGGGTGAGTGTGATTACCGACTACAGTACGTACTGTATACAACACAGGAACCTTGAGTAGCTTTCACCTTTGTTTTGGGGGAATTTCATTAAACAAATTATTAAAACAATGTTGCATTATAGATGTTTCAGAGAGATGTGCATAAACATTAATCTTTATAAACAGCTGCCAATCGTCATGTCACGGGTGGAAAAAAATTTTTGGCTCTGTATTCCAGTAATTTAGAAAACACGATTATATGGCAAACGGCTTGGAAATCAGGTGTTATCAAATGTATTTTGCTTTGAAACTCACAAAGAGAAACCATATAACCTTTATAAATCATGTACCTCGACCTTGTAAGCAAGTGCTACCTGTACATCCTGATCGGGACATGAACTGTACCGCCATCGACTGTAGGGTGCTTGGCAAGTGGCTTAAGCACTCATGCAAGCACTCAAATTAAATGGTTGATAAGGATCAGCTGGCTAGGCTGTGGCTGCATACCATGTAGGATCCCTTTAACTTTAAAGCCAGTTCTCACCGCACCTGCAGCACCTAGCGAAACCTTCAAAAATATAGACACAGATCTGGCAGACGCTGTGGATCAGCAGTTCCTCTGGGGGACAGGGTCAAGCAAAATCATATATGGGTCAAGCAGTGAATGCATTGGAGTCAGGACAGGTACCGGAGGATTGGAGAATAAGAAATTTAACACCGTTTTTGAAAGAAGTTTCCAAAGGAGAATTGGAGACCCTTCGACCTGTTAGTTTGACTTCGGTTGTGGAGAAGGTGTTGGAGCTGTTAATTAATGAATGGACAGGGAAACATTTTAATAATTTCAAACCAATTGAAGGTAGTTGGCTACACCAGAGATTTTCTAAAAATTCCTCACCAAAATCTAATCAATTCGTACTTTTTTTTACACACCAAACCTGTCCACCAAGTTTTGTCTGAATCCATCTACAACCTTTTGAGACATCCTGCTTACACACAAACAAACAAGAAAGATGTCATGCACAGCACGATACTTGCAAAATCCATAGAACAAATATGACCTTATAAATAATTGGTGGTTTAATTAAATGACCAGATATGCAAATCCTCTTCAAATTTCGAATCAATCAGATGAAAATTGACAATTTTAGAAATTTGGTCGATGTTGTCGTTTTGGCCTATGGTGTTTGTTGAATTCAGCAACCTGATATGCAAATCCTCTTCAAATTTCAAGTCAATGGGATGAAAATTGAGAATTTTAGAAATCTCACCTAAGTTGTTGACCTTTGGCCTATGTTGACCTTTTGACCTCAAAAACAATGTTTTTTCTATATGACAAACTCGACCATGTGGTGAAGTTTCATGAAGATCGGTTTAAAATTGTGATGTGTAGGCGATAAACAGACGGACAAACAAACAGACAGACAGACAGATAGAATAACAAAATTGACTGACCAATATACTTGGAAAAATCTTCGATTTTGCAAGTAAAAAAAGACATCGTGCAGAGCACGATACTTGCGAAACCCACCTACCTCTCCAAAGGGTGCCATGGATACATGAAATTGTCCATTTCATTAAGTTAAAATGGACAATCTGACTCAAAGCTCAGTTCAATCGAATGAAAATTGATTATTTTTCAGATAGAAATTGATGAATTTAGAAGTTTGCTCTTGAGTTGATCTTTGACCTTTTGACCTCAAAAATAGTTGGTTTCCAAGTTCAGTGATGCACTATGTGATTGCTGCTTAATTTTCAGTTTAATTGGATGAAAATGGATGATTTTTTCACGTGACATTTGCTGATTTTAGACCTTTGACCTTGAGTTGACTTTTGACCTTTTGATCTCAAAAATAGTTGATTTCCCAATTCAGTGAAGCAATATGCAAATCCTGTTCAAATTTCAAGTCAATCGGATGAAAAAGACGATTTTAGAAATTTGACCTCAAGATGACCTTTGACCTCAAAATCAATTGGCTTCTCAATTGGGACTACCTCTACAACTTAGAGAAGTTCCGCGAGGATTGGTTTTAAATTGTGACCTGTAGCCAATTGACAGACAAACAAAGACAGGATAAAAAAATTGACTGACCATTACACTTGAAAAATCTTCGATTTTGCAAGTAACAAACAGCATAACGCGCAAGACCAACGAATATACTGGGACTTGAAAAAAAATCTTCGATTTTCACAAGTAACAAACTAGAACGGCACTCGGTAGCGCGCATACCTTCGCCAGGCTGAACGGTTTCCGTTTTGTATCCCACTGATAAGCTGGATCTGGATCTGGACCTGAACGATAAATAATCTAATCGGCTTGTTCTTGTCACACACCCAACCTGTCCACCCAGTTTTGTTTGAATCCATCCGTAACTTGTTGAGCTATTGTGTTATACAGTATTTCGTTGTTAGCCCTATCTCAATAGTGAAGAATCAGTTTAAAAGTTAAAGTATCTGGATCGTCACCAAAATCTTATCATTTCGTCCTTATCACAAATCCAACCTGACCACCAAATGTGATTTGAATCCGTGCACAACTTTTTGAGATATCCTGCTCACAGACTGACAAACAGGGGTGAAAAACATAACCTCTATCCACCTTCTTTGGCAGAAGTAATGAATGAATGACAAGCTTGAATGAGATATGAAGGAGTGTAGAAAATGAATGAAAATTATTTGAAAATTGAATGAATGAAAAGAGGTTTTGAGACTCGAACATTGTGCATTAAAACTGGATCCCCAATACTCCATCGAAAGCGCGAGTGATGCAACGAACCCAAAGATTACAGAATACTTCTGATATATAATCTGCTCCGGTCTGTCTGTCCGTCCGTCCGTTTGGGGAGGAGCTTCCACAATTCAGGGCGGGGATTCAAAATCACATTGCCGCCATTTTGTTTGCTGTGTGGAGACTCTTTTGTAAGGTTCGCACATTCTTACACTCACGGCTTTATCTGAACTGTAATTCCATATCTGATTTCATTTTTTGTAGTCGTTAAGATGGTTCAAGTTTCAATTTCAGCAAAATGTGAGGAAATAAGACGAACATTGGCGTCCATACACAAAAATTCATTCTAATAGCCGTTTTTAATGTATCTGGTTCGATGCGATGTGGGGAGGGGGGGAGTTATCATAAAGTTACCTTTTTCACGGTTACCTTTTGAAGAAACAGGTATATTTTGATTGCAACATATGCAAAGAAAACTAATTTTGATTTCAACAACTGCACACCCTCAATCCTCTAATCTCACTCCCTCCTCTCACTACTACTCTCGCATGTCAGCGATCGCAACAGCGGTCTATTTATTATACACCGCCTAAAGAAGGTACGTTTTTATTATGCAGAGGAAAGAAAATGGTAAAGTCTTTAATAAATAAAAACTTTTCGTTTTTGCAAGAGTTTTCAAGGCTGAATCGTGTGCAAGTACAGGATGTATAAACAAACGGTATTTTACATGCACATGGACGTGTACTTCACAATTCACATTGTTATACAGTACTGTGTGAAATCGATTT
>CM068956.1:92293910-92306196 GCA_035128595.1 Eptatretus atami | reverse complement strand
CGGAGAGGCAGATCCAGGGAAGTTAGTAAGAATGAGGAAGGGAAGTAGAAGATTGAGTCGGGAAAAGTAAGTTAGTTTAGATTGAGGAAGGGGGAGAGAAGAAGATTGAGGAATTGGGGAAGTTAGAAGATTGAGGTTGGGAGTAGAACAACGGCATTGAGTCAGGGAGTTAGTAGATTGAGGGATATGGGGGGAGTAGACAAAAAAAGATAGAAGGGAGTGAAATAATAAATACTAAAAAAGATTGAGGAATGGAAGAGTAGATTGAGGAAGGGAGTAGAAAGATGAAGAGGAGGAAGTAAGGAAGATTAGTCGGGGGAAGGAAGAGTTAGGAAGATTGAGTCGGGGTAAGTATAGTATAGGATTGAGGAAGGAAGAGAAGATTGAGAAGGAAGTAGAGATTGAGGAAGGGAAGGAAGAAGATATTGAGGAAGTAAGCAGATTGAGGTATGGGAGTAGAGATTGAGCGGGGAAGTTAGTAGATTTGGGGGGGAGGGGGGAAGGGAAATTGACGATTGGGGGAAGGGGAAGTAAGAAAGATTGAGTCGGGGAAGTAGTAGATTGAGGAAGGGGAGTAGAAGATTGAGGAAGGGAAGTAGAAGATTGAGGTCGTGCGAGGGAAGTGTAGATCTGAGGAAGGGGAAGTAGTGGAGAGTGAGAAGAAGGAAGTAAAGGAGCGAGGGTAGGTTCCCTGCTTTTGACATTAGTTGTTCAGCCACTCCTGCTCCACCCCCCCCCCCCCTTTTACGTCTCTCCCTTGGCTCTCACCCTCCCCCCCCTCTCCCGCCCTCTCATCTCCCCACCTTACCCCCTCCTCTCAGCCTCCCCCTTCCCTCCCTCTCACCCCCCCTCTCCCACTCTCACCCTCCTTCCCTCCGCCTCCCCTTCTCAACCTCCCCCTCCTCCCTCCCCATTTCTCACCCTCCCCTCTCTCACCCTCCCCTTCCCTTCTCCCCTCTCACCCTCCCTCCCTCCCCTCTCATCCTCCCCTCCCCTCCCCTTCTCACCCTCCCCTCCCCTCCCCCTCCCTCTCACCTCCTTCCCTCCCCTCTCACCCTCCCCTCCCCTTCCCTCTCACCCTCCCCTCCCTCCCCTCTCACCCTCCCCTCCCCCTCCCCCCCCTCCCCTCTCACCCTCCCCTCCCCTCCCCTTCTCACCCTCCCCTCCCCCCCTCTCACCCTCCCTCCCCTACTCACCCTCCCCTCCCCTTCTCACCCTCCCCTCCCCTTCCCCTCTCACCTCCCTCCCCCACCCTCCCCCTCCCTCTCACCCCTCCCCCTCCCCTTCTCACCCTCCCCTCCCCCCCTCTCACCCGTCCCCCTTCCCCTCCCCTCTTGCATGTCGTGTGCCGTTAAACTGAGTCGTCACATCTCAGAAGAATCCCCCCTCTCATGAATGAAGCATTTAGACGTGAAGAGGGCGGTCCAAGTGTCATGCAGTTATTGCCCATGTTTCCCACCACTGGTATAATATAAAGATGCATTCTGAGGAACGAGGAAACATTATATCGAGAGGAGTGGAAGTTTCACGATCATGGATCGGAACTTACCGGTTACGCAAGGTTGCATTGCAGCAGGCTGATCTGTGTGCAATTGTGGAAACCATACGACGACTTTGTAAGCCATTCTAAAATAATGTGAAACAGGCAGGAACGTGCCAAATTTCACGTAATGGTCACATAGTTTTCGACGTTCTAAAAGCTCGCAACGCTGTCATATTATAGAGCCCGTGGCGTCTGGAAAACGCCATTTTGATTTGAAAATAATTTGGCCAACAATACAAGAACAACTGCGTCTGTTGATAAAAATGTTTTTGAACCAAAAGGTTATGGCTCGTTACATGTAGAAAAAAAATAATTTAATAGAGTATCAAACAAACCATTCAACTAAAGGAGACAGAAAAGCTCATAAGAGAGAACTGAGCTAGTTTTCCGGGAACAGCTCCGTGTTTACCCATTCTGCGATTTTCTCCACATCCGTTGAATTATTACGACTAATTTCATTAACTTACTTTTGTGTTCTCCATCTCTGTGCTTTTTCTTCCCCATATTCTTACACTTTTTTCCGTTTCTACCTTACTGTCCAGGTTTGTTCCTCAGCCATGAAGCGAACATGTTTCACGTCCGCTTTTGTAGCCCAGCTGTCGCTGAGGTTTCGTGACACGAACGTAAATGCCAGAAGATTACGAAAGTTTTGTGAGGCGAAATGGCCCTCGTAATGAAGTATCCCACGTTCATAATGTGTGTGAAGAACCAAATGACAGGTGAGGGGAGCTGTGCGAACTATGGTGGTGTATGCGCTCAAATCTCTCCTCTGGGTTCTCTGTTCACCGCACAATCCGTTGATATTGCCTCGTTCTTCAAATGTTGTGTCATGGAAAAAAAAAAAAAAAAAACTTTTGGCGGTGTATGTTTATTTGTTCGTTCACAGTAAACACGTTTACGATAAGGGTGAAAAATGTCTGTTTAAAAAAAAAAAAAAAAAAAATGTAAACGTTGCTTATAATTCTGGTTTGTGTGCTAGCTCAGGTACATGAAGAAAGAATGGGCGATGATAAATGTGGCTTTGGTTTTTAAAAAATTTGCTTATAACTGGAGGATGTGACGGAAAATGAATGATTGATATGCAGAGGTTTCCTTAGTTTTCCAAGAAATTCCTTACAAGCACATTACTTAACTAGGTGCCCCTCAGTATCATGATTTGCTA
Organism: Eptatretus atami; assembly: GCA_035128595.1. Taxonomy (NCBI): domain Eukaryota; kingdom Metazoa; phylum Chordata; class Myxini; order Myxiniformes; family Myxinidae; genus Eptatretus; species Eptatretus atami. The sequence goes on along the minus strand of CM068956.1, from coordinate 92,303,491 downwards.
TAGCAGATGCAATCAGGAAAGATTGGTTGACAAGTGTCTGCAAATAAGTACTTGTTTCAGACAGAACGGTTATAAATACGAGTTTCCTCACAAGGACCATAGACCATGAGTGAGGCCATGAGGCCCATCAAAGCCGCTCTTATTTTTTTTTATTTTTTTTTACCAACTATGTCTTATGGTTGTTTGTCATGTCTATTACCTAAGCTAGGATGCCTTTTTTTTATATTTTATCTTTTCTTCACATTGCTTGACGTCGAGCAAGGAAGCAGCACGACCATTTTAAAGCTGTGTAACTCGACATGATTCAAACCCACCGACCTCCAGATTTGAAGTGTGGACACTACAACCAAATTTACACCACCGAGTGGTTCAAACTATTGGCACAAAACAAAACTGTTATGATTTACGAGGGCATTCACATCCATTCTTAAAATATTTCAGTCTTTCGAAAGATATAGCGAAGGAAATATATATATTATATCAAAGGGCAACATGTATTCACATTCAGTGACGTGATGCACTTTGGATAAGGTGTGTGTGTGTGTGTGGTGTGTGTGTGTGTGTTGTGTGTGTGTGTGTGTGGTGTGTGTGTGTGTTGTGTGTGTGTTATCTTCTTTCTTTCGGCTGCTCCCGTTAGGGGTCGCCACAGCGGATCATCCGTCTCCATTTCGCTCTATCTTCCACATCTTCCATTGACACTCCAACACACCCACATGTCTTCCCTCACCGCATCCATGAACCTCTTCTTTGCCTTCCTCTTCTCCTCCTACCTGGCGGCTCCATCCTCAGCATCCTCCTCCCGATAACAGTACTCTGCTTCCCTCCTGTGCACATGTCCAAACCATCTCAATCTCGCCTCTCTCACTTTGTCTCCAAACGTCCTACCTGCGCTAGTCCCTCTAATATACTCATTCCTTATCCTGTCCATCCTCGTCGCTCCCAACGAGAATCGCAGCATCTTTAATCTGCCACCTCCAGCTCCGCTTTCCTGTCTTTTTGTCAGTGCCACCACCTCCAAACCATACAACATAGCTGGTCTCACTACCGTCTTATATACTTTCCCTTCACTCTTGCAGCTACCCTTCTGTTCACAATCACTCCTGAAACTCTTCTCCAACCACTCCATCCTGCCTGCACTCTCTTTTCACTTCTCTCCACACTCTCCGTTACTTTGGACAGTTGATCCCAAGTATTTAAACACATCCACCTTCCCCACCTCAACTCCTTTGCAACCGCACCATACCACCACCCCTCCCTCTCATTTACCACATGTACTCCGTCTTACTCCGACTGACTATCATTCCCCTTCTCTCCAGTGCGTACTCCACCTCTCGAGGCTCGCCTCAGCCTGCTCCCTACTCTCACTAAGATCATGATGTCATCCGCGAACATCATAGTCCATGGAGACTCCAGTCTTGATCTCGTCCGTTCAACCTGTCCATCACCATTGCAAACAGGAAAGGGCTCAGAGTCGATCCTTGGTGCAATCCCACTTTTACCTTAAACCGGTCCGTCATTCCTACCGCACACCTCACCGTGTCACACTGTCCTCATACATATCCTGCACGATCCTCACATACTTCTCCACCACTCCGACTTCCTCATACAATGCCACAACTCCTCTCTTGGCACCCTATCATAAGCAACTCTAAATCCACAAACAGACATGTAACTCCTTCTGGCCTCCCTATACTTCTCCATCAACATTCTCAAAGCAAACATTGCATCAGTGGTGCTCTTTCTGGCATAATCCCATATTGCTGCTCACAGATCGTCACCTCTCCTCTCAACCTAGCTTCCACTACTCTTTCCCACAACTTCATGGTGTGGCTTAACAACTTTATCCCTCTGTAATTACCACAACTCTGCACATCACCCTTGTTCTTGAAAATCGGAACAGTACACTTAATCTCCACTCCTCCGCATCCTCCCACTTTCCAAGATTTTATTAAAACAATCTGGTTAAAAACAAAACCCCACTGCCATCTCTCCTAAACACTTCCATGCCTCCACTGGTATATCATCTGGGCCAACTGCTTTCCACTCTTCATCCTCTTCATAGCAGTCCTCACTTCATCCTTACTGATCCCACCCACTTCCTGATTCACTATCTCCACCTCTTCCATCTCTCTCTCTCTCTCTCTCTCTCTCTCTCTCTCTCTTCTCTCTCTCTCTCTCTCTCTCTCCCTCATTTTCTTCTTCATCAGCTCTCAAAGTACTCCATCCACCTTTCAACACACTCTCCTTCCATTTGCATCCTTATCACCCGAACCTGCAGCACATCCTTCCCAGCTCGGTCCCTCTGTCTTTGCCAATCGGTATAAATCCTTTTCCCCTTCTTTTGTATCCAACTTCTCATACAGCTCGTCATATGCTTTTCCTTGGCCTTTGCCACCTCTCTTTTGCTTTCGCCGCCACTCCTTTGTACTCCTGCCTACTTTCTTCATCTCTCTGACTATCCCACTTCCTTTTCGCCAACCCCTTCTTCCTTATACTTTCCTGTACTTCCTCGTTCCACCAACAAGTCTCCTTATCTTCCTTCTCTGTCCAGATGTCACACCAAGTACTTCCTAGCTATCTCCCTCACCACTTCTGCTGTAGTTGCCCAATCATCCACCCATCTTTACCACCATCCAACACCTGTTCGCCTCCTCCCTAAATTCCACGACAACAGCTTCCTCCTTCAGCTTCCACCATCTGGTCTTGGTTCAGCCCTCACTCTCTTCCTCAACCTCACCTCCAAAATCATCCTACAGACCACCAAATCGATGCTGTCAAGCTACACTCTCCCCTGCACCACCTTACACTCTCTAATCTCTTTCAGGTTGCATCTCCTGCTTAAGATGTAATCCACCTGTGTGCACTTTCCTCCACTCTTGTACGTCACCCTGTGTTCCTCCTTCTTGAAATACGTATTTACCACTGCCATTTCCATTCTTTTTGCAAACTCTACCACCATTTGTCCTTCCACATTCTCTCGTTGAGACCGTACCTACCCATCACCTCCTCATCCTCTTATTCCCTCCCCAACATGCCATTGAAATCTTGCTCAATCACCACTCTCTCATCCTTGGATACACTCTCCACCACTTCATCTAACTCACTCCAGAAATCTTCTTTATACTCCATCTCCCACCCCATATGCGGGGCATATGCACTGATGACATTCATCATCATCCCTTTCAATTTCCAACTTCACACTCATCACTCGCGTCCGACACTCTCCTCACCTCCAATACCTCTTGACATAACCTCCTTCAGGATTACCCCGACCATTTCTCCTCCCATCCACACCATGGTAGAACAGTTTGAAACCACCTCCAATGCTCCTAGCCTTACTCTCCATCCACTTGGTCTCTTGTACACACAGTTTGTCCACCTTTCTTCTCTCCATCATATCAGCCAACTCTCGCCCTTTGCCAGTCATCGTCCAACATTCAGAGTTCCAATTCCACCTCCACACTTCTACTCTTCCCCTCTCCACTGCCTCCAGACTCGCCTTCCCCGTCCCTTCCCTCCTTCGCCCAGCAGTAGCACAGTTTCCACCGGTACCTGCTGACCAACGGTACCGGTGGCGGTCGTTGGTAACCCGGGCCTCAACCGATCCGGTATGGAAATTCGTTTTGTTGTCCGCATAATGATTGGCATAGGTTTTTACACCGGATGCCCTTCCTGACGCACCTGGTCGCCTCTTACGACACACAGGGATATGGTAACCTATTCTAACCGGGCATACATGTGTATATCATGATCATAATTAACATGATCATAGTGTGTGTATTGTATGTATGTATATATATATATATTATATATATTCAGCCGGCTCTGCCTTAGCCAGATGGAATGTTCGCGCCGACCAATGAAGGGAAGCCACTGGTCGCCCGACAACCCTCGTCCAATCAGGAGCGGAGTGGCCGGAGGAGAGGGGAGAGTAGAGTGGTTGTCAGGACGAGAGTACGGCAGTCATCGTGGCTTATTGCTTTGCGGTGGCTCCTCGTGGTGGCTTGGCCTCGGTCGTGTCTGCAGTCCTTCGCAGTGGCTCATCGTGGTGGTGGTGGCGAGCAGCCAGGTCGTGGGCCCGTGGATTTCGGAACGTGGGTTTGAGTCCACCGTGTGTTGGAGTCCGGTGTGACGCACAAGGCGGGGGAAAGTACCCGGCCAGGCTCTGTTCCCCAGCTTGCCTTCTTCTGGGCTGAGGGGGCCGAATAAAGACCCACAGGTCCATTTCTTTTGGTGTGTGTGTGTGTGTGTGTGGTGTGTGTTGTGTTGTGTGTGTCCGTGGGCCCCGTCTGTAAGTAGAAACTGTTAAGTGCCTGTGTTCCTTGTAAATTGCATTTCTCATATTCGGTTTTAACTCTGCTCTTTGTGCTCCCCTGCCCCATGATAAATAAACCCCCCAATTGTTCAATGTACCAGCTCGTTGTCTGTCATTGGTTAAGCACGGTGCGTAATGGGAATTAGGGATTCTAGATTGAGTGTGCCGTAAGTTGTCATTGGGACCGGCACGGCTCTTTAATCCCGCTCGGTACGCCGACCCGAGTCGGTACATGCGACTCAGTTCGGACAGAGTCGGCCGAGGGTGTGGTTTCCCTGGTAGTTAGACGGCGTGAGTACTTAGGTAAATTGGAATAGACAAGTGGACCCTACCTCACGCCGTCAAAATATTGGCGACCACGGTCCTTTAAGTGGCCCGTCGACTCCGGAGTTATCCAGGGGGACGACCTTTCAATTCGGTGTTCGGTAGCAGACGGCCCAACTGCTCCGTCTGGCGTTCGTCCTCGCTACCGAACCCGGCACCACAACAATATACACTGATAAGCCAAAACATTATGACCACTGACAGGTGAAGTGAATAACAATGATTATCTTCTTACAATGGCACCTGTCAAGGGTGGGATATATTGCTGCGGGGCCGGGACGTCGGCCGCGGTCCGTCCGCTTGATGGAGCCGCAAGTCTGCTCAACCGATTGCCCGGAATTCAGATCGTCGCCCCGGATAAGTCCGGAGTCGACGGGTCCTTGTTTTGGACCGTGAAGGCTCAATATTTCCACCACGTGGTACAGGGTTATTTGCCAAATCTTCAAAATACCTAGTATAGAGATCACGTGGCGATCTACCGAGTCTTCACACCCTCGACGGAACTCGTACCGAAACGAGCCGCTTAGCGCGCTCGTTCCGTGTGCGATTCCGAGCGGTTTAATCGCCAAGAACCGTCGGTCCAGATTGTCCCATTACAACGGCCACGGCAGTGGCCCTGCCAATTTTCCCCAGCACGCGACATGCTCAGTCAATGAAAGAAGGACGCGAACGAACTGAAACATTTAACAATCGGGGTTATTTATACAATAATGGGGAACTAGGGAACACAGAAGAGCAGATTTTAAACCGAATAAAGCAAGGCAATGCAAATATATACAGCACAAGCACTTAAGAGTTTTACTACTTAAAGACGGGGCCCACACACAGACACACACACCCACAGACAGAAGTGGACCCCAATGGTCTTTATTTGGATCTCCAGCCCGGGGACAGTCGGGCTGCAGATCAGTGGTAGCTGCCTGTGCTACCTGGCCGCGAACGCACGGCTGGGCGTCCCCTTCTTCCCGGAGCTCCGGTCACCGCAGGACGGACCAGCGCAGCTGAACCCAAATGAGGTGAATCGAGGGCGTCGCCCAGGCTCGCGATCATTCGGAGGTGGAGGAGGTGGTGGATGAGGACGAGGACCAGGCTGACTGCGACGAGGGCGGTGAAGAAATCTCTCCTCTTTTTGGTTCAGCCGTCTGCGCTTTTATCTTGTCCTCCCGCAGAAGCCGGGGGGGGGGGGGGTGTCTCCGCCCTCCCCGCTTCTCCCACACCGGACGGCCTTCTGCGCAGACTCCCCGTCGCCCTGTCACGGCCAGTTTTGGTGCGCAAAAATCCTCGCCATCCATTTCACTGGCCAAAACGGGGGCAAAACCCTCGATTGGCCAGGTGGCGTGGTGACATCACTTGGACCGCCCTTCACAGAGTCGGGGGAAGTCCGATTTGCGAGCGACGGTCACGTCACCGATGCACGCCGATTGTCGAGGGCCGTCGCGTGGCTCCTCCCCAACTCCGCCTTCTTCCAAAGGACCGCCCTCCAACAGGAAGCTGAGCAACATGTTTCTCCAGGGGCTCCGCCCACCCCTGACGTCAGTCAGAGCGAGGTGAAGGAAGCGAATTGAAGGTGAGGTGATGCGGTGTCGTCGGCATTGATGTCGGTGGTGTAAAAATAAACAAAAAGAAAACCTGACTATTAAAATAACTCCACAGCGCAGGAACATTTAATTACCCATTAGACTCGTTGGGACCCTAACTGGCAACATGTACTTACCAATATTACTGATCTAAAGGACCTGTATGTTGTGTGCTCATGGCTTCCAGATTCGCAACAATATTAGGCAGCAAGTGAACAGTCAGTTCTTGAAGTTGATGTGTTGGATGCAGGAGAAATGGGCAGAGTAAAGACCTGAGTGACTTTGACAAGGGCCAAATTGTTATGGCCAGACGACTGGGTCAAAGCATCTCTGAAACGGCAAGGCTTGTGGTGAGTACCGACCGGCAGTGGTCCGAGGAGTGACAAACCACAAACCGGTGACAGGGTGTTGGGCGCCCAAGGCTCATCGATGCGCGAGGGCAACGAAGGCTTAGCCACAGTAGACCTTATGTCGGTTCGGACCAGACGGGATAGCCTTCGTTGCCTCGCGCATCGATGAGCCTTGGGCGCCCAACACCCTGTCACCGTTTGTGGTTTGTCACTCCTCGGACCACTGCCGGTCGGTACTCACCACAAGCCTTGCCGTTTCAGAGATGCTTTGACCCAGTCGTCTGGCCATAACATTTGGCCCTTGTCAAAGTCACTCAGGTCTTTACTCCTGCCCATTTCTCCTGCATCAACACATCAACTTCAAGAACTGACTGTTCACTTGCTGCCTAATATTGTTGCGAATCTGGAAGCCATGAGCACACAACATACAGGTCCTTTAGATCAGTAATATTGGTAAGTACATGTTGCCAGTTAGGGTCCCAACCGAGTCTAATGGGTAATTAAATGTTCCTGCGCTGTGGAGTTATTTTAATAGTCAGGTTTTCTTTTTGTTTATTTTTACACCACCGACATCAATGCCGACGACACCGCATCACCCTCACCTTCAATTCGCTTCCTTCACCTCGCTCTGACTGACGTCAGGGGTGGGCGGAGCCCCTGGAGAAACATGTTGCTCAGCTTCCTGTTGGGGGGCGGTCCTTTGGAAGAAGGCGGAGTTGGGGAGGAGCCACGCGACGGCCCTCGACCAATCGGGCGTGCATCGAGTGACGTGACCGTCGCTCGCCAATCGGACTTCCCCCGACTCTGTGAAGGGCGGTCCAAGTGATGTCACCACGCACCTGGCCAATCGAGGGGTTTGCCGCCCGTTTTGGCCAGTGAAATGGATGGCGAGGATTTTTGCGCACCAAAACTGGCAGTGACAGGGCGACGAGGGAGTCTGCGCAGAAGGCCGTCCGGTGTGGAGAAGCGGGGAGGGCGGAGACACCCCCCCCCCCCCCCGGCTTCTGCGGAGGAAAGATAAAAGCGCAGACGGCTGAACCAAAAAGAGGAGAGATTTCTTCACCGCCCTCGTCGCAGTCAGCCCTGGTCCTCGTCCTCATCCACCACCTCCTCCACCTCCGAATGATCGCGAGCCTGGGCGACGACCTCGATTCACCAGTTGGGTTCAGCTGCGCTGGTCCGTCCTGCGGTGACCGGAGCTCCGGGAAGAAGGGGACGCCCAGCGTGCGTTCGCGGCCAGGTAGCACAGGCAGCTACCACTGATCTGCAGCCCGACTGTCCTCCGGGCTGGAGATCCAAATAAAGACCATTGGGGTCCACTTCTGTCTGTGGGTGTGTGTGTCTGTGTGTGGGCCCCGTCTTTAAGTAGTAAAACTCTTAAGTGCTTGTGCTGTATATATTTGCATTGCCTTGCTTTATTCGGTTTAAAATCTGCTCTTCTGTGTTCCCTAGTTCCCCATTATTGTATAAATAAACCCCGATTGTTAAATGTTTCAGTTCGTTCGCGTCCTTCTTTCATTGACTGAGCATGTCGCGTGCTGGGGAAAATTGGCAGGGCCACTGCGTGGCCGTTGTAATGGACAATCTGGACGACGGTTCTTGGCGATTAAACCGCTCGGAATCGCACACGGAACGAGCGCGCTAACGGCTCGTTTCCGTACGAGTTCCGTCGAGGGTGTGAAGACTCGGTAGATCGCCACGTGATCTCTATACTAGGTATTTGAAGATTTGGCAAATAACCCTGTACCACGTGGTGGAAATATTGAGCCTTCACGGTCCAAAACAGGACCCGTCGACTCCGGACTTATCCGGGCGACGATCTGAATTCCGGGCAATCGGTTGAGCAGACTTGCGGCTCCATCAAGCGACGGACCGCGGGACGTCCCGGCCCGCAGCAATATATCCCACCCTTGACAGGTGCCATTGTAAGAAGATAATCATTGTTATTCACTTCACCTGTCAGTGGTCATAATGTTTTGGCTTATCAGTGTAATATTGTTGTGGTGCCGGGTTCGGTAGCGAGGACGAACGCCAGACGGAGCAGTTGGGCCGTCTGCTACCGAACACCGGAATTGAAAGGTCGTCCCCCTGGATAACTCCGGAGTCGACGGGCCACTTAAAGGCCGTGGTCGCCAATATTTTGACGGCGTGAGGTAGGGTCCACTTGTCTATTCCAATTTACCTAAGTACTCACGCCGTCTAACTACCAGGGAAACACACCCTCGGCCGACTCTGTCCGAACTGAGTCGCATGTACCGATCGGGTCCGGCGTACCGAGCGGGAGTTAAAGAGCCGTGCCGGTCCCAATGACAACTTACGGCACACTCAATCTAGAATCCCTAATTCCCATTACGCACCGTGCTTAACCAATGACAGACAACGAGCTGGTACATTGAACAATTGGGGGGTTTATTTATCATGGGGCAGGGGAGCAAAGAGCAGAGTTAAAACCGAATATGAGAAATGCAATTTACAAGGAACACAGGCACTTAACAGTTTCTACTTACAGACGGGGCCCACGGCACACACACACACACACACACACACACACACACACCCAAAAGAAATGACCCTGTGGGTCTTTATTCGGCCCCTCAGCCCAGAAGGAAGGCAAGCTGGGGAACAGAGCCTGGCCGGGTACTTCCCGCCCTTGTGCGGTCACACCGGACTCCAACAACCACGGTGGACTCAAACCCACGTTCCGAATCCACGGGCCCACGACCTGGCTGCTCGGCACCACCACCACGATGAGCCACTGCGAAGGACTGCAGACACGACCGAGGCCAAGCCACCACGAGGAGCCACCGCAAAGCAATAAGCCACCATGACTGCCGTACTCTCGTCCTGACAACCACTCTACTCTCCCCTCTCCTCCGGCCACTCGCCTCCTGATTGGACGAGGGTTGTCGGGCGACCAGTGGCTTCCCTTCATTGGTCGGGCCGAACATTCCATCTGGCTAAGGCAGAGCCGGCCGCATATATATATATTAATATATTATTATATTCTCTCTCTTT
>CM068956.1:92263723-92281167 GCA_035128595.1 Eptatretus atami | reverse complement strand
TGCAGTCGACCTCGCGGGGTCTGAACGCGCCGTGGCTGCGTGCGTGAGGGCTGCGACACATGGACGAGCGCCATTTTGCCACGCGGCGTGTTCGAGCTTAACATCTCTGTCTCTGGTCCCCTTAGCATCTCTGTTAAGGTAAATTAACATCTCTGGTAAATCGGATAGATCCGGGTAAAACGAGTAAAAATAGATATAAAATGTCATAGCCCTGTTGTTTTAGTAATTTTGCTGTACAGAGTTAGAGCTAGCCCACAGCTTTGTACAACTAAAATGGCCACCAGTCGGCCATCTTTGATCAGACCGTAAAATAAAGTGAGGTGCACGTGTGCTTGTGCCAAGTTTGAACAAGATCGGTAAATGAATGCCTGAGAAATGGTTGAGGATGTGTTCGATACCAGTTTTTTTTTTACAACGAAAGTGGCCACCAGTCTACCAGTCAGCCATCTTTGATTAGATCGCAAAATAAAATGAGGTGCATGTGTATGCCATCATGTACTGTGCTTGAGCCAAGTTTGAAGAAAAGCGGACCATGCATGTCTGAGGAATGGTTGGGGACACATTTAAGTCACAAAATGGTCGCCAGTCGGCCATCTTGAATCTGATCTCAAAAAATATAAATAACGTGCATATTTATGCCATCATTCTTTATCTGTGTGACAAGTTTGAACAACATCGGTAAATACATGTCTGAGAAATGGTTGAGGACGTGTTCAACATCGGGATTTTTCAACTAAAATGGCTTCCCGTCAGCCATCTTGGATGTGATGTCAAAAGAGAATGACATGCGTATGTAAGCCATCATTCGTTGTTATCTGTGTGCTAAGTTTGAACAATATATTCAAATGCATGTCCGAGAAATGGTTGAGGACGTGTTCAATATCGGTAAAAAATAAAAAAAATTTAACAACTAAAAAAAACCCACCAGTCGGTCCTCTTGGATCTGATCTCGAAAAAGAGAATGACATGCATATGTAAGCCGTCATTGCTTATCTGTGTTCCAAGTACGAATAAAATCGGTCAAAATATGTCTGAGATATGGTTGCAGACGCACGTACGTACACACATGAAAATTGAGAGCAAACCCATAAGCCCCCGTTTCGGATTCAGTCCAACGGGGGAGAATAAACAGATCCACAGAACACCGTACCCATTCATACTTTGCCAAATGTAAATAAAAACACAAACACAATGTGGTGAAATAAATTGCAATTAAAATTGATCAGCGAGGAGGCCAAGTTGGGTCGATGAATGGGATAATTAAAAGATTTGACGATTGGACGGATCACCAAAGCATAGAAAAATACTTCTCAAAGAAGTTCGTATTCGAGGGGTGATCATTAAGTTGTACAATTTGCAGTTCCAAGAACCTTTTATGTATCCCTCTCACTTTCTTTTGTCAAGCTACACTGGCTTACAAGCTACGTTGTAGTCACACACGTTTCTGTGCCACATATTATCATAAAATGGTTTTTTTTTTTTTAAACATAACTGCTCTTTTATTGTTCTGTGCAATATAAACATTCTTGTTTCCTTACTTGTCTGTTGCAATCACGTGTCTCCACAGACCTTCTATTTTATGTTAAAACAGAAGCCGAAAATTGGATGCCACATGTAGAAAATGAAGAAAACGAGTATTTCTGGGAGTCGAGGGTTGAGGATTGCGAAGAGGGTATTGACTTCCATAGCTCTTTTCTTTCTTTAATCTTTTAATGGAATAGTTGTATTATGTGTTGACATAGGTATCATAGTCAAGGCGAGGGGTGAAAAAATTGTTCAGATTGTGATAAAAGCATGAAACTTTGCACAAATGTTCAACACAACATTCTAAACGTTTTCAGGGTGGAGCCAATTGAACTGTATATAGCATAGCACGGTCGCTAGCAACATATTTTCCTTGGCAACCAGCACATAGGCTGATGTGACCAATTTTATTAAATTATTATGATGTATTTTAATATCTACAACTTCAATTTTCATATAAACATCAATTTGGAGCAATTGTCAAAAACTCAAGGCTTAATTTAGTTGCTAGGCAACATATTTCCTTAGCAACCAGCACAAAAGATGCCTGCAGACCAATTTTACTTATCAATACAACGTATTTATTATTATAACTTTACCCGTCTATTTACATCACTCTAGAGCAATTGTCAACTGCAAAAGGCTTAAAATGGTTGCTAGGCAACATATTTTCCTTAGCAACCAGTATATAGGATGTCTGCATACTAATTTTTCAAAACAATCATAATTATTTATATCTAAATTTTACTCCTTATGCTAACATTACTCTGGAGCAATTGTTCACTGCAGAAGGCTTCATAACCTTTGCTGGGCAACATATTTCCCTGTTTGTATCACCATCTGAGCATTCCGCTCTCGCTTATTTTTGCCTATTTGTGGAGGACAATAATAATAAACAATGAATGCATGCTCCTGTTAATTATTTATTCAATCATATCCCTGAATTTTTGTTTTTTTTCTGTGCAGGTAGGTATAGCTTCTATTTGGTGGTGGAAGATGTGGTAATGGTCAACTAACCTACCCCTGCATGCTTAAAAATGTTATAGTTTTATAACCTGCATCAGTGGACATTGTCAATTGTTCTTTGCTGTCTACCTGACAAAGGACACATTTAGACCAGTCAGTTGTCAGGGTATCTGAAGGCGAGGGCTTGCCATTTTTAAGCACTGCAGGGGTATGTTAGTTACCATTACACATCTTCACCACCAATAGAAGCTATACCTACTGCACAGAAAAAAAACAAATCAGGATATGATGAATAAATAATTAACAGGAGCATGCATTCATTGTTTATTATTATTGTCCTCCACAAATAGGCAAAAATAAGCGAGAGCGAATGCTCAGATGGTGATGTACAACAGGGAAATATGTTGCCAGCAAAAGGTTATGAAGCCTTCTGCAGTGAAACAATTGCTCCAGAGTAATGTTAGCATAAGAGTAAAATTTTAGAATAAAAATACATTATGATTGTTTTGAAAAATTAGTATGCAGACATCCTATATACTGGTTGCTAAGGAAAATATGTTGCCTTAGCAACCATTTTAAGCCTTTTGCAGTGACAATTGCTCCTAGAGTGATGTAATATGACGCGGTAAGTTATAAAATATAAATACGTTGTAATTGATAAGTAAAATGGTCTGCAGGCATCTTTTGTGCTGGTTGCTAAGGAAATATGTTGCCTAGCACTAAATTAAGCCTTGAGTTTTTTGACAATTGCTCCAAATTGATGTTTATATGAAATTGAAGTGTAGATATAAATACATCATAATAATTTAATAAAATTGGTCCACAGTCATCCTATTGCTGGTTGCCAAGGAAAATATGTTGCCTAGGACCGTTGCTATGCTATATACAGTTCATTGGCTCCAGCCCTGAAAACGTTTAGAATGTTTGTTGAACATTTGTGCAAAGTTTCATGTCTTTTCACAATCTGAACAATTTTTTCACCCCTCGCTTGACTATGATACCTATGTCAACACATAATAAACTATTCCATTAAAAGATTAAAGAAAGAAAAGAGCTATGGAAGTCAATACCCTCTCGCAATCCTCAACCCCTCACTCCCAGAAATACTCGTTTTCTTCATTTTCTACATGTGGCATCCAATTTTCGGCTTCTGTTTAACATAAAATAGAAGGTCTGTGGAGACACGTGATTGCAACAGACAAGTAAGAACAAGAATGGTTTATATTGCACAGAACAATAAAGAGCAGTTATGTTTAAAAAAAAAAAAAACATTTATGATAATATTGGCACAGAAACGTGTGTGACTAAACGTAGCTTGTAAGCCATGTAGCTTGACAAAAGAAAGTGAGAGGGATGCACAAAAGGTTCTTGGAACTGCAAATTGTACAACTAAGATCACCCCTCGAATACAACTTCTTTGAGAAGTATTTTCTATGCTTGGTGATCCGTCCAATCGTCAATCTTTTAATTATCCCATTCATCGACCCAACTTGCCTCCTCGCTGATCAATTTTATTGAATCTTATTTCACCACATTGTGTTTGTGTTTTTATTTACATTTGCAAAGTATGAATGGGTCGTGTGTTCTGTGGATCTGTTTTATCTCCCGTTGGACTGGAATCCGAAACGGGGGCTTATGGTTTGCTCTCAATTTCATGTGTGTACGTACGTGCGTCTGCAAACCATATCTCAGACATTATTTGACCGATTTTATTCGTACTTGGAACACAGATAAGCAATGACGGCTACATATGCATGATCATTCTCTTTTTCGAGATCAGATCCAAAAGGACCGACTGGTGGGTTTTTTTAGTTGTTAAATTTTTTTATTTTTTTACCGATATTGAACAACGTCCAACCAATTTCTCGGACATGCATTTGAATATATTGTTCAAACTTAGCACACAGATAACAACGAATGATGTTACTACGCATGTCATTCTCTTTTGACTACATCCAAGATGGCTGACGGGAACCATTTTAGTTGAAAAATCCGATGTTGAACACGTCCTCAACCATTTCTCAGACATGTATTTACCGATGTTTTCAAACTGTCACACAAGAAAGAATGATGGCATAAATATGCACGTTATTTATATTTTTGAGATCAGATTCAAGATGGCGACTGCGACCATTTGTGACTTAATGTTCCCCAACATTCCTCAGACATGCTGCGTCCGCTTTTCTCAAACTGGCTCAAGCACAGTACATGTGCATACACATGCACCTCATTATTTTTTGCGATCTAATCAAAGATGGCTGACTGGTAGACTGGTGCCACTTTCGTTGAAAAAAAAACTGGTATCGAACACATCCTCACCATTTCTCGCATTCATTTACCGATCTTGTTCAAACTGGCACAAGCACACGTGCACCTCACTTTATTTACGTCTGATCAAAGATGCCGACTGGTGGCCATTTAGTTGTACAAAGCTGTGGGCTAGCCAACTCTGTACAGCAAATTACTAAACAACAGGCTATGACATTTTATATCTATTTTTACTCGTTTTACCCGGATCTATCCGATTTACCAGAGATGTTAATTTACCTTAACAAGATGCAAGGACCAGAGACAGAGATGTTAAGCTCGAACACGCCGCGTGGCAAAATGGCGCTCGCATTGTGTCGCAGCCCTCACGCACGCAGCCACGGCGCGTTCAGACCCCGCGGAGGTCGACTGCACCAGAGCGAAAGATCGATGGTGGGTTTCAGCTGGTTTCCCGAGAATCCAGTTACAAGTCCAGGCCTGGCCTGTTTACCAGAAAGGCCAAATCAAGGTGTTGGCTCCACAGGCTGGGTCCATGGGATTCCAAGACGTCGTCTAGCCGTGAGTGAGTAGGGACAGTCAGAGGCTCCGTCACTGACTCTGGGTGAACCTGTCAATGTGCTCCTCACGAAAGCCGATCGCGCCCACCTCGGCGCTCAGTTTCACCACTGCCTTCCCGGTGCTCTGCAGTCTTTTCCTTCACTCGCGTCACCTCAAAACCGACTGGCTCCTCCCTTCAGTTTCGCTTCCTTCTCCAGGCAACTCCCCCTCTCAGCGCTGGGCGGGACTATTGTCCGGAGAGAGGAAGGAAGAGAAAGAACCTCTCGTCCACCACCAATGTACCAACGATGAAACAGCCTCTTACACCTCCGACACACATGTAGCGTCCATTTTACCAAACAACCTGGCTAAACATGCATTTAATGGGGTCTGGGCTATCCTATATTTAATAACACACTAAGGCCATTTCTGCACACTATTATGTGTAGTCTTCAAAGAATTCCACAAGTTAAAGCTAAAAAATATATGCAGATAAAATGAGAATAATTTAGATTAACCCAGAAAATCAGATGATTCTCAGTTGTGCAAGTATTCAAACCCTTTGTCTAATTACCCTAAATCACTTTAGGAGCAAATAATTTATTTGAAAGGATACAAAAACATGTAATAGTGGTTTACCTGATGAATCAGTGGTTTAACTTAAAAACTAAGTTCCCCCACTATTAAGGAGCTTCAAGTGCAACTCACTTGGTAAACCAACAAGGCAACATGAAGACCAAGGAACTTCCAAAGAAGTCAGACATAAAGTGGTGGAGAAGAACTGTTCAGGAGAGGGTTACAAGAAGATTTAAAAGTCACTCATTATCCTTGAGCATGGGGAAATCCATCATTTAAGAAGTGAAGACGGATCATACCACCTACCAGACTCGACCAGATCAGTCGCCCATCCAAACGCAGCTGGGCAGCATGAAAACTGGTTGGGATGTCACTGTAATCCAACAATGACTTTGAAAGACCTGCAAAGCTCTACAATCCAATATGGGGGTGAGTGTTCTCAATAAACAATATCCTGTTCCCTTACAAGCTGGTCTTGATGGACAGGTGGCAAGAAAGAAGCCATTACTGAAAAAGACGCATATAAAAGCTCATATTGAGTTTGCCCAAAAAGCATCTATATATTATTTCCGAGTTGTGGTTCGTGTCGCGCTATCTTCGCCTTTGTTCTGCGCTCGGTAACGTGATATCTGCTTACATTACTCAAAGACCATTATGAGGTGCATGGTACAAAAAAAAAGTAAAATAAAATAATAAAATAAATAATAAAAATAAATAAAATAAAATAATAATAAAATCTTCTTCTTCTTCCAGTCCTTTTCAACACACCCACCCCAACATGTCGTGCAGAGCGCGGGTTAGGCTAGTCATATATTATTTCCGAGTTTGTGGTTTCGTGTCGCGCTATCTCGACTTTGTTCTGCGCTCGAGTGAGTGATATTCGGCTTACCATTATCTCAAAGACCATATGAGGTGCTGTACAAAAAAGTAAATAAAATGGTTCTGAAATGACAATGCTAATAACCAAAACATTGTGTATCAAGAAGTACTTGAACATTGTATTCCACTTACTGCATTAAAGTAAAATTACTACTGATACTCTGCATCAGTTCCTTTCTCAAACACACCCACCCCAACATGTCGCGCAGAGCGCGGTTATGCTAGTCTTAATGATACTGCAGGCACTATGGAGAAACGTTTTGTGGTCAGACGAGACAAAATTGAACTTTTTGGTATATATTCAGTGTTACGTTTTCCACAAGCCTAACACTCACTGTGCATCACTCAGTCAACTCCATCCCGACTGTCAAGCATGGTGTGGCAGCATCGTGTTTGGGCCTGCTTTTCATCAAGGGACTGTTAAGCTTTGTTAGGATAGAAGGGACAATGGACAGTGTGAAGTGCAAGAGAATTTTGATGAAAACTGCTCAAAATCAGCATGAATCTGAACTGTGTAGGAGATTCACATTTCCAGCCAGGACAATGATCCAAAGCACAAAGCGAAAGCGCCCACTTTAGTGGCTGATAAGAATAAATTAATGTCTTGAGTGACCCAATTAAAGTCCTGACTGATCCAGATGAACATTTACGGTGAGACTTGAAGATTGCAGTCCATCGACGATCCCATCAAACTTGGCAGAACGAGAGCAATTTTCAAGTGAAGAATGAGCAAAGACTTCACCATCTCACTGTGCACAGCTGTTAGAGGCGACCCAAAAGGCTACTAGCAGTCATTGCTGCAAAAGGTGCTTCAACCAATACTGACCGAGGGGCTGAATACTTTGCAACCAGTGAATTTGATTTGTAGATGATTTTTGCAGATATTCCTGACATGTAACCTCCTTCAATTATAACAGCATTTACTTTGACTGTTCAGTTATAAATAAAAATGTTCATTGGAAAAATTGTTTCTACATAATTAATCTAAATGTGGCATTATTGGTCTGGTTGACACCTTGCTGGCACTGTATATCCAGAAGATGGCATGACTCATGTCTGAAATAGGGCCTTTTCCGCAGCCAAGAAAATGTACCTGTATCGTATTCACATCCTTGTTGGGAAGTCGAAGCAGCATGTCCAACATGGATGACTTGGTCTGAAAACAAATTGGTGATCTGAGATGAGGTTGTTGGAGAAAAAGAATGATTTCCTAAAACTGTGATTATGGATCCATGACCTTGCTGATGATTGGAAGTGAGCTGATCGGTCTGTAGATAAGGGGATCATTTTTGCCTCTTTTTATGCAGTGCAGTGATGTTGGCAGATTTCTAAAGCAGATGGAAGATGACGAGGGGCAAATGACAGGGTGAAAGGGCATGACTAATGCTGTCCGATCAGTGACGGACTCAGAGTCGAGGGTGAAAGAAACCTTCTCAGATGCAAAGACACTGAGTCCAGAAGCATTTGGGTATGAACAGGGAAGGATGGATTCAGTGAGTAAGGGGTGGGAACAAGATTGACAAACACAGAATGCAGACATTCAGCTTCTCATGAGCGGAGTCGGCTGTGTGCCTGAAGAGAGGGAAGGGATCGAGGGACCATACTCCAGGGACAGACTTAAAGGCCACCAGGTTTAGAGGAGGGAGACAAGTTTGAAAGTTCAACTTGACGTTGACAGATGTGTTTTTCTGATCGCCTGAGTGACAACACTTGTTGTGGACCTTTGGAATGCATTGAGATTGCTTTGGTCAGTTGCTTTCAAGGAAGAGTACAAGTGTTTCAGATGCAACTGCTCAGACAGAATTAGTGTACCACGGGCATGAAATGGGGTAATTGAAGGTGAGATGGGATGAATCTGTGACCAAGAGAGCGAGAGAGAAGAGAGAGAGACTGAGAGAGAGAGAGGAGAGAGAAGAGAGAGAGAGAGAGAGAGAGCAGTTTTCTGTGGAAGAATTCCAAAGCTGAATTAAATCAGTGGTAGTGGATATTGGGAGACAGTCTAATGTTAAAAGGAGAAAAAAATAATCATAACTATGCCTTTTTTCCATTGAAACAATGCCTACATTCGCAGATTCACTTATGGCATTTTCGGAACGTATCCCCGTGAATGTCAGTCTACTATTGACTTTCCATCCACGAAACATTTTGAATCATAATTTTGTTGCTTGTCAAGAAAAAAAAGAATACGGAGCGGGGAATGCAAAGGGTGAGAATAAGGGAAAACGGGGGGAAAAATAAAAAGGGAAAAAAGTGGAAAATAAGGAAAAAATATAAATCAAAAAATGGGGAAAAGGATGGAAATGAAAAATGGGAAAGGGCAATGAAGGAGAAAGAAAGAAGGAAAATCGAATGGGGGAAACAAATATAGAATTTATTTTGTGTTAATATTGGATGGCAGGATAGCGTAGAGTATGCAACTTTGCCTTTGGTCTCATCTAAGTTTGAATCTTGCCACAGCTACAAACTATCACCCTGGTGTTCCATTGAAGGGCATTCATTTAATGTGTGCGATTAACAGGATGGTGTTAGCAGAGACCTGTCTCATTGGTTGTTGGCGGGCGTTAAGATCCCATGTTGTCTTTCATGAAGAAAGGTGATTATCGTCAAGCACTCTGAACAAGTACAATTGTGCCCTAAATGACTGTTGGGAAGTCAATGGCAACCACCCAGCATAACCTTTGCAAACTTCCTCGACAGCACGGACCTCTGTCAAGAGTACTACTGTAAGTTTGTGGGGGTAGGTGGGTAGACATTGCCTTAGAACGTGGAAGATGAGTAGCATGGCCGTTACGAATTAGCGAGCCCATGTCATGTAATAAGTAGACATGTCAGTCAGGAATAGTCTTGTTATCATGTGTACCATACAGGGGATGTGCAGTAATAAACTCATACGTAATTATGGTTAAGAATGTACATTAACTCCTTTGTAAACATCTACCGGGGAAGCCGGGGACAGTGCAGGAAGGGTAGAGCTATGACACCTCCAATGGTGGAGCTATGAACACCTCCAAGGGTGGAGCTATGAATACCACCAAGGGGAGAGATATGAACGCCTCCAAGGGAGAGATATCGAACGCCTCCAAGGGGAGAGATACGACGCCTCCAAGGGGGAGAGCATTGCCCGGGAGAAGAGGAGAAGCTGAAAGGACAGGCAGGATTGTGGAATTTGAGGAGAAGAGGTACGAGCCAAAACAGAAGCCGTTCAGACTCGGAGGAGAAGAGTTCTGAGGAGAACTGGTTCTGAGAGGATCATTGGTTCTGAGGGGAAAAAAAGTTCTGAGGAGAACAGTCAGAGGGCATTGTCCTGCTTGCCTGCCTTCGCCTTTGCCTGTTCGTCATCCTGCCCATCACCTCATTGCCTACTTGTGCTGCTCCACATCGATCACCCCCGCCCCCACCCCATCACCCACCCTGCCACACCCACCAGAGCTGAGTCCCGGTTTTGTCCTTTCCAGTCTGTCATCGAGTCTGAGTGAGGCGCCTTAAAATTCCTTAGATTTATTTTAGAACTAAGGTACTCGTGTCTCTCCTCACAACCACTTGCGCATCGTCCGCCATAATTCGAACGTCTCCACAGGAGTTAAAACCGTTCGGTACATCGTGGGATTTTAAACTCCTGTCTCAAAGAGCTCAACTTTAGTTGAGCGCTGTCGAGACAATACATCGTTGATTCATAGATCTAAACATTATTCCCAAATGACAGCTTCTACAGAAAATGTACCTGTATCTCATTCACAAACTCCATCGACCAGTGGGCCATTCTCCTCATTGGAGCCTCCATTGCATCTGCACAAAGAGCACAAAGACTTTACCTTTTTAAAGTAACAGGTGTAATATATATCCACATTTCAACCACCAAATCAAAGCCATTGATTTGAGGTCAGATCCTTTGTTTAAATCTGTGTGCTGTATTATAGACTTGAAGTCCTCAAGATATCTCATTCACTTGTCTGTCAGAAATGTCAATCTCATAAAGCGAGTGCAAATGTTGCCTCTGGGCATAGCTCAATGGAGTACTGCCCTCTGCTATGGGCTGGCCCCAACATCACAACTGTCTCTCTTGGCTTCATGGAATCTAAAGCTCTCAAAATTATTGAATATCTCATGATGCGGGCCGAAGCACAGGGTCTGTTGCGTTCATATTGCAGGGAGTGGGTGATCTGTTTTTTTTTTTTTTTACTGTATTTTTCCGATATTGCTCCATCTGGGAATTATCCTCTGACCCTACCTATCCAAGATCACACATTCCTCGAGTAATTCCTCTGTTTAACTTCAAAAGCCGAAGCTGAATGCACACCTCAACTCTTCATTCCTCACTTCTCCCCATCTGCCTTCCATAGGCATTCAGTTTCACTCTTCCCTCCAGGGCTTTAAGCAAGCGTCTCTATCCTCCCCAATTCTGACCCATTATCTTTATTACCACCATTAACCTTTCCTAACCAAACCATCTGACTGACATCACAATCTTCGACAGAAAATGTACCTGTATCCTCATTCACAAGCTACATCGATTCAGTGCAATCTCCTCATTGGAAAAAAAAGACATCACATCTAATGAGGCACAGTAAGCATGAGTTGCATCAAAAAGTGTGTGTCCTTGGATAGACATGAAGCTCTGTTTCCATCTGCTAGTCTTAGTTGGTGGATGTTAAAGATCCCATGATGGTGTCATTACAAATAGGAGGTAAATCTATCGCCGGCTCCTTGCTAGTTTGTGTGTTCCAAATTTCCAAATTCTTGCCCAAACCAGCTCCTGTCGAATATCAGTGGTGGACAGCCAGTTTGTGAAAGACCTGGGTAAACAACTCGCTGACATACCCACAAGGTGGAAATAATTGGGTCGTAGAAGAATTTATGTCAATACATGCAAAATGCCACAACATTTATGTCTGTAATTACTGTTTCAAACAGAGGCAAAGATACTCATAATTATTACTTGTGCCCTGCAATGACACGGACGGACACACATGTGCCTGCACACACAGAGATATGTGATCATACACATTACACACGCACGCACGCTCGGTGTTGACTTAATGGTTAGGTGGTGGCTTGGATCCAATAATCCTGAGTCAAACCCTACTCGGTGTTGAAGTAATACCAGGTGGGGTGAACTCTGCCTGTCATCCTTCCGAGGTCGGCGAATGAGTGCCAGGCATGCTGGTATACTGTGTCGGAGTGGCAACCCGTCTAGATTGTGTCAAACAGCCAAGGAGACTGCTTAGGCAGCACCAATGCTCTGCATTGAGTACGGTCCCAATGGATGGATATATACAAATTTTTCATAAGTCGCATACGCTGGCTAAATCGTCAAGGTGTGACAGCGCTAAGCAGGATTGGAAGAAAAGTGTGAGTGCGATATAATACAAGCAACTTACAAAAGCAACACAGAGCAGAGTTATCCGATATAATTATTGTACACTCTTAACTAAGCAAGGACGGTGCCAAGGACCCATGACCACACACACACACACACACACACACACACCACACTGATGAAGAAGAGTTAATGGAGAAAAAGAGGGAGAGAGATGAGGCTAACGGTCTCTCAATACCTTGCACGATTGACCGATCGCCGCCACAGATCTTGGGGGGTTGCTCCGCTGTGCGATATTACCCTGACAGCTGGGGCATCGTCTCCCGCTTCATGGCACTTCTTGCAGCGAGCATCGGTCAGAGGAATGGGGCGTGACCATCAGGCGTGAAGGGAGACTCTGGGCGGAGTCAGAAGCCAGCTGGTGGAGAAAGGCGGAGCAAAAGCGAGTGGGTGTAGTGGCAGACAGGAGAGGTAGGTGGGTGAGGCGGAGTCAGAAGCGAGCTGTGAAAGAAGGCGGAGTTAGCAGGCGAATGGGTGGGTTTATCAATCCAAGCCAGACAGAGAGCAGGACGAACCACGAGCGATGAGCAGGACGGAAAACCACCAGCAGACGGGGAAAGCCGAGCAGAAAGACACAGACGGCCCCACGCCCGTCCTTTTATAGACCTGCGGTGCGGGCGGGGGGACGACCCCAGAGTTGATTGTGTCGTCACCCGAATCGCGTCGTCTGGTTGGCACTGAACATCCGGCTAGCATAGCTGACTTGGAATCGTCTGCTCCGAACCCTGTGATACGAATCGCCCTGCACCGAACTCCTGGACCATGCCCCACCAAAGAACGACGTTTAAATGCTATGTAAACCCATGCATACCCGAACAAGATGTGGGTTTTCCTGCCTGCTTTGTGTAAATAATAAATTATCTCGGGACTGCAAGTGGGTCCGCGCCATTGAGCATGCGGTCATTTATCAAAAGCGTGGTGTGCGCGGGTGCCAGCCTGATCTGCGTCAGGAATTGAGGGAAAAGATGGATATAATTAATAGATTGTTGGTTTGGGTTGAAGAAGAAGATAGATATAATTATTACACTCAGAAATGGGTTGAAAAGAGTGCGCCGTTGCATACTGTAAGTTGTTAGCATTTGTATTTTGTTCCTTTTGTCTTCTATGAACACATTCTTACATGAAGGGCGTGCCACGGTTTTTACAGGAGGTGTCCGAGCGAGTGCCTGCTGGCTCGCGAGGACCCATTCTCACAGCGAAGGGCAGGGCCGTGGCTTGATTTACCTCAGCAATCTTACTATAATTCACCGTCTGTCTGTCTGTATTGTCCCAGGTACCGCAAAAACACTGTCCCGCTGAACCGATCGCAACCATTTTTTGGTGTGTAATCCTGGGACCCCTTGGAGTAAAATAGGCATAAATACAATAACATGACCCCTTGACGGCTTCCGTAGGGAGCGGGCGCTTCTAGTAAGAAGAAAAAGCAGAGTAGGAATGAAGTCAAGAGATTTATTTCAGACCCAACTATGGATTAACACATGCACTGTCCCATTTGACCCATTAGACAAGAAGAAGGGACTATCTGAATGTATTATTAATGAAATAACTGTCTGGGACCATGTATGTTGGATGCCATTGCCTTGGAGATGTGGTTCCAGAACCGCAACAATATACAACACACACACGTGATATATATATACAGTATATACACTGATGAGCCAAAACATTATGAGCACCTGCCTAATATGCTGTTGGTCCTCCGTGTGCCGCCAAACAGCACCGACCCGCCTAGGCATGTACTCTACAAGACCCCTGAAGGTTCCTGTGATAACTGACACCAAAACATTAGCAGCAGATCCTTCAAGTCCTGTAAGTTGCGAGGTGAGCCGCCATGGATCGGACTTGTAGGTCCAGCACATCACACAGATGCTCAATCGATTGAGATGTGGGAATTGAGCATGCAACCACCGGACATAATCATGTTCCCAAACTATTACGAACAACGTGTGCAGTGTGCAGGCGCGGCATTATCCTGCTGGAAAGAGGCCACTGCCATCAGGGAATACCATTGCCATGAAGGGTTTACTATCTGCAACGATGTTAGGTAGGTGACCACGTTCAAATACGTCCACAATGAATGCCGGACCCAGGTTCCCACAGAACATTGCAAAGAGATCACACTCCCTCCACCCGGCTTGTCGTTCTTCCCACAGTGCATCCTGGTGCCACAATCCCCAGGTAAATGGGCACACTACACGGCCATCACGTATCTAAAAGAAAACGGGACTCATCGGACCAGGCGACCTTCTTCCACTGATCCAAGTCCAGTTCGATGCTCGCGTGTCCATTTAGGCTGCTTTGAGTAGACAGGTATCATGCGCACTCTGACCGGTCTGCGCTCTCCCACCCCCATACGCGATAGTGCGAATGCACTGCGAATTGTGACACATTCTTCTCCCGACCACATTAAAAATTTTCTGTGAACATTTCCACAGTAGAACCTTATGTCTGAGTTCGGACCAGACGGATAGCCTTCGTTGCCTCGCGTCAGAGAGCCTTGGGCGCCACAACCCTTCACCGTTTTGGTTTGTCACGTCCTCGGACCACTGCCGGTCGTACTCACCACAAGCCTTGCCGTTCAGAGATAGCTTTACCCAGTCGTGGCACATAACATTTGGCCCTTGTCAAATGTCACTCAGGTCATTTACTCCCCCATTTCTCCTCATTCAACACATCAACTTCAAGAACATGACTGTTCACTTTGCTGCCTAATATTGTGCAATCGGAAGCCATGAGCACACAACTTACAGGTCCTTTAATCAGTAATATTGGTTAGTACATGTGCCAGTTAGGTCCCAACCGAGTGCTTAATGCGTAAATAAATGTCCCTGCGCTGTGAGTTATTTTAATAGTCAGGTTTTCTTTTTGTTTATTTTTACACCACCGACATCAATGCGACGACACGCATCACCCACCTTCAATTCGCTTCCTTCACCTCGCTCTGACTGACGTCAGGGTGGAGCGAAGCCCTGGAGAACATGTTGCCCTCAGTATCCTGTTGGGGCGGTCCTTTGAAGAAGGCGGAAGTTGGGCGAGGAGCCACGCGACGGCCCTCGACCAATCGCGAGTGCATCGGATGACGTGACCGTCGCATCGGCCAATCGGACTTTCCCCCACTCTGTGAAGGGGTTCCAAGTTGATGTCACCCCGCACCTGGCCAACTCGAGGGTTTGCCGCCCTTTTGGCCAGTGAAAGCGATTGCCGATGATTTTTGCGCACCAAAACTGCAGTGACAGGGCGACGGGGATCGCGCAGAAGGCCGCTCGGTGTGGAGAAGCGGCGAGGGCGGAGACCACCCCCCCCCCCCCCCCCCGCCGCTTCTGCGACGAGAACGAAACGATAAAAAGCGCAGACGGCTGAACCAAAAAAGGAAGATTCTTCACCGCCCTCCCCCCCCCTCGCAGTCCAGCCCTGGTCTCGTTCCTCATCCACCACCTCCTCCACCTCCGAATGATCGCGAGCCTGCGGCGACGACCTCGATTCACCCAGCTGGGTTCATCTGCCGCTGGTTCCGTCCTGCGGCTGACCGAGCTCCGGGAAGAAGGGACGCCCAGCCGTGCTGTTCCGGCCAGGTAGCACAGGCAGCTACACTGATCTAGCAGCCCGACTGTCCTCCGGCTTGAGATCCAAAAAAAAGACCATTGCGGGTTCCACTTCTGTCTGTGGGTTGTGTGTAGTCTGTGTGTTGGGCCCCGTACTTTAAGTAGGTAAAACTCTTAAGTGCTGTGCCTGTATATATTTGCATTGCCTTGCTTTAGTTCGTTTAAAAAATCTACTCTTCTGTGTTCCCTAGTTCCCCATTATTGTTAAATAAACCCCGATTGTTAAATGTTCAGTTGTTCGCGGTCCTCTTTTCATTGATGAGCATGTCGCGTGCTGGGGAAATTGCAGGGCCACTGCGGGCCGTTGTAATGGACAATCTGGACGACGTTTCTTGGCGATTAAACCGCTCGGAATCGCACACGGAACGGCGCGCTGAACGGCTCGTTTCCGTACGAGTTCCGTCAGGTGTGAAACTCGTAGATCGCCCACGTGATCCTATTACTAGGTATTGTTGAAAATTTGGCAAATAACCCTGTACCACGTGGTTGGAAATATTGAGCCTTTCACGTCCAAAACCAGGACCGCTCACTCCGGACTTATCCGGCGCGCGACTGAATTTCCGGCCAATCGGTTGGCAGTACTTGCGCTCCATCAAGCGACGGAACCGCGCGTGACGTCCCGGCCCGCAGCAATATATCCCCACCCTTGACAGGTGCCTTTAAGAAGATAATCATTGTTATTCACTTCACCTGTCAGTGGTCAAATGTTTTGGCTTATCAGTGTAATTGTGTGTGTGTGCCGGTCGTAGCGAGACCGACGCCAACGAGCAGTGGCCGTTCTGCACGAACCACCGGAATTGAAAAGTCGTCCCCCGGATAACTCCGGAGTCGACGGGCCACTTAAAGGCCGTGGTCGCCAATATTTGAGGCGTGAGTAGCGTCCACTTGTCTATAACCAACTTTACCTAAGTACTCACGGCCGCTAACTACCAGGAACCCACCCCGGCCACTCTCCGTCCGAACTGAGCGCATGTACACTCGGGTCCGCCGTACCGAGCGGGAGTTAAAGAGCCGTGCCGTCCCAATGACAACTTACGGCACATCTCAATCTAGGAGATCCCTAATTCCCATTACGCCACCGTGCTTAACACAATGACAGACAACGAAAGCTGTACTGAAACATTGGGGTTTATTTATCATGGGCAGTGGACAAAGAGCAGAGTTAAACCGAATATGAGAATGCAATTTACAAGGAACACAGGCACTTAACAGTTTCTACTTACAGACGGGCCCACGGACACACACACACACACACACACCAACACAACACACCCAAAAGAAAGACCCTGTGGTCTTTATTCGGCCCCCTCACGCCAGAAGAAGCAAGTGGGAACAGAGCCTGGCCGGTAACTAGTCCCCCTTGTGCGTCACACCGGACTCCAACAACCACGGTGGACCAAACCCACGTCCGAAATCACGGGCCCACGACCCTGGCTGCTCGGCACCCCCACGATGAGCCACTGCGAAGGACTGCAGACCTACGACCGAGGCCAAAGCCACCCGAGAGCCACCGCAAAGCAATAAGCCACCATGACTTGCCGTACTCTCGTCCTGACAACCACTCTACTCTCCCCTCTCCTCCGCCACTCGCCTCCTGATTGGACACTGGGTTGTCGCGGCGGACAGTGCTTCCCTTCATTGGTCGGGCCGAACATCCATCTGGCTAAGGCAGACGCGGCCTAATATATTAATATATTATTATATTCTCTCTCTTT
>CM068956.1:92248100-92263698 GCA_035128595.1 Eptatretus atami | reverse complement strand
AAAACCATAGCTGAGAACATCCTTCAATTTAATGAACTCCACTGCATGCCAGTACAAATAGATGTCACACAATTGGACCATGGAAATGGTGTGGAGTCCACATTTATGGAACAGAATGCAAAGTGGCATAAATCCTGTAACTTGAAGTTTGGTAAAAGTAAACTGGAACGTGCCAAGGAGCGGAGGCGCACATCTAATGAAGAAGCAACAACTTCTAAGCGGATTTTCACACGAAGCAGTACTGGAGAAGCACATACCTACCTTGAAATGTGGAGACTTCATGAAGTTTCTCATTTGTTCGCGTTTGGAACAAAAGAAGCACACAGGGCTTTGCTGTCTTCAGGTATGTAGGTATGTGCTTCTCCAGTACTGCTTCGTGTGAAAATCCGCTTAGAAGTTGTTGCTTCTTCATTAGATGCGGCCTCCGCTCTTGGCACGTTCCAGTTTACTTTACCCCAAACTTCAAGTTACAGGATTATGCCACTTTGCATTCTGTTCCATAATGATGGACTCCACCACCATTTCCTGTCCAATGTGTGACATTTATTTGTACTGGCATGCAGTGGAGTTCATTAAATTGAAGGATGTTCTCAGTATGTTTTATAACCTGCATCAGTGGACATGTCAATTGTTCTTTGCTGTCTACCTGAAAAGGACACATTTAGACCAGTCAGTTGTCAGGGTATCTGAAGGCGAGGGGCTTGCCATTTTAAGCATGCAGGGGTAGTTAGTTACCATTACACATCTTCACACCAATAGAAGCTATACCTACTGCACAGAAAAAAAACAAATTCAGGGATATGATTGAATAAATAATTAACAGAGCATGCATTCATTGTTTATTATTATTGTCCTCCACAAATAGGCAAAAATAAGCGAGAGCGAATGCTCAGATGGTGATGTACAACAGGGAAATATGTTGCCAGCAAAAGGTTATGAAGCCTTCTGCAGTGAAACAATTGCTCCAGAGTAATGTTAGCATAAGGAGTAAAATTTTAGAATTAAAATACATTATGATTGTTTTGAAAAATTAGTATGCAGACATCCTATATACTGGTGCTAAGGAAAATATGTTGCCTTAGCAACCATTTTAAGCCTTTGCAGTGACAATTGTCCTAGATGATTAATATACGCGGTTAAGTTATAAAATTAAATACGTTGTAATTGATAAGTAAAATGGTCGCAGGCATCTTTTGTGCTGGTTGCTAAGGAAAATAGTTGCCTAGCAACTAAAATTAAGCCTTGAGTTTTTTTTGACAATTGCTCCAAATTGATGTTTATATGAAAATTGAAGTTGTATGATATAAATACATCATAATAATTTAATAAATTGGTCCACAGTCATCCTATTGCTGGTTGCCAAGGAAAATATGTTGCCTAGCGACCGTTGCTATGCTATATACAGTTACATTGGCTCCACCCTGAAAACGTTTAGAATGTTTTGTTGAACATTTGTGCAAAGTTTCATGTTTTATCACAATCTGAACAATTTTTCACCCCTCGCTGACTTATGATACCTATGTCAACACATAATACAACTATTCCATTAAAAGATTAAAGAAAGAAAAGAGCTATGGAAGTCAATACCCTCTTCGCAATCCTCAACCCCTCGACTCCCAGAAATACTCGTTTTCTTCATTTTCTACATGTGGCATCCAATTTTCGGCTTCTGTTTAACATAAAATAGAAGGTCTGTGGAGACACGTGATTGCAACAGACAAGGTAAGAAACAAGAATGTTTATATTGCACAGAACAATAAAGAGCAGTTATGTTTAAAAAAAAAAAAAACATTTTATGATAATATTGGCACAGAAACGTGTGTGACTAGAAACGTAGCTTGTAAGCCATGTAGCTTGACAAAAGAAAGTGAGAGGGATGCACAAAAGGTTCTTGGAACTGCAAATTGTACAACTTAAGATCACCCCTCGAATACAACTTCTTTGAGAAGTATTTTTCTATGCTTGGTGATCCGTCCAATCGTCAAATCTTTTAATATCCCATTCATCGACCCAACTTGCCTCCTCGCTGATCAATTTTATTGAATCTTATTTCACCAACATTGTGTTTGTGTTTTTATTTACATTTGCAAAGTATGAATGGGTACGTGTTTCTGATGGATCTGTTTTATCTCCCGTTGGACTGGATCCGAAACGGGGGCTTATGGTTTGCTCTCAATTTTCATGTGGTGTACGTACGTGCGTCTGCAAAACCATATCTCAGACATTATTTGACCGATTTTATTCGTACTTGGAACACAGATAAGCAATGACGCTACATATGCATGTCATTCTCTTTTTCGAGATCAGATCCAAAAGGACCGACTGGTGGGTTTTTTAGTTGTTAAATTTTTTATTTATTTACCGATATTGAAACACGTCCAACCAATTTCTCGGACATGCATTTGAAATATATTGTTCAAACTTAGCACACAGATAACAACGAATGATGCTTACTACGCATGTCATTCTCTTTTGACTACATTCCAAGATGGCTGACGGGAACCATTTTAGTTGAAAAAATCCCGATGTTGAACACGTCCTCAACCATTTCTCAGACATGTATTTACCGATGTTGTTCAAACTTGTCACACAGAAAGAATGATGGCATAAATATGCACGTTATTTATATTTTTGAGATCAGATTCAAGATGGCGACTGCGACCATTTGTGACTAAATGTTCCCCAACATTCCTCAGACATGCATAGCGTCCGCTTTCTCAAACTTGGCTCAAGCACAGTACATGTGCATACACATGCACCTCATTATTTTGCGATCTAATCAAAGATGGCTGACTGGTAGACTGGTGCCACTTTCGTTGGAAAAAAAAAACTGTATCGAACACATCCTCAACCATTTCTCGCATTCAATTTACCGATCTTGTTCAAACTTGGCACAACACACGTGCACCTCACTTTATTTACGTCTGATCAAAGATGCCGACTGGTGGCCATTTTAGTTGTACAAAGCTGTGGGCTAGCCAACTCTGTACAGCAATTACTAAACAACAGGGCTATGACATTTTATATCTATTTTTACTCGTTTTACCCGATCTATCCGATTTACCAAGAGATGTTAATTTACCTTAACAAGATGAAGGGACCAGAGACAGAGATGTTAAGCTCGAACACGCCGCGTGGCAAAATGGCGCTCGCATGTGTCGCAGCCCTCACGCACGCAGCCACGGCGCGTTCAGACCCCGCGGAGGTCGACTGCACCAGAGCGAAAGATCGATGGTGGGTTTCAGCTGGTTTCCCCAGAATCCAGTTACAAGTCCAGCCTGCCTGTTTACCAGGACAAGGCCAAATCAAGGTGTTGGGCTCCACAGGCTGGGTCCATGGGATTCCAAGACGTCGTCTAGCCGTGAGTGAGTAGGGACCAGTCAGAGGCTCCGTCACTGACTCTGGTGAACCTTCAATGTGCTCCTCACGAAAGCCGATCGCGCCCACCTCGGCGCTCAGTTTCACCACTGCCTTCCCCGGTGCTCTGCTAGTTCTTTTCCTTCACTCGCTTCACCTCAAAACCGACTGGCTCCTCCCTTCAGTTTCGCTTCCTTCTCCAGGCCAACTCCCCCTCTCAGCGCTGGCGGGGACTATTGTCCGGAGAGAGGAAGGAAGAGAAAGAACCTCTCGGTCCACCACAATGACCAACGATGAAACAGCCTCTTACACCTCCCGACACACTGTAGCGTCCATTTACCAAACAACCTGGCTAAACATGCATTTAATGGGGTCTGGCTAATCCTATATTTAATAACACACTAAGGCCATTTCTGCACACTATTATGTGTAGTCTTCACAAAGAATTCCACAAGTTAAAGCTAAAAAATATATGCAGATAAAATGAGAATAATTTAGATTAACCCAGAAAATCAGATGATTCTCAGTTGTGCAAGTATTCAAACCCTTTGTCTAATTACCCTAAATCACTTTAGGAGCAAATAATTTATTTGAAAGGATACAAAACACATGTAATAGTGGTTTACCTGCATGTAATCAGTGGTTAACTTAAAAACTAAGTTCCCCCACTATCTAAGGAGCTTCAAGTGCAACTCACTTGGTAAACCAACAAGGCAAACATGAAGACCAAGGAACTTTCCAAAGAAGTCAGACATAAAGTGGTGGAGAAGAACTGTTCAGGAGAGGGTTACAAGAAGATTTAAAAGTCACTCATTATCCTTGAGCATGGGGAAATCCATCATTTAAGAAGTAGAAGACGATCATACCACCTACCAGACTCGACCAGATCAGGTCGCCCATCCAAACGCAGCTGGGCAAGCATGAAAACTGGTTGGGATGTCACTGTAATCCAACAATGACTGTTGAAAGACCTGCCAAAGCCTACAATCCAATATGGGGGTGAGTGTTCATCAATAAACAATATCCTGTTCCCTTACAAGCTGGTCTTGATGGACAGGTGGCAAGAAAGAAGCCATTACTGGAAAAAGACGCATATAAAAGCTCATATTGAGTTTGCCCAAAAAGCATCTTATATATTATTTCCGAGTTGTGGTTCGTGTCGCGCTATCTTCGCCTTTGTTCTGCGCTCGGTAACGTGATATCTGCTTACATTACTCAAAGACCATTATGAGGTGCATGGTACAAAAAAAAAGTAAAATAAAAATAATAAAATAAATAATAAAAATAAATAAAATAAAATAATAATAAAATCTTCTTCTTCTTCCAGTGCCTTTCTCAACACACCCACCCCAACATGTCGTGCAGAGCGCGGGTTAGGCTAGTCATATATTATTTCCGAGTTTGTGGTTTCGTGTCGCGCTATCTCGACTTTGTTCTGCGCTCGAGTGAGTGATATTCGGCTTACCATTATCTCAAAGACCATATGAGGTGCTGAGTACAAAAAAAGTAAATAAAATGGTTCTGAAATGACAATGCTATATAACCCAAAACATTGGGTATCAAGAAGTACTTGAACATTGTATTCCACTTACTGCATTAAAGTAAAATTACTACTGATACTCTGCATCAGTTCCTTTCTCAAACACACCCACCCCAACATGTCGCGCAGAGCGCGGTTATGCATAGTC
Source organism: Eptatretus atami (assembly GCA_035128595.1). Taxonomy (NCBI): domain Eukaryota; kingdom Metazoa; phylum Chordata; class Myxini; order Myxiniformes; family Myxinidae; genus Eptatretus; species Eptatretus atami. Next base: position 92,258,653 of record CM068956.1, on the reverse strand, counting down.
TTAATGATACTGCAGGCATATGGAGAAACGTTTTGTGGTCAGACGAGACAAAATTGAACTTTTTGTATATATTCAGTGTTACGTTTTCCACAAGCCTAACACTCACTGTGCATCACTCAGTCAACTCCATCCCGACTGTCAAGCATGGTGTGGCAGCATCGTGTTTTTGGGCTCTGCTTTTCATCAAGGGACTTGTAAGCTTGTTAGGATAGAAGGACAATGGACAGTGTGAAGTGCAAGAGAATTCTTGATGAAAATCTGCTCAAAATCAGCCATGAATCTGAACTGATGTAGGAGATTCACATTTCCAGCCGGACAATGATCCAAAGCACAAAGCGAAAGCGCCCACTTTAGTGGCTGATAAGAATAAATTAATGTCTTGAGTGACCCAATTAAAGTCCTGACTGGATCCCAGATTGAACATATTACGGTGAGACTTGAAGATTGCAGTCCATCGACGATCCCATCAAACTTGGCAGAACGAGAGCAATTTTCAAGTGAAGAATGAGCAAAGACTTCACCATCTCACTGTGCACAGCTGGTTAGAGCGACCCAAAAGGCTACTAGCAGTCATTGGCTGCAAAAGGTGCTTCAACCAATTACTGACCGAAGGGCTGAATACTTTGCAACCAGTGAATTTTGATTTGTAGATGATTTTTTGCAGATATTCCTGACATGTAACCTCCTTCAATTATAACAGCAGTTTACTTTGAACTGTTCAGTTATAAATAAAAATGTTCATTGGAAAAATTGTTTCTACATAATTAATCTAAATGTGGCATTATTGGTCTGGTTGACACCTTGCTGGCACTGTATATCCAGAGAGATGGCATGACTCATGTCTGAAATAGGGCCTTTTCCGCAGCCACAGAAAATGTACCTGTATCGTATTCACATCCCTTGTTGGGAGATCGAAGCAGCATGTCCAACATGGATGACTTGGTCTGAAAACAAATTGGTGATCTGAGATGAGGTTGTTGGAGAAAAAGAATGATTTCCTAAAACTGTGATTATGGATTCCCATGACCTTGCTGATGATTGGAAGTGAGCTGATCGGTCTGTAGATAAGGGGATCATTTTTGCCTCTTTTTATGCAGTGCAGTGATGTTGGCAGATTTCAAAGCAGATGGAGATACCGAGGGGCAAATGACAGGGTGAAAGGCATGACTAATGCTGTCCGATCAGTGACGGACTCAGAGTCGAGGGTGAAAGAAACCTTCTCAGATGCAAAGACACTGAGTCCAGAAGCATTTGGGTATGACAGGGAAGGAGGATTCAGTGAGTAAGGGGTGGGACACAAAGATTTGACAAACACAGAATTGCAGACATTCAGCCTTCTCATGAGCGGAGTCGCTGTGTGCCTTGAAGAGAGGGAGGGATCGAGGGACCATACTCCAGGGACAGACTTAAAGCGCCACCAGGTTTAGAGGAGGGAGACAAGTTTGAAAGTCACTTGACGTTGGACAGATGTGTTTTTCTGACGCCGAGTGACAACACTTGTTGTGGACCTTTGGAATGCATTGAGATTGCTTGGTCATTGCTTTCAAGGAAGAGAAACAAGTGTTTCAGATGCAACTGCTCACGCAGAATTCAGTGTACCACGGCATGAAATGGGGTATTGAAGGTGAGATGGGATGAATCTGTGCACGCAGAGAGAGCAGAGAAGAGAAGAGAGAAGACTGAGAAGAGAGAGAGAGGAGAGTGAGAGAGAGAGAGAGAGAGAGAGCAGTTTTCTGTGGAAGAATTCCAAAGCTGAATTAAATCAGTGGTAGGGATATTGGGAGACCAGTCCTAAATGTTAAAAGGAGAAAAAAATAATCATAAACTATGCACTTTCCATTGAAACAATCCTACATTCGCAGATTCAACTTATGGCATTTTCGAACGTATCCCCGTGAGATGTCAGTCTACTATTGATTCCATCCACGAAACATCTTTTGAATCATATATTTTGTTGCTTTCAAGGGAAAAAAAGGAAAACGGGGCAGGCGGGGGAATGCAAAGGTGAAATAAAGGGGAAAAACGGGGGGGAAAAAAAATAAAAAGGGAAAAAAAAAAGGGAAAATAAAGAAAAAAAATAAAATCAAAAAAAGGGAAAAGATAGAAATAAAAAAGAAAGGACATGAAAAAGGAAGGAAGAAAAGAAGGAAAAAAAAATCAAATGGGGGGAAACAAATATAGAATTTATTTTGTTTGTTAATATTGGATGGCAGGATAGCGTAGAAGTATGCAACTTGCCTTTGGTCTCATCTAAGTTTGAATCTGCCACAGCTACAAACTATCACCCTGGTGTTCCATTGAAGGGCATTCATTTTAATGCTGTGCGATTAACAGGATGGTGTTAGGCCAGAGACCTGTCTGCATTGGTTGTTGGCGGGCGTTAAAGATCCCATGTTGTCTTTCATGAAGAAAAGGTGATTTATCGTCAGCACTCTGAACAAGTACAAATTGTGCCCTAAATGACTGTTGGGAAGTCAATGGCAACCACCCAGCATAACCTTTGCTCAGGAACTTCCCTCGACAGCACGGACCTCTGTCAAGAGTACGTACTGTTAAGTTTGTGGGGGTAGGTGGGTAGACATTGCCTTAGAACTGTGGAAGTATAGAGTAGCATGGCCGTGTACGAATTAGCGAGCCCATGTCAATGTAATAAGTAGACATGTCAGTCAGGAATAGTCTTGTTATCATGTGTACCATACAGGGGATGGTGCATGTAATAAACTCATTACGTAATTATGGTTAAGGAATTGTACATATAACTCCTTTGTAAACATCTACCGGGGAAGCCGGGGACAGTGCAGGAGAGAGGGTCAGAGCTATGACACCTCCAATGGTGAGCTATGAACACCTCCAAGGGTGGAGCTATGAATACCACCAAGGGGGAGATATGAACGCCTCCAAGGGGAGAGATATCGAACGCCTCCAAGGGGAGAGATACGAACGCCTCCAAGGGGGAGAGCATTGCCCGGGAGAAGAGGGAGAAGCTGACAAGGACAGGCAGGATTGTGGAATTTGGAGGAGAAGAGGTACGAGCCAAAACAGAAGCCGTTCAGACTCGGAGGAGAAGATTCTGAGGAGAACTGTTCTGAGAGGATCATTGGTTCTGAGGGGAAAAAAAGTTCTGAGGAGACAGTCAGAGGGCATTGTCCTGCTTGCCTGCCTTCGCCTTTGCCGTTCGTCATCCTGCCCATCACCTCATTGCCTACTTGTGCTGCTCCACATCGATCCACCCCCGCCCCCACCCCCATCACCCACCCTGCCCACACCCACCAGAGCTGAGTCCCCGGTTTTGTCCCTTTCCAGTCTGTCATCGAGTCTGAAGTGAGGCGCCTTAAAATTCCTTAGATTTATTTTAGAACTTAAGGTACTCGTGCTCTCCTCACAACCACTTGCGCATCGTCCGCCATAATTCGAAAGTCTCCACAGGAGTTAAAACCGTTCGAGTACATCGTGGGATTTTAAACTCCTGTCTCAAAGAGCTCAACTTTAGTTGAGCGCTGTCGAGACAATACATCGTGTGATTCATAGATCTAAACATTATTCCCAATGACGCTTCTACAGAAATGTACCTGTATCCTCATTCACAAACTCCATCGACCAGTGGGCCATTCTCCTCATTGGAGCCTCCATTGCATCTGCACAAAGAGCACAAAGACTTTACCTTTTTAAAGTAACAGGTGTATATATATAATCCACATTTCAACCACCAAATCAAAGCCATTGATTTGAGGTCAGATCCTTTGTTTAAATCTGTGTGCTGTATTTATAGACTTGAAGTCCTCAAGATATCTCATTCACTTGTCTGTCAGAAATGTCAATCCTCATAAAGCGAGTGCAAATGTTGCCTCTGGGCATAGCTCAATGGAGTACTGCCCTCTGCTATGGGCTGGCCCCCAACATCACAACTGTCTCTCTTGGCTTCATGGAATCTAAACTCTCAAAATTATTGAATATCTCATGATGCGGGCCGAAGCACAGGGTCTGTTGCGTTTCATATTGCAGGAGTGGGTGATCTGTTTTTTTTTTTTTTTACTGTATTTTCTCCGATATGCTCCATCTGGAATTATCCTCTGACCCTACCTATCCAAGATCACACATTCCTCGAGTAATCTCCTCCTGTTAACTTCAAAAGCCGAAGCTGAATGCACACCTCAACTCTTCATTCCTCACTTCTCCCCATCTGCCTTCCATAGGCATTCAGTTTCACTCTTCCCTCCAGGCTTTAGCAAGCGTCTCTATCCTCCCCAATTCTGACCCATTATCTTTATTACCACCATTAACCTTTCCTAACCAAACCATCTGACTTGACATCACAATCTTCTACAGAAAAATGTACCTGTATTCCTCATTCACAAGCTACATCGATTCAGTGCAATCTCCTCATTGGAAAAAAAAGACATCACATCTAATGAGGCACAGTAAGCATGAGTTGCATCAAAAAGTGTGTGTCCTTGGATAGACATGAAGCTCTGTTTCCATCTGCTAGTCTTAGTGGTGGATGTTAAAGATCCCATGATGGTGTCATTACAAATAGGAGGTAAATCTATCGCCGGCTCCTTGCTAGTTTGTTGTTCCAAATTTCCAAATTCTTGCCCAACCAGCTCCTGTCGAATATCAGTGGTGGACAGCCAGTTTGTGAAAGACCTGGTAAACAACTCGCTGACATACCCCACAAGGTGGAAATATTGGGTCGTAGAAGAATTATATGTTCAATACATGCAAATGCCACAAACATTTATGTCTGTAATTACTGTTTCAAACAGAGGCAAAGATACTCATAATTAATTATGTGCCCCTGCAATGGACACGACGGACACACATGTGCCTGCACACACAGAGATATGTGATCTACACATTACACACGCACGCACGCTCGGTGTTGACTTAATGGTTAGGTGGTGGGCTTTGGGATCCAATAATCCTGAGTCAAACCCTACTCGGGTTGAAGTAATACCAGGTGGGGTGAACTCTGCCTGTCATCCTTCCGAGGTCGGCGAATGAGTGCCAGGCATGCTGGTATACTGTTGTCGGAGTGGCAACCCGTCTAGATTGTGTCAAAACAGCCAAGGAGACTGCTTAGGCAGCACCAATGCTCTGCATTGAGTACGGTCCCAATGGATGGATATTACAAATTTTTCATAAGTCGCATACGCTGGCTAAATCGTCAAGGTGTGACAGCGCCTTAAGCAGGATTGGAAGAAAAGTGTGAGTGCGATATAATACAAGCAACTTACAAAACAACACAGAGCAGAGTTATCCCGATATAATTATTGTACACTCTTAACTTAAGCAAGACAGGTGCCAAGGACCATGACCACACACACACACACACACACAACACACACCACACTGATGAAGAAGAGTTAATGGAGAAAAAGAGGGAGAGAGATGAGGCTAACGGTCTCTCAATACCTTGCACGATTGACCGATCGCCGCCACAGCATTTGGGGGGTTGCTCGCTGGTGCCGATATACCTGACAGCTGGCGCATCGTTCTCCCGCTTCATGGCACTTCGTTTGCAGCGAGCATCGTCCAAGGAATGGGGCGGACCATCAGGCGTGAAGGAAGACTCTGGGCGGAGTCAGAAGCCGGCGTGGAGAAAGGCGAGCAAAACGAGTGGGTGTAGTGGGCAGACCAGGAGGAGTAGGTGGTGTGATGGCGAGTCAGACAGACGACGCCTGTGAAAGAAGGCGGAGTTTAGCAGGCGAATGTGGTGGGTTTATCATCCCAAGCCAGACCAAGAGCAGGACGAACCACGAGCGATGAGCAAGGGACGAAAACCCCAGCAGACGGGGAAAGCCGAGCAGAAAGACAACAGACGGCCCCACGTTCCCTCCTTTTATAACCTCGGTGCGGGCGGGGGGACGACCCAGATTGATTGTGTCGTCACCCGAATCGCGCTGCTCTGGTTGGCACTGAACATCGGCTAGCATAGCTGAGCGTTGGAATCGTCTTGCTCCGAACCCTGTGATACGAATCGCCCTGCACCGAACTCTGGACCATTGCCCCACCAAAGGAACGACGGTTTAAATGCGTATGAAACCCATGGCGATACCCGAACAAGATGTGGTTATCCTGCCCTGTTGTTAATAATAAAATTATCTCGGACTGCAATGGTCCGCCCATGAGATTGCGGTCACTTTATCAAGAAACGGGGGGTGTGCGCGGTGCCAAGCCCTGACCTGCGGTCAGAATTGCGGGAAAAGTGGATATAATTAATAGATTGTTGTGTTGGGTTGAAGAAGAAGATAGATAAATTATTACACTCAAAATGGGTTGAAAAGAGTGCGCCGTTGCATACTGTAAGTTGTTAGCATTCGTATTTGTTTCCTTGTGTCTTCTGGATGACACATTCTTACTGAAGGGCGGCCACGGTTTTTACAGTGACGGTGTCCGAGCGTAGTGCCTGCTGCCTCGCGAACCCATTCTCACAGCGAGGGCAGGGCCTGGCTTGATTTACCTTCAGCAATCTTACTATAATTCACCTGTCTGTCTGTCTGTATTGCTCCCAGGTACCGCAAAAACACTGTCCCGCTGAAACCGATCGCAACCATTTTTGGCTGTGTAATCCTGGGACCCCTTGGAGTAAAATAGCGATAAATACAATAACATGACCCCTTACGTTCCGTAGGGAGCGCGGCGCCTTCTAGTAAAGAGAAAAAAGCAGAGTAGGAAGAAGTCAAGAGATTTATTAACCCAACTATGGATTAACTACATGCACTGTCCCATTTCGACCCATTAGGCACAAGAAATGAAGGACTATCTAATGTATTATTAATGAAATAACTGCTGGCGACACTTAATGTTGATGCCATTGCCTTTGGAGCATGTGGTTCCAGAACCGCAACAATATACAACACACACACTATAATATATAAGTATATACACTGATGAGCCAAAACATTATTGAGCACCCTGCCTAATATGCTGTTGTCCTCCGTGTCCGCCAAAACCGCACCGACCCGCCTAGCATGTACTCTACAAGACCCCTGAAGGTGTCCTGTATAACTGACACCAAAACAATTAGCAGCAGATCCGTCAAGTCCTGTAAGTTGCGAGGTGGAGCGCCATGGATCGGACTTGTAGGTCCAGCACATCACACAGATGCTCAATCGATTGAGATGTGCGTGAATTTGGAGCATGCAACACCGGAACATTAACATGTTCCCAAACTATTACCGAACAACGTGTGCAGTGTGGCAGGGCGGCATTATCCGCTGAGAAAGAGCCACTGCCATCAGGAATACCGATTGCCATGAAGGGTGTACTAGTCTGCAACGATGTTTAGTAGGTGACACGTTCAAATGACGTCCACGATGAATGCCGGACCAGGTTCCCAGCAAACATGCAAAGAGCATCACACTCCCTCCACCCGGCTTGTGTCTTCCCACAGTGCATCCTGGTGCCACAATCCCCAGTTAAATGCGGCACACGACACGGCCATCACGTGATCTAAAAGAAAACGGGACTCATCGGACCAGGCGACCTTCTCCACTGCTCCAAGTCCAGTTCGATGCCGCGTGTCCATTGTAGGTGCTTTGATGGTAGACAGGGATATCATGGCACTCTGACCGGTCTCGCGCTCTCCGCAGCCCCATACGCATAGGTGGCGAATGCACTGCGGATGTGTGACACATTCCTTCTCCCGACCACCATTTAAAAATTTTCTGTGACGATGCCACAGTAGAACCTTATGTCTGAGTTCGGCAGGACGGAGCCTTCTTGCCCTCGCGCGATGAGCCTTGGGCGCCACACACCCTGTCAACCGTTTTGGTGTTGTCACGTCCTCGGACCACTGCGGTCGTACTCACCACAAGCCTTGCCGTTCTAGAGTAGCTTTACCCAGCGTCTGCCATAACATTTTGGCCCTTGTCAAAGTCACTCAGGTCATTTACTCGCCCCATTTCTCCTGCATCAACACATCAACTTCAAGAACTGACTGTTCACTTTGCTGACCTAATATTGTGCAATCGGAAGCCATGAGCACACAACATACAGCGTCCTTTATCAGTAATCATTGGTATAGTACATGTGCCAGTTAGGTCCAACGAGTCTTAATGGCGTAAATTAAATGTCCTCGCTGTGGATTATTTAATAGTCAGGTTTTCTTTTTGTTTTTTTTTACACCCACCGACTCTAATGCGACGACACGCATCACCTCACCTTCAATTCGCTTCCTTCACCTCGCTCTGACTGACGTCAGGGAATGGAGCGAAGCCCTGGAGAACATTGTTGCTCAGCTATCCTGTTGAGGCGGTCCTTTGAAGAAGGCGGAGTTGGGGAGGAGCCACGCGACGGCCCTCGACCAATCGGAGTGCATCGGAGTGACGTGACCGTCGCTCGCCAATCTTAAGGACTTTCCCCCGACTCTTGAAGGGTCTCCAAGTTGATGTCACCCGCTACCTGGCCAACTCAGGGGTTTGCCGCCCGTTTTGCCAGTGAAATGCGATGGCCGGAGTGATTTTGCGCACCAAAACGCAGTGACAGGGCGCGAGGGTCGCGCAGAAGGCCGTCGGGTGTGGAGAAGCGGGAGGCGGAGACCACCCCCCCCCCCCCCCCCCGCGCTTCTGCGGAGAGAAAGATAAAAGCGCAGACGGCTGAACCAAAAAAGAAGATTTCTTCACCGCCCTCCCCCCCCTCGCAGTCCAGCCCTGGTCCTCGTCCTCATCCCGCACCTCCCCACCTCCGAATGATCGCGAGCCTGCGGCGACGACCTCGATTCACCTGCAGTGGTTCATCTGCGCTGGATTCCGTCCTGCGGTGACCGAGCTCCGGAAGAAGGGACGCCAGCGTGCGTTCCGGCCAGGTAGCACAGGCAGCTACCACTGATCTAGCAGCCCGACTGTCCTCCGGCTTGAGATCCCAAGAATACAGACCATTGGGTCCACTTCTGTCTTGGGTTGTGTGTGTCTGTGTGCTTGGGCCCCGTCTTTAAGGTAGTAAAACTCTTAATGCTGTCCTGTATATATTTGCATTGCGCTTGCTTTATTTCGGTTTAAAAATCGTCTCTTCTGTGTTCCCCTAGTTCCCCATCTATGTTAAATAAACCCCGATTGTTTAAATGTTTCAGTTCGTTTCGCGTCCCTCTTTTCATTGATGAGCATGTCGGTGCTGGGGAAATTGCAGCCACTGACGGGCCGTTGTAATGGACAATCTGACGACGGTTCTTTGGCGATTAAACCGCTCGAATCGCACACGAACGGCGCGCTGAAGTCGGCTCGTTTCCGTACGAGTTCCGTCAGGTGTGAAACTCGGTAGATCGCCCACGTGATCTCTATTACTAGGTATTTTGAAAATTTGCAAATACCCTACCACGTGGTTGGAAATATTGGCCTTTCACGGTCCAAAAACAGGACCGCTCACTCCGACTTATCCGGCGCGACGACTGAATTTCCGGCCAATCGGTTGGCAACTTGCGCTCCCATCAAGCGACGGAACCGCGCGACCGTCCCGGCCCCGCACAATATATCCCACCCTTGACAGGTGCCTTTAAGAAGATAATCATTGTTATTCACTTCACCTGTCAGTGGTCATAATGTTTTGGCTTATCAGTGTAAGTTTGTTGTGTGCCGGTCCGTAGCCGAGACCGACGCCAACGAGCAGTGGGCCGTTCTGCACCGGAACCACCGGAATGAAAAAGGCTCGTCCCCCGGATAACTCCGGAGTCGACGGCCACTTAAAGGGCCGTGGTCGCCAATATTTGACGGCGTGAGGTAGCGTCCACTTGTCTATTAACCAATGACCTAATACTACGCCGTCTAACTACCAGGGAACCCACCCTCGGCCGACTCTCCGTCCGAACTGAGCGCATGTACACCGGGTCCGCGTACCGAGCGGGAGTTAAGAGCCGTGCCGTCCCAATGACAACTTACGCACACTCAATCTAGGAAGATCCCTAATTCCCATTACGCCACCGCTGCTAACACAAGACAGACAACGAAGTGTACATTGAAACATTGGGGTTTATTTATCATGGGCAGTGGCGACAAGAGCAGAGTTAAACCGAAATATGAGAATGCAATTTACAAGGAACACAGGCACTTAACAGTTTCTACTTACAGACGGGGCCCACGGACACACACACACACACACACACCACACACACACACCCAAAAGAAAGTACCCTGTGGTCTTTATTCGGCCCCTCACGCCAGAAGGAAGGCAAGTGGGAACAGAGCCTGCCGGTAACTTGTCCCCCCTTGTGCGTCACACCGACTCCAACAACCACGGTGGGACCAAACCCACGTCCGATATCACGGCCCACGACCTGCTGCTCGCCACACCACCACGATGGCCACTGCGAAGGATGCAGACCTACGAACCAGGCCAAGCCACCCGAGGAGCCACGCAAAGCAATAGCCACTATGACTTGCCGTACTTCTCTCCTGACAACCCTCTACTCTCCCTCTCCTCCGGCCCATCGCCTCCTGATGGACGATGGGTTGTCGCGGCGACCAGTGTCTTCCCTTTCATTGGTCGGGTCCGAACATTCCATCTGGCTAAGGCAACGGCCGGCCTGAATATATTAATATATTATTATATTCTCTCTCTTT
>CM068956.1:92222457-92235955 GCA_035128595.1 Eptatretus atami | reverse complement strand
AATGTGAATCCAACAAACAAATTAATGTCCATTTCTTACCGAATGAGCAACGGGAATAGGTCCGTGGAACGCTGCGCACACATACAGGGAGGCACCGTTAATTCAAAAATGAGAGGCACCACCTTACAAACACACCGAGAACATGCGACCCGGAAACGGCGAAGTGCGACCCGGAAACGGCAAAATGCGACCCGGAAACGATAAAAATGTTAGCGGACAAAAAAATAACGGACATTATCGGACTAAAAAATCGGGGCGGCCACAGTTATTTCCACGGTCAGACCATGTAGCGTAACAAAATGTTCTTTATTTTTTGGGAGACCGCACAGGGGTATTTAGAAAATTGTGGAGACCGAAAACGTGGGGGTTGCCGTAGCGGTCATTGATTTGAATGTCGCACGGTGAGCTTAGGGTGTCCCTGCGGTGGCCATTGAATTTTCAAGGCCACGACGCAAGGTAGCCTCAAAGTGCCCGCAAGGCGACACACAGCACCACACAGTACGTTTAACCGGACGGAGTCCAAACATCATTGCGGAGGTTAACGGGATGGGTCAAGGACACAATGTGAATCCAACAAACAAATTAATGTCCATTTCTTACCGAATGAGCAACGGGAATAGTCCGGTGGAACGCTGCGCACACATACAGGGAGGCACCGTTATTTCAAAAAATGAGAGGCACCACCTTACAAACACACCGAGAACATGCGACCCGGAAACGGCGAAGTGCGACCCGGAAACGGCAAAATGCGACCCGGAAACGATAAAAATGTAGCGGACAAAAAAATAACGGACATTATCGACTAAAAAAATCGAGTTATCGAGAAGTTACATGGTCCGATAACGATAAATGGTAGTTAAACTTCCGATAATAGTCCGAAAAAAAGTAAACTTCGATAATTATCTGTTATCGGATTATCGCTTTTGTGCCCAACACTGGTGGCAAACACCTATACTCCGATCTCTGCGGTAGTTGCACGGTGGACGCACGGTCGACGCAGACTGCCACGGAGGCCGTACGTAGGACGCATGGCGGGCGTAGGGGAACCGTGCGTCGACCCTGCGTTGCCCGCAGGTAGTCACACAGACCGCAGGCACCGTACGGCGACCGTGGAAATAGTGCGGCCGCCGTAATTTTTGGGGGTTGGCAAAATTCATTTTTTCATTGATAAGAGCCTACGGCAGCCGCAGAATAACGCAAGCCCACCGTACGCCCTACGTACGGTCGACGTGGAACACATCTACGTCACGGCTACGGCTTGTCGATTGCTATGGCCAACGTAGAAATGAAAAAGTTATAACTCCGCGCTATAATTCACGGCGACCCCTACGGCCTGTAAAAGATAGCCATACGGCGTAGGGCCACCCTGAGGCCACCTCAGAAACTCTGCGGCCGCCGCACGTTTCTGTCAATTCGGGGGGGGGGGGGGGGTACGGCCGCCGTATCTCGCCGTAGAGCAAATGTGACTTAGGCCTAAGCAACTAAATATTTAATGTTTTGTTACTTTTTTGATAAACAATTATGAACAACTGTATAGATTATTTACCCAAAACATTCCTCTTCTGTAGGCCATTAGGCAATGTGAAGTAGAAGCATCATTTACAAATAGAGGATAAATATATACATAGACAGTTTGGTATTGTTTATCCATTACTAGCAACAAAACAAATGCTAATTTGTTTTGTGGTGACACTAATTATTGTGTTGTTTTGTTTTCTGATGACACTAATTGTCTTTAAAACATGTCTACTGATAGTTCTGATGTTCTGTAATATAGCACCAACCTTTCCGAATGTAGTAAATAGGCTTAAAAGCCCATTGCTCGGGTAAATTTTGTTACCTAGGCAAGCGTTGCTAAGGAACATGCTGTATTCAATGGCTCCACCTTGAAAATAATCAGTATGGGTTGAAGAATAATTGTGTCAAGTCTCATACTTTTATCACTAAGGCCTAAGTCACATTTGCTCTACGGCGAGGATACGGCGGCCGTACGCCCTCTGAATTGACAGAAACGTGCGGCGGCCGCAGAGTTTCTGCGTGGCCTCAGGGTGGCCCTACGCCGTTTGGCTATATTTTACAGGCCGTAGGGTCGCCGTGGAATTATAATGCGGAGTTATAACTTTTTTTCATTTTCTACGTTCGCCGTAGCAATTCGACAAGCCGAAACAAAAGAAATGGTAAAAAAAAAAAACATTAACCCATTCGTTACCGTCCGTCTGCCGCACGTTCGCCTTAGGGCCCCCTGCGGTCGCCGTGCGACATCAAATCAAAAGACCGTACGGCAACCCCACGTTTTCGGTCTCCACAATTTCTAAGACTAAGGCTAAGTCACATTTGCTCTACGGCGAGGATACGGCGGCCGTACGCCTCTGAATTGACAGAAACGTGCGGCGGCCGCAGAGTTTCTGAGGTGGCCTCAGGGTGGCCCTACGCCGTATGGCTATATTTTACAGGCCGTAGGGTCGCTGTGGAATTATAACGCGGAGTTATAACTTTTTTCATTTCTACGTTCGCCGTAGCATTCGACAAGCCGAAAAAAAAAACTGGTAAAAAAAAAAATAAAATTAACCCATTCGTTACCGTCCGTCTGGCCGCACGTTCGCCTTAGGGCCCCCTGCGGTCGCCTTGCGGGCACCTTGAGGCTACCTTGCGTCTGCCTTGAAAATTCTATGGCCGCCGCAGGAACGCCCTAAGGTCACCGTGCGACATCAAATCAAAGACCATACGGCAACCCCACGTTTTCGGTCTCCACAATTTATAAATACGCCGTGCAGCTCCCCGAAAAATAAAAACATATGTGACTGCTACATTGTGTGACCGTGGAAATACTGCGGCCGCCGTATAATTGCTAATGGCCGTAGATTTTGGAGACCCCACGGCCGCCGTGGCAAATGTGACCTCGGCCTTACTGAGCAATTCTAGCTGTATTTTGCACCCATCGCCTAGACTATCATGATAATGATCGAATTGCAAGAGTCACATTGTTTTGTAATGCTTTTTGAAATTACGTCGCTATACTTTTGCCATTTCAGTGTTTTTTTCCCCCTTTATGTATACCTCACACCATATTTGTTCTTTTTTTTTCTTTTTCTCCTTCCATTCTCCAATGCCATTGAAACTGACAGTGCTGTTGATACCTCACAATACAATAGTTTGTGCTGTCATCATGCCACTTTTTCCACCAGGCTTTTTTTAGATCCTCGTGGAGGATCTCTAAGTCTTACTCACGTTGTTGTTCTTCATCTTCTTCTTGTGGACTTTTTTGTTTCACGGCCTACAGTTTTCATCGAACTTCTCCTAAAACTTGGCATATATATGTAAAAATACCTGCGCAGACAGTAACATCTCCAATTTTGAAAATTCTCCTAGAAAAAAAGTTATGACGTCAAAATATCTCCGCTAATGGAAATCGCCAAAAAATTATCTCCGAAACTAGGCAAGCTTTTTGAATCCTGTTTGCCGGAATCGAACAGGGCATTAGCAGAGATGAATTACCGCACATATGATACATCACTATGACGTCATATCAATTTTTATGACATCATTCCTATTTTGTGACATTTCTTTGTTTCCAACCCAGAGTTTTCATCGGATCTTCGTGAAACTTGCCAGGTATATGCAGAAAGCCCACGCGCAGGCAGTAACCATCTCCGATTTTGAAATTCTTCCTAGAAAAAACGTTGACGTCATAATATGCGCCGCTAATGGATATCTCCTATCCCATTATCTCCGAAACTAGGCAAGCTGTTTGAATTTTGTTTGCGGGAATCAAGCCGGGCATTAGCACAGATAATTTATCGCAAACCTGATGCATCACAATGACGTCATATTCGTTTTTATGACGTCATCACTAAGAGGACGAGGATCTTAGCTCATTTGAGCTTGTTTCTCTCTCTCAGGACTGTTTTCAAGTGCAGTTTTTCAGGCAGTGCGAGTTTGTCAAGATGTGCTAAGCCAAGTAGGCCAATAGGATGGTACAGAGTTACTGCACTTGCCTTTGAACTGTTTATTCTTGCTTAAATTGCCAACCCTATCATATTCTAGCACATTGGTGCTTTGCAGGCAGTACATTGTATCACAAAGAGCATCATCCTTCTGATAGACATTAATCTGGATGACCTGACTACTCGCATTAGTTGATGGATCTTTTGCCAAGAGTAGGCAAGTTATCACCAGCACTCTGAACAAATTACAAATCCCTGCCACATTCATTTGAAAGTTTGTTTTGTGAAAGAGTTGGGTCTAAAGGTTTCCCAGCTGACCCCACAAGAAAGTGGGAGTAATTGGGGCCATTAATAAAGGAGTCGTGGTAGTAGTACTAGTAGCAGCAGTAGTATATGATTGAGCCGAGCTAGACAGCACTTTCGGCTTAGTCTGGGACCAGGACTTAGGACAGCTTTTCCATGTACCTTATGAACCGTAGAAAAAAAAAGATAAAAATGATCTTGTATGAAAAAAACGTCACTTTTCGCTGCATTGTTTCAAACTTGTATATTTTACTGGAGAATAAGAAAAATATATAACTATTGATATGTGGTTAATGGCCATATTTGAGCATCACATCATACGGTCTGCAAGCACAGTCTCAGTTCCAACTATAAAATGGCTGCCCTTTATGGAGAGGACAAAAATATTGCTTTTGAGACAGCCACATCAGCCGCCACAATTTCATCCAAGTTATTTAGCAAAATCACCTGAAGGGGAAAATGATACCACATACCTTCATGTAAGGAGCCTTCTATTTAGTATATATGCATCATGTGGCAGAATTTTTGATCGTCCTCTCCCTGTGTGCCCCTTGGCCATCACACCTATCTCTTCACTCCTATCTATTCAGAACCTATTTTATCTTCTGACCTCACTCTTCTCTTCCATCTCTTCATTTTCTCATTGTTGTTTTTTTTTCTCAGTTTCATGCTCGTCTCCCCATGCACACTTTAGCTGTGCAATAACTTCATAATTATGACAAAATAATTGGGGCAAAACATGTTCGCCCTCGAAGACAATATTTGTTTTGTTTGTGTGTGATATCTCACATAGGCGTCAGCCTCTCATTGGTCCCTGGTTTCCCTTATTGTGCATAACACCTGCATGCAGCATTCTTGTGTTTCTCAACGAATAGACTTGTTACTAATTTAACACAAGTTTACACTGATGATTACCCCACGCACGTGAAGCAAAAGTGGGGTTAAGTAATTGGTTTACTTCTGTCTGTCTGTCTGTTTGTCCTGTCTATAAACATCAGTTTATGATCGAGGAACAACTTGATTTCAATTGAATGTTATATTTTGAACACAAAACTGAGCACGAATCAGAAAACGAACATTGTTTAGCAAATCTTTGAATTTTTCCCGATCGCACATGTTCAGAGAGGAGTGAAATAATCCTTTTACTCTGTCTGCCTGTTTGACAGTCAAGCAAAATTGAAATTGTTCCAAACAGGAAACTTAATGTTTTTAAGGACGTCATAAAGGACACAAAGAACTGAACTAATGTAACATGTTAAATATGGTGGTGTAAAAAGATGCTATGTCAATAACTGTAAACTTCCAGAATTTGTTTTTTTTTCAACCCTTAAAATGTTTATTTTATTTTGATTAATTATAACAATTGAACAAAATTGCCTTTTTTGACACTTTCAAAACCTTTCAGTTTAGCAGTACTTAGACAAAATATTACGGCATTTTACGTCATCACGACCAATCAAATTTGCCACTCGTAGACACCGTTCATGTCTCTGTTTTTCAAGACAGCGTGGGGTAAAGTGTTTTATGAACTTTTCTGTTTGCCTCTGTAATCTTATTTATTTATTTTTGCTGTTTTGAGCAAGACCTGGATTGCTTTCTTACATGTTTGCATAAAACCTGTGGACTGCAATCATTATCTTTTTGCAGGTGAATATGCTCAGAACCATGAATTGAGCAACAATGTTGAGGTCATGACTCAGTCAGAGATCAAGCAAGAGCCTCCAGATATGACAAGTAGTTTTCAACTGGTGAGATATATGAAGTTTGTGAAGAGCTTGCATGAAAGAGCCTTTATGGTGTTTTGTATTTATTTTAAGTGTTTTGTTAACACATGTGAACCATTTTTCTGTCAGTGTTTTCAATGGACTTCAGTCCTGATGGTGTATCGTCTTGCATTGATGTGGACAGGTGGTAAAATATTGAGTCTGTTCTGAACTTGTGTAACGAAACTGGAAATAAATTAAGAATGAGAAAATTTCAAGTCAAACATGAGACTGTTAGGAGATAGTACAGTGGGATTTCGAGAATACAACTAAGGAGGCAGCAGAGATTCAATATTATTTTGTTTCTATGACTACATTCACAAAAGGGGTGATGATAAAAGTGTGAGTCATCTGTAATCTGTAATTAACTTGGGAGATGAAAGTGCTTCTGAGCCTTTAGAGAGTTGGAAAGAAGGTAAAAATTTAAAGAGTAACTGGAGATTCTAAGCGTAAAAAATTTCCAATGTCTATTATGAACTTGTAATTGATACAACGTATGCTGATGTTTCCCAATGTCTTTTTCCTGCATGTTATTTTTGTGCAAGCTCCTTCCTGAGCTTTGGAAACTATAGAAAACGAACACAGAATGCTGATTTAGTATCTACATATAAATAAGGATACAGAGAAGCAGCAGGCTTGATCAGTATGTTTAACTTCAATAGGGAGAACGATATTTGAAACTAAACTTAATGCAAATCACAAAGGCAGTGTTGGGAAAGCTGAAGTTTTCTAGAAAAAAAATCAGCATCAGTTCCGGCATTTCTTGTGTTGTCGTTGTTGAAAAAAATCAGCATTTCTTGTGTTGCTGCTTAGTTTTTTTTGTGTTATTATTTTGTTTGCATCAGGACAGTGAGGTCACACCCCCCCCTATTGGGGAAATAACCGTCAGTCCACCACGGGGCTACTTTTTAAATATGCTGTTGGAGATGAATTTTAATTTCATTGATTGCACAAAGAACAAACAAATCAGTACTTGAAGAAATTAGACCACGCGTGTACATGAGAAGCACTGGTGCTAAAACAGAAGCTGTCATGCTTTTGACACATCATGTGTGCAGAAAACGAAAGTCTGGAGAAATCAACCAATACTTGCTATGGTTGAGGGAAGATGAGGAAGAGGCAGACCTTGTGTGAGTTAACGTGGATGGGTTAACGGCTGCAACCAAGCTGTCTCTGCCAGAGCTTCGAAAGCAGTGCAGGATAGGGATGTTTGGAAAAATCTGATCAGGAATGGCACCAGAAGTCGGCCACAACTTGACGGAACTTGTTAATGGGTTATAATAATTTTTACTTCCCGAAAGGTGTGTGGACCAGCGACTGTTATCCGGTACACCACCCATGTTGTAAGTACATCCAATTTTCTCCAAATTTCAACAGGCGAGTATTACACAATCCTAACAACCCTTGGAATATGGTTATGCATCAAATATAGGTCACAATTGGGCTGTAAGTGTGTCGGTGGCAAGATCCCACGTCACGTTTGAAACAAGGGTGGGAGAAATCGTATATGAGGCCCAAGATATGTTATAAACAATCCATATATAGTCCACATATAATGTGATCATTGCTAGAAAAATTCACAGGCAATGGAATTCATCATTGATGCGTAACGACTATTTAAGCACCTTTATTAGCTAAAGATCGTTGCCACTTACCCGGAGGCCTAGCAAATCGAGACGGCTCTGATCCGTTCGTCTGTGGAGGACGCGGTAATAGAATGCCTTATGCACATTGGGCTTCCTCCAAACTTTGTTCCTGTTTAGTGGCAACTGTTGAAAAAGGTAATCATACATTTGACAGAATTGACTGAATCATTGGTATTTTTTTGTTTTTTTTTGTAATATTTTTATGTCCGGTAAGTGTGCTCCATGAACGCCACACTGAGCTATTTATACACCTGAAACACGGAGTTCGGCCAAGGTGGAAATCCCCTTGGGGAGGGGGGCAAGTTAAATTGCTACAACCTCCACCATGTGACCTTTGCCCCCTGGAAAGTTTGGTTGAGATTGGATAAGTAATAACCGAATGTATCGCAGTCAGATAGCTAGACAGACAGGCAGACAGAGACACCAAATTGCGTATTTTCATATGATTCCAGCACACAATGGCTTACTCCTGTGGAAAGATCTCTTCTACTATGGAAGAACTACAGACAGCAGACCCCAGTGAAGGTGAGCACCAAGAGATGGGGTGATCCACCAGAGCTTTTGATGGTTGAGCTCCTGGGGAGTGAAGGTTGAGCACCAGGGATTGGGTAGTCAACACCATGGGGCTCAAGTGGTTGTGGTGATCAAGAAGAAAGCTCAAGAGAGTCTGGAGGAGTGAGAGATAGTCAGCTCCGGGAGTGTCCCACATGAGTGTTGCCCACATTCCCATGCGAAGCACACAAAGTTTCAATAAAAGGGAATACGACAGAACTCTACCTCATCCATCCTATTATTTAATTGTCTTGTGTCCCCAAACAATTCTGCTTGTTATAAGTTTAGTTTAAGATTTAGGCTTGGGTACTGTTTCCATCCAGTTAAACACGTTTTCTCATCAAGATTTTCTCTTCTCTCCTTATTCATGGTTTCTTGCTGTGTCTCCATCCTCATTATTTATAAACATTTTGCTTTTAAAGTGTATCGCTGTTCCTTATTGAGTTGGGGAACCGCCCTCCAGCACAACCAGATTCCCCTCAAAACCATAAGGTGATGATTGAACAAGTTGATTATATACGAGGTCCATCTAAAAAGTAACGGGACTGACTTCACATAAATTTTATTCCAAAAAATATATTGAAAACACAGCCTGTCCCTTCAAAATAGTTTCCTCCAGTCTCAAACTTGTCCATCCTCTTCTTCCATGCTTCAATGCACCCCCGGAAGGCTCTTCTGGAATCCTCCGGAGGTCCATCATCAAGGCCTTTTGATGGCCTCCACATCAGGAAATCGGGTCCCCTTGATCACCCCTTGAGCTTGGGAACAGGAAAAAATCCAAGGGGCCAAGTCTGGCGAATGCAGGTGTTGCTCCAGAGTTGGGCTGTTTCCTCTCTGCCAGAAACTGTCAGATGCTCAGGACACTGTGAGCAGGGGCGTTGTCATGGTGGAGAGCACCCAGGCGTTGTTCTCCCACAGATCCCTCCTTCTGTCCCGGACTGATCTCATGAGGCGCTGGAGGATCTCCTTGTACACTTATTGATTCACTGTTTGATCTTGTGGTAGAAACTCGAAGTGGACGATGCGCTTGATGTCAAAAAACGCGATGAGCATCACCTTGACCTTCGACTTCGACATCCTTGCTTTCTTTGGTCTTGGTGATGCCGGACTTTTCCACTGACGACTCTGCATTTGGGTCTCGGGATCGTATTCGAATAGCCATGATCATCACCAGTAATGATCTCCAGAGCAGGTCTGGATCGTCCTCTAGGCGCTCGATATGTCTTGACAGACAGTGACTCTTTGCTGTTTTCTGGTCCTCGGACAACAGCTTTGGGGACCATCTTTGCGCACACCTTGCACATTTCGAGATTTTCAGTGATGATGCTCCAGACAGTGGTCTTGTTGATGGAAAGTTCCTCAGCAATCATCCGCACTGTGAGTCGACGTCTGCGCGCACTATCTGCTTCACACGCTCGATGTTGTCTGCCGTTCTGCTCGTTGAAGGTCTTCCAGACCGTGGATAGTCTCAACCTCCTCCCCTCCCTCTTTGAACCTCTTGTGCCATTCAATGCACGTGTACGTGACAACGTTTCTTCCCCGTAGTTTTGCGACAGCATTGCGAAGGATTCAGAGGTGTTTTGCCAAGCTTGGCAAGAAACTAGATTGGTTCTCTGCTCACGACTCATAGTGCGACGACTCAGACTAGACAACGTGTAAAGCACGACCTGCAGAAAATCACACAATGAGTGCAGTCAACCATCACCAATCATATATATTATATATATATATATATATATTATATATACACAGGGGCTGCAAAAGTAGGTATACAGTAAGGATTATACCAGTATTACCAGTATTATAATAGTGGTGCTGGGATTCATTTAATACTAGAATTCATTTATTTCATTAAAATCATTATTAACCATTTTTATTATGTTTATTATTGGTATGTTATTATGATATGCTTGTATAATCAATAAAATACGTTTTGTGCGCACGTTTTGTTTTTCATTACTGTATACCTACTTTTGCACCCCCTGTATTATATATTGCTGGAATGTTGCGAAAGACTGTGACACAACCTGTTCATTCAAGTTGTGTAAGTGGAGCATACAGCAGGGTCAGTCCTCGTTACTTTTTAGACGGACCTCATAATTCCCGTGATCAATGTGCTCAAAGTTTTGACGTCACTTGAAAGCTTGTCTCACTTTTTCACCAAGTAATTACAAAATATTGATAATTAATGGTAAATGATCGATATATGGTCATCGGTCCAAAATTTGAGCAAAGAACACCCAAGGTGAGGATAAGATGCGTCTTGAGGCAATGGAGGGAAGAGCAGTAAAACCACCACGCATGCAAATTAATTAAACATAACCACAACGTGGTCAACGCGGGCTCTGGTGGTCAGCTCTTTGCATCCCACGGCGGTTAGCATACTGTACCGTCATCAATGTTTATTCCATCCATTGTTATACTTGTCTGCCAACACAGTTTAACACTAACCTTCATGACGTTCTTTGTTTTGCATGTGGAATAGCCTGCTTTTAGTCCCTATTCAGAGATAGTATGTTTATGAGTTGCAGCCGCCTTTCCCCTACCCTCTCCATACACCAGACACATAAGAGCAGCAGTTTTTAGTGAGTTCTGATCTCATTTGACATTGAACCCACATTAGAACAGCTTGCTCAATTATCAGTAAATCGATGGCCAAACTGGTCTTCATTTATTCTCTTCACACCCCTCTTGCACTCTCTTACTGTCTTTCTTTGTTATTCTCTGACAGCAGCATGTTCTTGTTTTTTTCTCTCTTGCAGTGTGATGTTTGGCTGTTTGTGTGTGTGTTTTTTTTTTCTCTTTTTCGCAGAGTTGGAAGTGCAGTGTTCCCATCCCAGAAAGTGTTGCAAGCTCCTTCCTTGAGAAGGTGCAAACTGCTGCGATGAAGTAAACAGACTTGTCACCTTTACTGCAAGCCTGTAGAGATGAACGAGTGCAGACTGTTGTGGTAGTTTTGGGAGGATGGAGTTGATTGTCATAGTTTGAGTGCAAAGCATGTGGTAGATGTGCAAGAACAAATCTCCGTTGCTTACGCACCTCCGAGGGCCACACTGGTGAAAGGCCTTTTGAGTGTTCAGAGTGCGGTAAGACCTTCATGCATAAACCCAGCCTAAAATCTCATTTCCGGTGTCACACCAGGGGAAAGGCCCTTTGAATGTGATGTATGTGGGAAATCTTTCATGCACAAATCTAGCCTTGTAGCTCATCTCAGGTGCCACACAAGGTATTCAATCCTTTAAGTGCAAGGAGTGTGGAAAGGCTTTAACAACACAAATCTAGTCTGGTAGCCCATCTCAGATGCCATAAGATGGAGACCTTACAAGTGCTTTGACTGTGGGAAAGCTTACATCGAAAAATCCCACTTGCAGCTCATCTAAGGAGTCATACAGGTGAAGGCCTTTAAGTGTGAGGTGTGTGATAAATGTTTCATGCACAGATCAAATCTTAAAAAGCATCATGGTTTGTCACATAGGAGAGGGTCGTGCCAGCCACACAATGTACAGAATGTGGCAAGTCTTTCCTCGATAATCTGGCTTAACCACGCACTCAAAGTTTCACAAAAAGGAAAGGCCACATGAATGTGGTGAATGCGGCAAGGCTTCCACCAAAAGTCAGACTGGTGACTCACCAGAAACTTCAACGCTCTGAAGGCACCATTCCAGTTGCACAATGTGGCAAGTCATTTCTCCAAAAAATCACGCCTCACAACTCATCGAGGTTCCACGTCGATGAACGGCGTTTGAGTGTCTGGAATGTGGTAAGGCATCTCATCAGAAGCAGGGCTTGATGACCCACATTCAATGTCATACTGGTGAAAAGCCTTACAAGTGTGAGGAAATGTGGTAAGGGTTTTGGTCGTAAAGCTGTACTCGACATTCACAAAGTTGTCATTCTGATGAAAAGCCTTTTGAATGTAAAGAATGTGGCAAGGCTTTCCGTCGCAAATCTGTGTCGAAAAAGCAGTCTGAAGCTCCACGTGCGATTCGCCTTGCACTTGAGCGTCGGAAGATGAGCGAACTGAAAGCAATGTGGTTAGTATGTTTGGAAAACTCAGTAGCGCACTCATGTCGAGGAAATTTGCATGCGTTTGGAATCCCATGGTAGTTTTGGAACTAAGTGCTCAGATTTATAAAGTAAAATTAAATAAACAATGTGTAAAGTTGCTTTTCATCTGCAGAGCTTCATTTGGGTCAATATTTTATTTGAACAGTTGGGTACTGTGAAAGTTTTTTTTATTTTTTTTTTGTTTAAGCAATTGTTGCTGCCAAAGTCATGACTTTTTCACATGTGATCTCCACCAGTTGTGGTTTGGAAATGCAGTCACTCATAACATTAATGAACATCTGAAAACATCACTAATTCTGACAGCATGTAAATGAGCCTACATTGTTTTATTGCTTGAACAGAGTAAAGATTGTTTCATCTGGTCACTTAAAATGTTTTTGTTGCAAAACCCTTTTGGTCAGATGTTGGGAGAGAGGCCAAGGCATCCAAACTTATTGAATAGGAAGCTGATCAAAAACTACACAGGAATGATTGAAGAGCTTGTTGATAGGATGTAATACCATACATTTGATATGGTTAAGAGTATTCAACCAATTGTGCCCAACCCAAACATTCTTCAAACCGTTGCTCTTAGTTTACCACCAATTATTTCCCTTTATACCCGTGCTGAAGACTATTCCAAATGAATTACTACATCTATTATTTCAGATTTATCAAAATACAACTCGAGCCCGAGCTGTACTGTAAACGTCTTCACTACATCCGATTTAGACCTTGATTAAACAGTGCGCAAGTGTTGAATGTAAACTGCACAAGGAACTTAAACTGCACTGTTGTCATCACACACAAATTGAATGCTCGTGGAAGGTATTAATGAGAAATGGCACAAGGACAATGTGCCATCACGTGAGCCGGGAGCGAGCGTCCAGACGTGGGATGACTTGAGTTGAGTGAAAGAACAATTGCAGAGCTTGCGAGGAGATCTCATGCTACAAGTGAAACATTTTGGAGCATTAACAAAGATATTCGGACATTTCCATGAAGCATAAAGGATCCGGTGATGAAATGCAGTCGTAAGTAAAGTATACAATAGCATTTGGTTCATGATACAGGAATGCAGGGCCAAACGTCTTTCTTTACTTTTTCATTACCTTCTTTTTCTGTTAGGAATTTATAAAGAAATATTCCATGTGACATTCAATAAATGTGCAGTTACAGGAGCATTTTTAGATTACACTTAAAGAAAATCCGAATTTTAGTTGTTGGTTTGTGAAAAACAACG
>CM068956.1:92198485-92222432 GCA_035128595.1 Eptatretus atami | reverse complement strand
TTCCAACTCTGCCAAAAAGAGAAAAAAAAACACACACAACAAACAGCCAAACATCACACTGCAAAGAGAGAAAAAACAAAACTGCTGCTGTCAGAGAATAACAAAGAAAGACAGTAAGAGAGTGCAAGAGGGTGTGAGAGAAAAAATGAAGACCAGTTTGGCCATCGATTTACTGATAATTGAGCAAGCGTTCTAATGTGGGTTCAATGTCAAATGAGATCAGAACTCACTAAAAACTGCTGCTCTTATGTGTCGGTAGTATGGAGAGGGTAGGGGAAAGCGGCTGCTGCAACTCAAAAACATTACTATCTCTGAATAGGGACTAAAAGCAGGCTATCCACATGCAAAACAAAGAACGTCATGAAGGTTAGTGTTAAACTGTGTTGGCAGACAAGTATAACAATGGATGGAATAAACATTGATGACGGTACAGTATGCTAACCGCCGTGGGATGCAAGGAGCTGACCACCAGAGCCCGCTGTGACCACGTTGTGGTTATGTTTAATTAATTTGCATGCGTGGTGGTTTTACTGCTCTTCCCTCCATTGCCTCAAGACGGCCATCTTATCCTCACCTTGGGTGTTCTTTGCTCAAATTTGGGACCGATGACAATATATCGAGTCATGTTACCAATTATTATCAATATTTTTGTAATTACTTGGTGAAAAAGTGAGACAAGCTTTCAAGTGACGTCAAAACTTTGAGTGCACATTGATCACGGGAATATGAGGTCCGTCTAAAAAGTAACGAGACTGACCCTGCTGTATGCTCCACTTACACAACTTGAATGAACAGGTTTTTGTCACAGTCTTTCGCAACATTCCAGCAATATATATAACAGGGGCTGCAAAAGTAGGTATACAGTAATGAAAAACAAAAGTGCGCACAAAAACGTATTTTATTGATTATACAAGCATATCAATAATAACATACCAATAATAAACATAATAAAAATGGTTAATAATGATTTTAATGAAATAAATGAATTCTAGTATTAAATGAATCCCCAGCACCCACTATTATAATACTGGTAATACTGGTATAATCCTTACTGTATACCTACTTTTGCAGCCCCCTGTATATATATATATATATATATATATATATATATATATGATATTGGTGTGATGGTTGACTGCACTCATTGTGTGATTTCTGCAGGTCGTGCTTTACACGTTGTCTAGTCTGAGTCGTCGCACTATGAGTCGTGAGCAGAGAACCAATCTGAAGTTTCTTGCCAAGCTTGGCAAAACACCTTCGAATCCTTCGCAATGCTGTCGCAAAACTACGGGAAGAAACGTTGTCACGTACACGTGCATTTGAATGGCACAAAGAGTTCAAAGAGGGAGGGGAGGAGGTTGAAGACTATCCACGGTCTGGAAGACCTTCAACGAGCAGAACGGCAGACAACATCTGAGCGTGTGAAGCAGAATAGTGCGCGCAGATCGTCGACTCACAGTGCGGATGATTGCTGAGGAACTTTCCATCAACAAGACACTGTCTGGAGCATCATCACTGAAAATCTCGAAATGTGCAAGGTGTGCGCAAAGATGTCCCCAAAGCTGTTGTCCGAGGACCAGAAACAGCAAAGAGTCACTGTCTGTCAAGACATATCGAGCGCCTAGAGGACGATCCAGACCTGCTCTGGAGAATCATTACTGTGTGATGAATCATGGCTATTCGAATACGATCCCGAGACCCCAATGGCAGAGTCGTCAGTGGAAAAGTCCGGCATCACCAAGACCAAAGAAAGCAAGATGTCGAAGTCGAAGGTCAAGGTGATGCTCATCGCGTTTTTTGACATCAAGCGCATCGTCCACTTCGAGTTTCTACCACAAGATCAAACAGTGAATCAATAAGTGTACAAGGAGATCCTCCAGCGCCTCATGAGATCAGTCCGGACAGAAGGAGGGATCTGTGGAGAGAACAACGCCTGGGTGCTTCCACCATGACAACGCCCCTGCTCACAGTGTCCTGAGCATCTGACAGTTTCTGGCAGAGAGGAACAGCCAACTCTGGAGCAACACCTGCATTCGCCAGACTTGCCCCTTGTGATTTTTTCCTGTTCCCCAAGCTCAAGGGTGATCAAGGGGACCCGATTTCCTGAATGGGAGGCCATCAAAAGGCCTTGATGATGGACCTCCGGAGGATTCCAGAAAAGCCTTCCGGGGGTGCATTGAAGCATGGAAGAAGAGGATGGACAAGTTTGAGACTGGAGGCAAACATTTTGAAGGGACAGGCTGTTTTCAATATATTTTTTGAATAAAATTTATGTGAAGTCAGTCCCGTTACTTTTTAGATGGACCTCGTATATAATCAACTTGTGTCAATCATCACCTTATGGTTTTGAGGGGAATCTGGTTGTGCTGGAGGGCGGTTCCCCAACTCAAAAGAACAGCGTATACACTTTAAAAGCAAAATGTTTATAAATAATGAGGATGGAGACACAGCAAGAAACCATGAATAAGGAGAGAAGAGAAAATCTTGATGAGAAAACGTGTTTAACTGGATGGAAACAGTACCCAAGCCTAAATCTTAAACTAAACTATAACAAGCAGAATTGTTTGGGGACACAAGACAATTAAATAATAGGATGGATGAGGTAGAGGTTCTGTCGTATTCCCTTTTATTGAAACTTTGTGTGCTTCGCATGGGAATGTGGCAACACTCATGTGGGACACTCCCGGAGCTGACTATCTCTCACTCCTCCAGACTCTCTTGAGCTTTCTTCTTGATCACCACAACCACTGTGAGCCCCATGGTGTTGACTACCCAATCCCTGGTGCTCAACCTTCACTCCCCAGGAGCTCAACCATCAAAAACTCTGGTGTGATCACCCCATCTCTGGTGCTCAGCTTCACTGGGGTCTGCTGTCTGTAGTTCTTCCATAGTAGAAGAGATCTTTCCACAGGAGTAAGCCATTGTGTGCTGGAATCTATGAAAATACGCAATTTGGTGTCTCTGTCTGCCTGTCTGTTCAGCTATCTGACTGCGATACATTCGGTTATTACTTATCCAATCTCAACCAAACTTTCCAGGGGGCAAAGGGTCACATGGTGGAGGTTGTAGCAATTTAACTTGCCCCCCTCCCCAAGGGGATTTCCACCTTGGCCGAACTCCGTGTTTCAGGTGTA
This sequence comes from Eptatretus atami, assembly GCA_035128595.1. Lineage (NCBI taxonomy): Eukaryota > Metazoa > Chordata > Myxini > Myxiniformes > Myxinidae > Eptatretus > Eptatretus atami. Next base: position 92,219,298 of record CM068956.1, on the reverse strand, counting down.
TAAATAGCTCAGTGTGGCTTTCATGGAGCACACTTACCGGACATAAAAATTATTACAAAAAAAAACAAAAAATACCAATGATTCAGTCAATTCTGTCAAATGTATGATTACCTTTTTCAACAGTTGCCACTAACAGGAACAATTTGGAGGAAGCCCAATGTGCATAAGGCATTCTATTACCGCGTCCTCCACAGACGAACGGATCAGAGCCGTCTCGATTTGCTAGGCCTCCGGGTAAGTGGCAACGATCTTTAGCTAATAAAGGTGCTTAAATTAGTCGTTACGCATCAATGATGAATTCCATTGCCTGTGAATTTTTCTAGCAATGATCACATTATATGTGGACTATATATGGATTGTTTATAACATATCTTGGGCCTCATATACGATTTCTCCCACCCTTGTTTCAAACGTGACGTGGGATCTTGCCACCGACACACTTACAGCCCAATTGTGACCTATATTTGATGCATAACCATATTCCAAGGGTTGTTAGGATTGTGTAATACTCGCCTTGTGTGAAATTTGGAGAAAAATTGGATGTACTTACACATGGGTGGTGTACCGGATAACAGTCGCTGGTCCACACACCTTTCGGAAGTAAAAATTATTATAACCCATTAACAAGTTCCTCAAGTTGTGGCCGACTTCTGGTGCCATTCCTGATCAGATTTTTCCAAACATCCCTATCCTGCACTGCTTCCGAAGCTCTGGCAGAGACAGCTTGGTTGCAGCCGTTAACCCATCCACGTTAACTCACACAAGGTCTGCCTCTTCCTCATCTTCCCTCAACCATAGCAAGTATGGTTGATTTCTCCAGACTTTCTTTCTGCACACATGATGTGTCAAAAGCATGACAGCTTCTGTTTTAGCACCAGTGCTTCTCATGTACACGGTGGTCTAATTTCTTCAAGTACTGATTGTTTGTTCTTTGTGCAATCAATGAAATTAAAATTCATCTCCAACAGCATATTTAAAAAGTAGCCCCGTGGTGGACTGACGGTTATTTCCCCAATAGGGGGGGTGTGACCTCACTGTCCTGATGCAAACAAAATAATAACACAAAAAAAAACTAAGCAGCAACACAAGAAATGCTGATTTTTTCAACAACGACAACACAAGAAAAGCCGGAACTGATGCTGATTTTTTTTCTAGAAAACTTCAGCTTTCCCAACACTGCCTTTGTGATTTGCATTAAGTTTAGTTTCAAATATCGTTCTCCCTATTGAAGTTAAACATACTGATCAAGCCTGCTGCTTCTCTGTATCCTTATTTATATGTAGATACTAAATCAGCATTCTGTGTTCGTTTTCTATAGTTTCCAAAGCTCAGGAAGGAGCTTGCACAAAAATAACATGCAGGAAAAAGACATTGGGAAACATCAGCATACTTGTATCAATTACAAGTTCATAATAGACATTGGAAATTTTTTACGCTTAGAATCTCCAGTTACTCTTTAAATTTTTACCTTCTTTCCAACTCTCTAAAGGCTCAGAAGCACTTTCATCTCCCAAGTTAATTACAGATTACAGATGACTCACACTTTTATCATCACCCCTTTTGTGAATGTAGTCATAGAAACAAAATAATATTGAATCTCTGCTGCCTCCTTAGTTGTATTCTCGAATCCCACTGTACTATCTCCTAACAGTCTCATGTTGACTTGAAATTTTCTCATTCTTAATTTATTTCCAGTTTCGTTACACAAGTTCAAACAGACTCAATATTTTACCACCTGTCCACATCAATGCAAAACGATACACCATCAGGACTGAAGTCCATTGAAAACAACTGACAGAAAAATGGTTCACATGTGTTAACAAAACACTTAAAATAAATACAAAACACCATAAAGGCTCTTTCATGCAAGCTCTTCACAAACTTCATATATCTCACCAGTTTGAAAAACTACTTGTCATATCTGGAGGCTCTTGCTTGATCTCTGACTGAGTCATGACCTCAACATTGTTGCTCAATTCATGGTTCTGAGCATATTCACCTGCAAAAAGATAATGATTGCAGTCCACAGGTTTTATGCAAACATGTAAGAAAGCAATCCAGGTCTTGCTCAAAACAGCAAAAAAAATAAATAAGATTACAGAGGCAAACAAAAGTTCATAGAACACTTTACCCCACGCTGTCTTGAAAAACAGAGACATGAACGGTGTCTACGAGTGGCAAATTTGATTGGTCGTGATGACGTAAAATGCCGTAATATTTTGTCTAAGTACTGCTAAACTGAAAGGTTTTGAAAGTGTCAAAAAGGCAATTTGTTCAATTGTATAATTAATCAAAATAAAATAAACATTTTAAGGTTGAGGAAAAAAAACAAATTCTGGAAGTTTACAGTTATTGACATAGCATCTTTTACACCACCATATTTAACATGTTACATTAGTTCAGTTCTTTGTGTCCTTTATGACGTCCTTAAAAACATTAAGTTTCCTGTTTGGAACAATGTCAATTTTGCTTGACTGTCAAACAGGCAGACAGAGTAAAAGGATTATTTCACTCCTCTCTGAACATGTGCGATCGGGAAAAATTCAAAGATTGCTAAACAATGTTCGTTTTCTGATTCGTGCTCAGTTTTGTGTTCAAAATATAACATTCAATTGAAATCAAGTTGTTCCTCGATCATAAACTGATGTTTATAGACAGGACAAACAGACAGACAGACAGAAGTAAACCAATTACTAACCCCACTTTTTGCTTCACGTGCGTGGGTAATCATCAGTGTAAACTTGTGTAAAATTAGTAACAAGTCTATTCGTTGAGAAACACAAGAATGCTGCATGCAGGTGTTATGCACAATAAGGGAAACCAGGGACCAATGAGAGGCTGACGCCTATGTGAGATATCCACACCAAACAAAACAAATATTGTCTTCGAGGGCGAACATGTTTTCCCCAATTATTTTGTCATAATTATGAAGTTATTGCACAGCTAAAGTGTGCATGGGGAGACGAGCATGAAACTGAGAAAAAAAAACAACAATGAGAAAATGAAGAGATGGAAGAGAAGAGTGAGGTCAGAAGATAAAATAGGTTCTGAATAGATAGGAGTGAAGAGATAGTGTGATGGCCAAGGGGCACACAGGGAGAGGACGATCAAAAATTCTGCCACATGATGCATATATACTAAATAGAAGGCTCCTTACATGAAGGTATGTGGTATCATTTTCCCCTTCAGGTGATTTTGCTAAATAACTTGGATGAAATTGTGGCGGCTGATGTGGCTGTCTCAAAAGCAATATTTTTTCCTCTCCATAAAGGGCAGCCATTTTATAGTTGGAACTGAGACTGTGCTTGCAGACCGTATGATTTTATGCTCAAATATGGCCATTAACCACATATCAATAGTTATATATTTTTCTTATTCTCCAGTAAAATATACAAGTTTGAAACAATGCAGCGAAAAGTGACGTTTTTCATACAAGATCATTTTATCTTTTTTTTTTCTACGGTTCATAAGGTACATGGAAAAGCTGTCCTAAGTCCTGGTCCCAGACTAAGCCGAAAGTGCTGTCTAGCTCGGCTCAATCATATACTACTGCTGCTACTAGTACTACTACCACGACTCCTTTATTAATGGCCCCAATACTCCCACTTTCTTGTGGGGTCAGCTGGGGAAACCTTTAGACCCAACTCTTTCACAAAACAAACTTTCAAATGAATGTGGCAGGGATTTGTATATTTGTTCAGAGTGCTTGTGATAACTTGCCTACTCTTGGCAAAAATCCATCAACTAATGCGAGTAGTCAGGTCATCCAGATTAATGTCTATCAGAGAGGATGATCTCTTGTGATACAATGTACTGCCTGCAAAGCACCAAGTGCTAGAATATGATAGGGTTGGCAATTTAAGCAAGAATAAACAGTTCAAAGGCAAGTGCAGTAACTCTGTACCATCCTATTGGCCTACTTGGCTTAGCACATCTTGACAAACTCGCACTGCCTGAAAAACTGCACTTGAAAACAGTCCTGAGAGAGAGAAACAAGCTCAAATGAGCTAAGATCCTCGTCCTCTTAGTGATGACGTCATAAAAACGAATATGACGTCATTGTGATGCATCAGGTTTGCGATAAATTATCTGTGCTAATGCCCGGCTTGATTCCCGCAAACAAAATTCAAACAGCTTGCCTAGTTTCGGAGATAATGGGATAGGAGATATCCATTAGCGGCGATATTATGACGTCAACTTTTTTCTAGGAAGAATTTCCAAATCGGAGATGGTTACTGCTGCGCGTGGGCTTTCTGCATATACCTGGCAAGTTTCACGAAGATCCGATGAAAACTCTGGGTGTGAAACAAAGAAATGTCACAAAATAGGAATGATGTCATAAAAATTGATATGACGTCATAGTGATGTATCATATGTGCGGTAATTCATCTCTGCTAATGCCCTGTTCGATTCCGGCAAACAGATGTATCAAAAAGCTTGCCTAGTTTCGGAGATAATTTTTTGGCGATTTCCATTAGCGGAGATATTTTGACGTCATAACTTTTTTTCTAGGAGAATTTTCAAAATTGGAGATGGTTACTGTCTGCGCAGGTATTTTTACATATATATGCCAAGTTTTAGGAAGTTTCGATGAAAACTGTAGGCCGTGAAACAAAAAAGTCCACAAGAAGAAGATGAAGAACAACAACGTGAGTAAGACTTAGAGATCCTCCACGAGGATCTAAAAAAAGCCTGGTGGAAAAAGTGGCAATATGACAGCACAAACTATTGTATTGTGAGGTATCAACAGCACTGTCAGTTTCAATGGCATTGGAGAATGGAAGGAGAAAAAGAAAAAAAAAAGAACAAATATGGTGTGAGGTATACATAAAGGGAAAAAAACACTGAAATGGCAAAAGTATAGCGACGTAATTTCAAAAAGCATTACAAAACAATGTGACTCTTGCAATTCGATCATTATCATGATAGTCTAGGCGATGGGTGCAAAATACAGCTAGAAATTGCTCAGTAAGGCCGAGGTCACATTTGCCACGGCGGCCGTGGGTCTCCAAAATCTACGGCCATTAGCAATTATACGGCGGCCGCAGTATTTCCACGGTCACACAATGTAGCAGTCACATATTTTTTATTTTTCGGGGAGCTGCACGGCGTATTTATAAATTGTGGAGACCGAAAACGTGGGGTTCCGTATGGTCTTTGATTTGATGTCGCACGGTGACCTTAGGGCGTTCCTGCGCGGCCATAGAATTTTCAAGGCAGACGCAAGGTAGCCTCAAGGTGCCCGCAAGGCGACCGCAGGGGGGCCCTAAGGCGAACGTGCGCCAGACGGACCGGTAACGAATGGGTTAATTTTATTTTTTTTTTACCATTTTTTTTTTCGGCTTGTCGAATTGCTACGGCGAACTAGAAATGAAAAAAGTTATAACTCCGCGTTATAATTCCACAGCGACCCTACGGCCTGTAAAATATAGCCATACGGCGTAGGGCCACCCTGAGGCCACCTCAGAAACTCTGCGGCCGCCGCACTTTCTGTCAATTCAGAGGCGTACGGCCGCCGTATCCTCGCCGTAGAGCAAATGTGACTTAGCCTTAGGTCTTAGAAATTGTGGAGACCGAAAACGTGGGGTTGCCGTACGGTCTTTTGATTTGATGTCGCACGGCGACCGCAGGGGGCCCTAAGCGAACGTCCGCCAGACGGACGGTAACGAATGGTTAATGTTTTTTTTTTTTACCATTTCTTTGTTTCGGCTTGTCGAATTGCTACGGCGAACGTAGTAGAAATGAAAAAAAGTTATAACTCCGCATTATAATTCCACGGCGACCCTACGGCCTGTAAAATATAGCCAAACGGCGTAGGGCCACCCTGAGGCCACCCAGAAACTCTGCGGCCGCCGCACGTTTCTGTCAATTCAGAGGGCGTACGCCGCCGTATCCTCGCCGTAGAGACAAATGTGACTTAGGCCTTAGTGATAAAAGTATGAGACCTGACACAATTATTCTTCAACCCATACTGATTATTTTCAAGGGTGGAGCCATTGAATACAGCATGTTCCTTAGCAACGCTTGCCTAGGTAACAAATTTACCCGAGCAATGGGCTTTTAAGCCTATTACTACATTCGGAAAGGTTGGTGCTATATTACAGAACATCAGAACTATCAGTAGACATGTTTTAAAGACAATTAGTGTCATCAGAAAACAAAACAACACAATAATTAGTGTCACCACAAAACAAATTAGCATTTGTTTTGTTGCTAGTAATGGATAAACAATACCAAACTGTCTATGTATATATTTATCCTCTATTTGTAAATGATGCTTCTACTTCACATTGCCTAATGGCCTACAGAAAGGAATGTTTTGGTAAATAATCTATACAGTTGTCATAATTGTTTATCAAAAAGTAACAAAACATTAAATATTAGTTGCTTAGGCCTAAGTCACATTTGCTCTACGGCGAGATACGGCGGCCGTACCCCCCCCCCCCCCCCGAATTGACAGAAACGTGCGGCGGCCGCAGAGTTTCTGAGGTGGCCTCAGGGTGGCCCTACGCCGTATGGCTATCTTTTACAGGCCGTAGGGGTCGCCGTGAATTATAGCGCGGAGTTATAACTTTTTCATTTCTACGTTGGCCATAGCAATCGACAAGCCGTAGCCGTGACGTAGATGTGTTCCACGTCGACCGTACGTAGGGCGTACGGTGGCTTGCGTTATTCTGCGGCTGCCGTAGGCTCTTATCAATGGAAAAATGAATTTGCCAACCCCCCAAAAAATTAGGCGGCCGCACTATTTCCACGGTCGCCGTACGGTGGCCTTGCGCGTCTGTGTGACTACCTCGGGCAACGCAGGGTCGACGCACGGTTCCCCTACGCCCGCCATGCGTCCTACGTACGGCCTCCGTGGCAGTCTGCGTCGACCGTGGTCCACCGTGCAACTACCGCAGAGATCGGAGTATAGGTGTTTGCCACCAGTGTTGGGCACAAAGCGATAATCCGATAACAGATAATTATCGAAGTTTACTTTTTATCGGACTATTATCGGAAGTTAACTACCATTTATCTTATCGACCAGTTAACTTCGATAACTCGATGTATAATTGCTAATGGCCGTAGATTTTGGAGACCCCACGGCCGCCGTGGCAAATGTGACCTCGGCCTTACTGAGCAATTCTAGCTGTATTTTGCACCCATCGCCTAGACTATCATGATAATGATCGAATTGCAAGAGTCACATTGTTTTGTAATGCTTTTGAAATTACGTCGCTATACTTTTGCCATTTCAGTGTTTTTTTCCCCCTTTATGTATACCTCACACCATATTTGTTCTTTTTTTTTCTTTTTCTCCTTCCATTCTCCAATGCCATTGAAACTGACAGTGCTGTTGATACCTCACAATACAATAGTTTGTGCTGTCAATCATGCCACTTTTTCCACCAGGCTTTTTTTAGATCCTCGTGGAGGATCTCTAAGTCTTACTCACGTTGTTGTTCTTCATCTTCTTCTTGTGGACTTTTTTGTTTCACGGCCTACAGTTTTCATCGAAACTTCCTAAAACTTGGCATATATATGTAAAAATACCTGGCAGACAGTAACCATCTCCAATTTTGAAAATTCCTCCTAGAAAAAAAGTTATGACGTCAAAATATCTCCGCTAATGGAAATCGCCAAAAAATTATCTCCGAAACTAGGCAAGCTTTTTGAATCCTGTTTGCCGGAATCGAACAGGGCATTAGCAGAGATGAATTACCGCACATATGATACATCACTATGACGTCATATCAATTTTTATGACATCATTCCTATTTTGGACATTTCTTTGTTTCACAACCCAGAGTTTTCATCGGATCTTCGTGAAACTTGCCAGGTATATGCAGAAAGCCCACGCGCAGGCAGTAACCATTCCGATTTTGGAAATTCTTCCTAGAAAAAACGTTGACGTCATAATATCGCCGCTAATGGATATCTCCTCCCATTATCTCCGAAACTAGGCAAGCTGTTTGAATTTGTTTGCGGGAATCAAGCCGGGCATTAGCACAGATAATTTATCGCAAACCTGATGCATCACAATGGACGTATCAACTTTCGTTTTTATGACGTCATCACTAAGAGGACGAGGATCTTAGCTCATTTGAGCTTGTTTCTCTCTCTCAGGACTGTTTTCAAGTGCAGTTTTTCAGGCAGTGCGAGTTTGTCAAGATGTGCTAAGCCAAGTAGGCCAATAGGATGGTACAGAGTTACTGCACTTGCCTTTGAACTGTTTATTCTTGCTTAAATTGCCAACCCTATCATATTCTAGCACATTGGTGCTTTGCAGGCAGTACATTGTATCACAAAGAGCATCATCCCTCTGATAGACATTAATCTGGATGACCTGACTACTCGCATTAGTTGATGGATCTTTTGCCAAGAGTAGGCAAGTTATCACCAGCACTCTGAACAAATTACAAATCCCTGCCACATTCATTTGAAAGTTTGTTTTGTGAAAGAGTTGGGTCTAAAGGTTTCCCCAGCTGACCCCACAAGAAAGTGGGAGTAATTGGGGCCATTAATAAAGGAGTCGTGGTAGTAGTACTAGTAGCAGCAGTAGTATATGATTGAGCCGAGCTAGACAGCACTTTCGGCTTAGTCTGGGACCAGGACTTAGGACAGCTTTTCCATGTACCTTATGAACCGTAGAAAAAAAAAAGATAAAAATGATCTTGTATGAAAAAAACGTCACTTTTCGCTGCATTGTTTCAAACTTGTATATTTTACTGGAGAATAAGAAAAATATATAACTATTGATATGTGGTTAATGGCCATATTGAGCATCACATCATACGGTCTGCAAGCACAGTCTCAGTTCCAACTATAAAATGGCTGCCCTTTATGGAGAGGACAAAAATATTGCTTTTGAGACAGCCACATCAGCCGCCACAATTTCATCCAAGTTATTTAGCAAAATCACCTGAAGGGGAAAATGATACCACATACCTTCATGTAAGGAGCCTTCTATTTAGTATATATGCATCATGTGGCAGAATTTTTGATCGTCCTCTCCCTGTGTGCCCCTTGGCCATCACACCTATCTCTTCACTCCTATCTATTCAGAACCTATTTTATCTTCTGACCTCACTCTTCTCTTCCATCTCTTCATTTTCTCATTGTTGTTTTTTTTTCTCAGTTTCATGCTCGTCTCCCCCATGCACACTTTAGCTGTGCAATAACTTCATAATTATGACAAAATAATTGGTGGCAAAACATGTTCGCCCTCGAAGACAATATTTGTTTTGTTTGGTGTGATATCTCACATAGGCGTCAGCCTCTCATTGGTCCCTGGTTTCCCTTATTGTGCATAACACCTGCATGCAGCATTCTTGTGTTTCTCAACGAATAGACTTGTTACTAATTTAACACAAGTTTACACTGATGATTACCCCACGCACGTGAAGCAAAAAGTGGGGTTAAGTAATTGGTTTACTTCTGTCTGTCTCTCTGTTTGTCCTGTCTATAAACATCAGTTTATGATCGAGGAACAACTTGATTTCAATTGAATGTTATATTTTGAACACAAAACTGAGCACGAATCAGAAAACGAACATTGTTTAGCAAATCTTTGAATTTTTCCCGATCGCACATGTTCAGAGAGGAGTGAAATAATCCTTTTACTCTGTCTGCCTGTTTGACAGTCAAGCAAAATGGAAAATTGTTCCAAACAGGAAACTTAATGTTTTTAAGGACGTCATAAAGGACACAAAGAACTGAACTAATGTAACATGTTAAATATGGTGGTGTAAAAGATGCTATGTCAACAACGGTAAACTTCCAGAATTTGTTTTTTTTCCTCAACCCTTAAAATGTTTATTTTATTTTGATTAATTATACAATTGAACACAAATTGCCTTTTTGACACTTTCAAAACCTTTCAGTTTAGCAGTACTTAGACAAAATATTACGGCATTTTACGTCATCACGACCAATCAAATTTGCCACTCGTAGACACCGTTCATGTCTCTGTTTTTCAAGACAGCATGGGGTAAAGTGTTCTATGAACTTTCTGTTTGCCTCTGTTATCTTATTTATTTATTTTTGCTGTTTTGAGCAAGACCTGGATTGCTTTCTTACATGTTTGCATAAAACCTGTGGACTGCAATCATTATCTTTTTGCAGGTGAATATGCTCAGAACCATGAATTGAGCAACAATGTTGAGGTCATGACTCAGTCAGAGATCAAGCAAGAGCCTCCAGATATGACAAGTAGTTTTCAAACTGGTGAGATATATGAAGTTTGTGAAGAGCTTGCATGAAAGAGCCTTTATGGTGTTTTGTATTTATTTTAAGTGTTTTGTTAACACATGTGAACCATTTTTCTGTCAGTTTTCAATGGACTTCAGTCCTGATGGTGTATCGTCTTGCATTGATGTGGACAGGTGGTAAAATATTGAGTCTGTTCTGAACTTGTGTAACGAAACTGGAAATAAATTATGAATGAGAAAATTTCAAGTCAAACATGAGACTGTTAGGAGATAGTACAGTGGGATTCGAGAATACAACTAAGGAGGCAGCAGAGATTCAATATTATTTTGTTTCTATGACTACATTCACAAAAGGGGTGATGATAAAAGTGTGAGTCATCTGTAATCTGTAATTAACTTGGGAGATGAAAGTGCTTCTGAGCCTTTAGAGAGTTGGAAAGAAGGTAAAAATTTAAAGAGTAACTGGAGATTCTAAGCGTAAAAAATTTCCAATGTCTATTATCAACTTGTAATTGATACAAAGTATGCTGATGTTTCCCAATGTCTTTTTCCTGCATGTTATTTTTGTGCAAGCTCCTTCCTGAGCTTTGGAAACTATAGAAAACGAACACAGAATGCTGATTTAGTATCTACATATAAATAAGGATACAGAGAAGCAGCAGGCTTGATCAGTATGTTTAACTTCAATAGGGAGAACGATATTTGAAACTAAACTTAATGCAAATCACAAAGGCAGTGTTGGGAAAGCTGAAGTTTTCTAGAAAAAAAATCAGCATCAGTTCCGGCATTTCTTGTGTTGTCTTTGTTGAAAAAAATCAGCATTTCTTGTGTTGCTGCTTAGTTTTTTTTTGTGTTATTATTTTGTTTGCATCAGGACAGTGAGGTCACACCCCCACCCTATTGGGGAAATAACCGTAAGTCCACCACGGGGCTACTTTTTAAATATGCTGTTGGAGATGAATTTTAATTTCATTGATTGCACAAAGAACAAACAAATCAGTACTTGAAGAAATTAGACCACCGTGTACATGAGAAGCACTGGTGCTAAAACAGAAACTGTCATGCTTTTGACACATCATGTGTGCAGAAAACGAAAGTCTGGAGAAATCAACCATACTTGCTATGGTTGAGGGAAGATGAGGAAGAGGCAGACCTTGTGTGGGTTAACGTGGATGGGTTAACGGCTGCAACCAAGCTGTCTCTGCCAGAGCTTCGGAAAGCAGTGCAGGATAGGGATGTTTGGAAAAATCTGATCAGGAATGGCACCAGAAGTCGGCCACAACTTGACGGAACTTGTTAATGGGTTATAATAATTTTTACTTCCGAAAGGTGTGTGGACCAGCGACTGTTATCCGGTACACCACCCATGTGTAAGTACATCCAATTTTCTCCAAATTTCACACAGGCGAGTATTACACAATCCTAACAACCCTTGGAATATGGTTATGCATCAAATATAGGTCACAATTGGGCTGTAAGTGTGTCGGTGGCAAGATCCCACGTCACGTTTGAAACTAAGGGTGGGAGAAATCGTATATGAAGCCCCAAGATATGTTATAAACAATCCATATATAGTCCACATATAATGTGATCATTGCTAGAAAAATTCCACAGGCAATGGAATTCATCATTGATGCGTAACGACTAATTTAAGCACCTTTATTAGCTAAAGATCGTTGCCACTTACCCGGAGGCCTAGCAAATCGAGACGGCTCTGATCCGTTCGTCTGTGGAGGACGCGGTAATAGAATGCCTTATGCACATCGGGTTTCCTCCAAACTTGTTCCTGTTTAGTGGCAACTGTTGAAAAAGGTAATCATACATTTGACAGAATTGACTGAATCATTAGTATTTTTTGTTTTTTTTTGTAATAATTTTTACGTCCGGTAAGTGTGCTCCATGAAACGCCACACTGAGCTATTTATACACCTGAACACGGAGTTCGGCCAAGGTGGAAATCCCCCTTGGGGAGGGGGGCAAGTTAAATTGCTACAACCTCCACCATGTGACCCTTTGCCCCCCTGGAAAGTTTGGTTGAGATTGGATAAGTAATAACCGAATGTATCGCAGTCAGATAGCTAGACAGACAGGCAGACAGAGACACCAAATTGCGTATTTTCATATGATTCCAGCACACAATGGCTTACTCCTGTGGAAAGATCTCTTCTACTATGGAAGAACTACAGACAGCAGACCCCAGTGAAGGCTGAGCACCAGAGATGGGGTGATCACCACCAGAGCTTTTGATGGTTGAGCTCCTGGGGAGTGAAGGTTGAGCACCAGGGATTGGGTAGTCAACACCATGGGGCTCACAGTGGTTGTGGTGATCAAGAAGAAAGCTCAAGAGAGTCTGGAGGAGTGAGAGATAGTCAGCTCCGGGAGTGTCCCACATGAGTGTTGCCCCACATTCCCATGCGAAGCACACAAAGTTTCAATAAAAAGGGAATACGACAGAACCTCTACCTCATCCATCCTATTATTTAATTGTCTTGTGTCCCCAAACAATTCTGCTTGTTATAAGTTTAGTTTAAGATTTAGGCTTGGGTACTGTTTCCATCCAGTTAAACACGTTTTCTCATCAAGATTTTCTCTTCTCTCCTTATTCATGGTTTCTTGCTGTGTCTCCATCCTCATTATTTATAAAACATTTTGCTTTTAAAGTGTATACGCTGTTCCTTATGAGTTGTGGAACCGCCCTCCAGCACAACCAGATTCCCCTCAAAACCATAAGGTGATGATTGAACAAGTTGATTATATACGAGGTCCATCTAAAAAGTAACGGGACTGACTTCACATAAATTTTATTCCAAAAAATATATTGAAAACACAGCCTGTCCCCTTCAAAATAGTTTCCCTCCAGTCTCACACTTGTCCATCCTCTTCTTCCATGCTTCAATGCACCCCCGGAAGGCTTCTTCTGGAATCCTCCGGAGGTCCATCATCAAGGCCCTTATGATGGCCTCCACATCAGGAAATCGGGTCCCCTTGATCACCCCCTTGAGCTTGGGGAACAGGAAAAAATCACAAGGGGCCAAGTCTGGCGAATGCAGGTGTTGCTCCAGAGTTGGCCTGTTCCTCTCTGCCAGAAACTGTCAGATGCTCAGGACACTGTGAGCAGGGGCGTTGTCATGGTGGAGCACCCAGGCGTTGTTCTCCCACAGATCCCTCCTTCTGTCCCGGACTGATCTCATGAGGCGCTGGAGGATCTCCTTGTACACTTATTGATTCACTGTTTGATCTTGTGGTAGAAACTCGAAGTGGACGATGCGCTTGATGTCAAAAAACGCGATGAGCATCACCTTGACCTTCGACTTCGACATCCTTGCTTTCTTTGGTCTTGGTGATGCCGGACTTTTCCACTGACGACTCTGCCATTTGGTCTCGGGATCGTATTCGAATAGCCATGATTCATCACCAGTAATGATTCTCCAGAGCAGGTCTGGATCGTCCTCTAGGCGCTCGATAATGTCTTGACAGACAGTGACTCTTTGCTGTTTCTGGTCCTCGGACAACAGCTTGGGGACCATCTTTGCGCACACCTTGCCATTTCGAGATTTTCAGTGATGATGCTCCAGACAGTGTCCTTGTTGATGGAAAGTTCCTCAGCAATCATCCGCACTGTGAGTCGACGATCTGCGCGCACTATCTGCTTCACACGCTCGATGTTGTCTGCCGTTCTGCTCGTTGAAGGTCTTCCAGACCGTGGATAGTCTTCAACCTCCTTCCCCTCCCTCTTTGAACCTCTTGTGCCATTCAAATGCACGTGTACGTGACAACGTTTCTTCCCCGTAGTTTTGCGACAGCATTGCGAAGGATTCAGAAGGTGTTTTGCCAAGCTTGGCAAGAAACTTCAGATTGGTTCTCTGCTCACGACTCATAGTGCGACGACTCAGACTAGACAACGTGTAAAGCACGACCTGCAGAAAATCACACAATGAGTGCAGTCAACCATCACCAATCATATATATATATATATATATATATATATATATATATATACACAGGGGGCTGCAAAAGTAGGTATACAGTAAGGATTATACCAGTATTACCAGTATTATAATAGTGGTGCTGGGATTCATTTAATACTAGAATTCATTTATTTCATTAAAATCATTATTACCATTTTTATTATGTTTATTATTGGTATGTTATTATTGATATGCTTGTATAATCAATAAAATACGTTTTGTGCGCACGTTTTGTTTTTCATTACTGTATACCTACTTTTGCAGCCCCCTGTATATATATTGCTGGAATGTTGCGAAAGACTGTGACACAACCTGTTCATTCAAGTTGTGTAAGTGGAGCATACAGCAGGGTCAGTCTCGTTACTTTTTAGACGGACCTCATAATTCCCGTCATCAATGTGCACTCAAAGTTTTGACGTCACTTGAAAGCTTGTCTCACTTTTTCACCAAGTAATTACAAAATATTGATAATTAATTGGTAACATGACTCGATATATTGTCATCGGTCCCAAATTTGAGCAAAGAACACCCAAGGTGAGGATAAGATGCCGTCTTGAGGCAATGGAGGGAAGAGCAAGTAAAAACCACCACGCATGCAAATTAATTAAACATAACCACAACGTGGTCAACGCGGCTCTGGTGGTCAGCTCCTTGCATCCCACGGCGGTTAGCATACTGTACCTCCATCAATGTTTATTCCATCCATTGTTATACTTGTCTGCCAACACAGTTTAACACTAACCTTCATGACGTTCTTTGTTTTGCATGTGGAATAGCCTGCTTTTAGTCCCTATTCAGAGATTAGTATGTTTATGAGTTGCAGCCGCCTTTCCCCTACCCTCTCCATACTACCAGACACATAAAGAGCAGCAGTTTTTAGTGAGTTCTGATCTCATTTGACATTGAACCCACATTAGACAGCTTGCTCAATTATCAGTACATCGATGGCCAAACTGGTCTTCATTTATTCTCTTCACACCCCTCTTGCACTCTCTTACTGTCCTTTCTTTGTTATTCTCTGACAGCAGCATGTCTTGTTTTTTCTCTCTTGCAGTGTGATGTTTGGCTGTTTGTGTGTGTGTTTTTTTTCTTCTTTTTCGCAGAGTTGGAAGTGCAGTTGTCCATCCCAGAAAGTGTTGCAAGCTCCTTCCTTGAGAAGGTGCAAACTGCTGCTGATGAAGTACAGACTTGTCACCTTTACTGCAAGCCTGTAGAGATGAAGCCAGTGCAGACTGTTGTGGTAGTTTTGGAGGATGGAGTTGATTGTCATAGTTTTGAGTGCAAAGCATGTGGTAAGATGTGCAAGAACAAATCTCGCTTGCTTACGCACCTCCGAGGCCACACTGGTGAAAGGCCTTTTGAGTGTTCAGAGTGCGGTAAGACCTTCATGCATAAACCCAGCCTAAAATCTCATTTCCGGTGTCACACAGGGGAAAGGCCCTTTGAATGTGATGTATGTGGGAAAGCTTTCATGCACAAATCTAGCCTTGTAGCTCATCTCAGGTGCCACACAGGTATTCAATCCTTTAAGTGCAAGGAGTGTGGAAAGGCTTTTACACACAAATCTAGTCTGGTAGCCCATCTCAGATGCCATAAGAATGAGAGACCTTACAAGTGCTTTGACTGTGGGAAAGCTTACATCGAAAAATCCCACCTTGCAGCTCATCTAAGGAGTCATACAGGTGAAAGGCCCTTTAAGTGTGAGGTGTGTGATAAATGTTTCATGCACAGATCAAATCTTAAAAAGCATCATGGTTGTCACATAGGAGAGGGTCGTGCCAGGCCACACACATGTACAGAATGTGGCAAGTCTTTCCTCGATAAATCTGGCTTAACCACGCACTCAAAGTTTCACAAAAAGGAAAGGCCACATGAATGTGGTGAATGCGGCAAGGCCTTCCACCAAAAGTCAGGACTGGTGACTCACCAGAAACTTCACAGCTCTGAACGGCCATTCCAGTGCACAGAATGTGGCAAGTCATTTCTCCAAAAATCACGCCTCACAACTCATCGAAGGTTCCACGTCGATGAACGGCCGTTTGAGTGTCTGGAATGTGGTAAGGCATTTCATCAGAAGCAGGGCTTGATGACCCACATTCAATGTCATACTGGTGAAAAGCCTTACAAGTGTGAGGAATGTGGTAAGGGTTTTTGTCGTAAAGCTGTACTCGACATTCACCAAAGTTGTCATTCTGATGAAAAGCCTTTTGAATGTAAAGAATGTGGCAAGGCTTTCAGTCGCAAATCTGTGCTCGAAAAGCATCTGAAGCTCCACGTGCGCATTCGCCTTGCACTTGAGCGTCGGAAGATGAGCGAACTGAAGCAATGTGGTTAGTATGTTGGAAAACCTCAGTAGCGCACTCATGTCGAGGAAATTTGCATGCGTTTGGAATACCCCATGGTAGTTTTGGAACTAAGTGCTCAGATTTATAAAGTAAAATTAAATAAACAAATGTGTAAGTTGCTTTTCATCTGCAGAGCTTCATTTGGGTCAATATTTATTTGAACAGTTGGGTACTGTGAAAGTTTTTTTATTTTTTTTTTTGTTTAAGCAATTGTTGCTGCCAAAGTCATGACTTTTTCACATGTGATCTCCACAGTTGTGGTTTGGAAATGCAGTCACTCATAACATTAATGAACATCTGAAAACATCACTAATTCTGACAGCACGTAAATGAAGCCTAACATTGTTTTATTGCTTGAACAGAGTAAAGATTGTTTCATCTTGGTCACTTAAATGTTTTTGTTGCAAAACCCTTTTTGGTCAGATATTGGGAGAGAGGCCAAGGCATCACAACTTATTGAATAGGGAAGCTGATCAAAAACTACACAGGAATGATTGAAGAGCTTGTTGATAGGATGTAATACCATACATTTGATATGGTTAAGGAGTATTCAACCAATTGTGCCCAAACCCAAACATTCTTCAAACCGTTGCCTCTTCAGTTTACCACCAATTATTTCCCTTTATACCGTGCTGAAGACTATTCCAAATGAATTACTACATCTATATTTCAGATTTATCAAAATACAACTCGAGCCCGAGCTGTACTGTAAACGTCTTCACTACATCCGATTTAGACCTTGATTAAACAGTGCGCAAGTGTTGAATGTAAACTGCACAAGGAACTTAAAACTGCACTGTTGTCATCACACACAAATTGATGCTCGTGGAAGGTATTAATGAGAAATGGCACAAGGACAATGTGCCATCACGTGAGACGGGAGCGAGCGTCCAGACGTGGGATGACTTGAGTTGAGTGAAAGAACAATTGCAGAGCTTGCGAGGAGATCTCATGCTACAAGTGAAACATTTTGAAGCATTAACAAAGATATTCGGACATTTCCATGAAGCATAAAGGATCCGGTGATGAAATGCAGTCGTAAGTAAAGTATACAATAGCATTTGGTTTCATGATACAGGAGTGCAGGGCCAAACGTCTTTCTTTACTTTTTCATTACCTTCTTTTCTGTTAGGAATTTATAAAGAAATATTCATGTGACATTCAATAAATGTGCAGTTACAGGAGCATTTTTAGATTACACTTAAAGAAAATCCGAATTTTAGTTGTTGGTTTTGTTGAAAAACAAACGTTATAGGTTGTTGTTCATTGAGCTTAGGTTTAAGGAAACATTTATGAACTAGATTGGTTGTTTGTGTGTTTTATTTCTTTGTATTGCTATTCTGCACCTTGGTGCTAATAAACAGTGTGATGTGTCATCAGAGAGCGATGCATTACCAAGCTATGTAATAGCTACATGAATTCTCACCAGGGTACCCAAAGGAAAAGGAAAGTAAATGGGCAATGAAAGGCAGAGAAATAAATCAGACCCAAAACAGATTGGCATCGAGGCAGAAAACTTTCCTGTAACAACACGAATGCATTTGGGACAATTTGGAGCAATATAGAGTAAATGTAAAATTGTTGTGTGTAAATATTTATTTCTTGGTGAAAGGAAATTAAAATCTAACTGGTTGGGGGGTGGGGGTGGAGGAGGGATATTTTGACACTTTTGAAATGGACTGTTGAAAAACTCGCATCTTTTCAAGCCGTCGAGAATAGAATATTGAGAGCTTAAATGTCAAGAACAGAATTGCTAATATTTGGCCATGACCAGCATTTTCTCCAAATGTAAAGTATTTAGTTCCATGTTGAAAGTTCCGTTTTTTTTTGTTTTTTTTTTTTGCGGAAAGGCGCAGAATATAAAGAAGAAGAATGAAAACATGTGGATAAGCTAAAGCTTGCTTCTAGAGGATTTCAATTCGCTGTTGGCCATGTCAGGTTAGAATTTTCTTTTTGTTAAACTGCGAACATAGGGGCCACAGTGAGGTGTTGCATTTATGCCATTTGGTGTAAAAAAAAATATATTCCTTTCTAGTACATGTAAATGTTTGCTTTCCTCTACAAGTCAGTTTCAAAACTGGCAAGATATTACAATCTTTCATCACGCCTCTTCTTATTGCAAGACTTGAATGATTATTATGGACAAGCATCAAGTTGATTATATTAAAAGCTTTGCTGGGTTTTTTTTCGTACTTTCTGTACATGTATTTAGATTCTTCTTTTCGTTGCGCTTCTTTATGAACTTGTCTCGCAATGAAAATTCAATAAAACTCTGATGAAAATCAACTTTCCATTTTATTGTTTCGACTGCAACTTGCATTGCTTGGAATTATTGCCTCAATGTCTCTGACAGGAATATGCAGAGGTAGCGCACTTGCTTTTGAGCCATCTAGTCTGGGTTTGATCCTCGCCGACTATCTGTTGGGTTTCTTTGCAGGCAGGGCAGTGCATTCAGATTTCATTTCGGTTTATTAAAGAAAACATCCTTCATAAAGACAGTCAGAAGACTGAGAGATACAAGGTTAACATCAAGATATCAAGAAGAACAAGAAAAAGAGCACTCAGAGATTACAGACCCTCCCCAGGACCTCTTTTGTGTGGCGTTTGTGTACTGGTGTTACGTAATTAATGAGATAATTAGAACTGCCACTTTATAACTGCTGTCAGTGAAGACCAGGTACCAAGATGTCCCGCTTTGATGCAACCCTGCTTTGATCGGACACCTGACCGTAACCCATGACGTTTTTTTTATTATTATTCATTATTCAATTGAATTTAGAATGAGATTAAAATCAAATGGAAGACCAAATAGGTACAGTCCTGCATTAGAGTAATCAGAAGGAACCCAAACAAGCAAAGATGAAGTCATCAGGAGGAACCTGGATAGCATTCACATTACAGCTGCTACTCCTCCACCCTCAAACCCATCCAGGCACAACCAAAAATAAAAAATGAACGCATCTCAAAAAATCAAATAATCCTGGCTGCCAGACCATGCATCTGATCAAGTTGAAATTTAAAACATATATTCCCCATTTTCACATGGTATTTTTCAAAAAAAATTCATACTGATCAGATATGGCATTCTACAGATGCACTTATGATGTCATAACGAAGGCACCTATGACGTCATCAAAAAAATCACACTCATTCCCCATGAGGAGTACTTGCCGTGTGCCAAGTTTCAATTTTTTCCTTGGTGCGGTTTCAGATACAGTGGTCCAAAGTGTTTCCGTTTTTCCAACATGGTTGCCACACCACGTGACCTATGACGTCATCATTATGACTATCACATTCTACATGAGTCGTCGCACCTATGGTGACAATTTTGTCTCAATCCGCCAAGCGGTTTCGGAGAAAAAACATGAAAGTTCTGTGCTGACAAACAGACAGACAAACAAACGGACCCAAACGCAATGCCCTCTCTCCTTTGGCGAGGGTAATCATGTTAAAACAAATATAAAAGCACCAATATTACAAGCTAAATTAAAACACAACTCAAACAAATATTATACAGGGTGTGTCAATAAAAAAGCGAAACATTTCAAAACTTTATTAACTAAAACATTGAGTAATAAAACAAAATATTAACTCCGAAAATATAAACCAAATCATGGAGAAATGAAACTCATTATGTGTTAATGCACTTAGAGTTGAGGTGTTCAATGTGAACATCCCCACGAACACGCACAACACTCATTCACACGAATTGCCAAGTTTTCAATGACGTTTCTGCAAGTTTTAATGGTTACTGTCTGCAATAAGCCTCAACTGCTGCCTTCGGATCAGGTTCAGATCTGCTGGATTGCATAGGCTCACCTGACCAAAATCCAGGTGAGATAAAAAGGGAAAACATTTATATTTGACTTTGATAATATGGGATAAGTTTCATCTTCTAATATATAAAAGGAGCTCGGTCTTGGTGTGTTTGCATCCGTCGTCCCTGCATGCATGCGTGCATCCGTCCATATGTCAACAATTGTCATATGGGGGATACCACTAATCCCTACACAATCGGTAGTGCAGCATGCACATACGTGTGCAGCACAGCACAGAAATGCACGCATTTACACATACACGTACACAGCATATAACGTGCTGCACATACACGCATGAGGAGAGTTCGTTTCTTGGTATGGCATGTGCCTAATGCATACCCTAAGAGAGGGGAGGGGGAGGGTGAGACTGTTTTTTTTATTTTGATCTTTCTCTTGGTATGTTGTATATTATTTGGAATTCAGCATCTAAAAAGGCTGTGATGAATATCCCATGAACACCCCCCCCTCCTCGCTCCCTGAGTGTATAGC
>CM068956.1:92152837-92192515 GCA_035128595.1 Eptatretus atami | reverse complement strand
CTTAACATTGTATATATATATATATATATACATATATACAGTGAGACGAATAACATGACTCTTCCTATCGCTCCTGTCGGGAGAGGGTGTACTCGTGTTTAAAATGAGGAAAAACATCTCATGGGTGAGTGTGTTACGAATTAAGTTATCCTGTGAATATTATACCTGCACAAATATAACAAAAATTGCATAAATCGGGTACAAATAACATCATCCAATGATTTCTTTATTTTCATCTTTATAATGATCACAGGAAGAGATAAACGACACCATCACTGTTTTGCAGCAAGCATGGTTTCACAAAGAAAGAATCAACATATTGCTCAAACGCTTATGTTGCAGCATTGTTATAAGGAGCCAAAATTTTCTAAAGCCAACAATAATAATTCCTAGATCGATAAGTAATAATATTTAACAAGAACAATCGACAAAGGGGGAAGTTGCATACACTGGGTTTTATGGGCCAATGAAAAAAAATTGATGTGCAGCAAATGAGAAGTTGTGTTTCACATGAACTGGAAAGAAGTGGAAGAAGCTTTATTGCCCCAAACTTCATTTCTTGCGAAATGCTTGAGAAAACTCTGCAAACAAAGACACCAAGTTTCAGTTTGCTTGTCGTTATATCGGAACCGAGTGGCGTGAACACAAGAAAATGCAAAGCCTAAAAGATTGCTGGCATGAAAATGCACCATTAAAGTCAATCTGTCCATCCTTGGAGGTGTCCATGTGTTTCAACACACTGTCTAAGTCCTCGTCGTCAGTTCCACAGGATGCCTGCAGTGCCGCCTTCAGCTCCATCACGGAGACTTCTCCTGAGCCATCCTGAAAACAAAAACAGATGGACTGAGAAATCAGGAAAAACTTGAATGACTGATTAAAATAAATAAACAAGACCATGTAGGATGATAAACGACATTGGAGAAGGTCTCCATTACAGAGGTTACAGTACAGTGATCCAGTTTATTAACACTCAATATTTACTTCCGCCACCAAAGGTAGACCGAGGTTATGTTTTCACCACTGTCTATTTGTTTGTTTGTCTGTGAACAGGACATCTCAAAAAAAATTATGGACGGATTCAAATGAAATTTAGTGGAGAGGTTGGGTGTGTGACGAGGAGGAATTGATTCAATTTTGGTGGAGATTGGGATCCGATAATTTTTTGTAAGCGATTCTTCAGCATTGAAAGATGGGGCCTAAAACGAGATACAAGCACGATATCTCAAAGGGTTGTGGATGAGTTGGTTAGGTGACAAGAACAAGCCGATTCGATTTTGGTTCAGATCCAGATCCAGATCCGCCCTATCATCGGATACAAAATGTAAACTGTACTGCTTGGCAGAGGTTTTGGCTCCACCGAGTGCCGTTCTTGTTGCCTAACGCTAAACGTAACACCATAATGACGTCCCAGACATAACGCTGTCTTACTACACCAGTCATGTTGAAGTCCAGTGTCTGTAATTCAGCCCATCACCGATGGAAGTCAGATAGAGTCCGGTGCATGGGTCCCGGTGTTACATTGCTGTCTGAAACGACAGGATGGATTGAGTGCTGGATGCCAGGATGACGTGGACGTCCATAAAGGCCTAGCCTAGTGCTGGACATAACGGCGTAATGACGTCCCAGCGAAAAGAGCGTGACAGACAGAGGGACGGATGGATGGAGAATATGACTACTTTAATACTGTATAATATATTGGAGAGGATCTGAATTTTTTCCGGTCGAGCTGGAAGTTTGATTTAGTGTGCATTGAGACTTATCTCGAAGGCAGAACTTTTTTTTCCATATTTCTATCGAACATTAACAGCTGTAAGTAAACAAACTTGATATTAACAAAATTACCACCACCGTCCTTCATATTTCAATGCAAACAGCTGAGCAGCTCCACAGAGAGTAACTTACAGCAGCATTAATTGCCAAACTAACTACATTATGGAGATTATCTTTCTCCAACCTTCTTTCCCTTCCTTCCATTACATCCCTCGTGAGCCCACTCATGTGACACCATAAATGGAAAGGTTTTTTATTCTGGGAAGCATTTTCACTTTTTTCAGTTCACTCAGCATTTTCACTGAGTTTACAAACGAGAGCATCATGGTTCATGAAAGAGTTATATTATACACAGTGAACATGATGTTGGCCTCATCGTGAAGACTTGCCCTCACAGAAGTGATGAGTTAAAATCCAGTTTAAAGCAAAAGTATATTGAGGATTTTGATTGAGCTCATGGAAACCTGAGCAACATATTTAGAAAAGTACAGTCATTCTGTGATTTTCCATAAAGATCAACTTGGGTCATAAATGACCTACAGGGTGGAGGTAATTTACCTAATCTAATTCACAGGTGAAACCTGTCCATACTTTATGGTTGACATAGTACTCTGAGGGCTCCTTGTCAACAACAAATACCAATACTCTTGAGAGCGTTCGGCAAGTCGTAAATGCTTCAAAGCTGGAATCATTCCTGCACATGTCACCACTCACAGGGTGTGGAAATCTTATATGAGCATTATGATCGAACACCCGATGATGGCAATGCAACAAACCTTTCCACATTGAACTACAAAACCACAACTAGGTAAACATGCTTCTGATGTTTACCACAAAGACACAAAGAATGGATGGTAGTTTTTGAGTGTAAAGCCTGCATCAGAAGAAGGAATTTAAGCCACCAGGATCAGGATTCGGAGAAAAGATTGAAAGATCTTGAGAGAGTAAGCAGATTTTGTTATCTGGGTGACACCATCAACAGTAGTGGAGGCAGCGAGCTTGCAGTTACAAGAAGAACGAGATTGGGTTGGATGAAGTTCAACGAGCTTGCATTAGTGTTATGTGGGGAAAGACTGCCTTTGAAGTTGAAAGGGAAGATCGATACCACCTGTGTGAGAGCAGTAATGGTTTATGGTTCAGAGGCATGGACTGTGAGATCGGTAGAAGAAGGTCTCTTGAGAAGAACAGAAAGAGCAATGATTAGAAAGATGTGCGGAGTGCAGTTGGTAGACAGAAAGAACAAGAAGGAGTTGATGGAAAGGATTGGGCTGAAAGATACAATAGTGGAGGTGGTAAGGAGGAGTGGCTTGATATGGTTGGGTCACGTGATAAGAAAGAGAGACGATGAGGGAGTTAAGAGAGTATGGAATTTGGAAGTGGAAGGGAAAAGGAAGGCCAAAGTTGAGTTCAAAGGAGTTGGTTATGAAAGCAAGTCAGAAATTGGGATTGGGAGTGGAAGACGCAGAAGATAGAAGAAAGTGGAGAGCTGGAGTTATGTCATGGAAGGAGTGAAAGTCAGCAACCCCCCGTAAGGGGGATAATACTGACTTAAATAAATGATGATGATGATTATGAATAGGCAACACCTACAACCTACCCCACCCAAAATTTTGAGGTTTTTTTTGTTTTTATTGTTAATTTTTTTTGAGTTTGCTCGATCCTCATGGTACAGTAAGCACCGAATCTAATTTTCCATGTCAACATGTATTATATTTTCATCACCAACTAGTCATCAGAAGGAAATGTAAAAATTACCTTTTCCACCTATATGAGCAAATTATAACTAAAGTAATGCATGCAAAATCATTCAAATATTTCAATTGGTTGACACAACCTCAGAATATTCCACAAAGTCCACAACTCTGAAACAACTTGTATTCTCTTCCTTGAAAGCAAATCCAACCGAAGGCAATGTCAGTGCATTCCAAAAAGTCCGCAACAAGTGTGTGTGTCCCCTCTCAGGAGAGCCAGAAAACAAACAAACTTATCTCCCTCCTCTAAAACCTAGTGGCACCTTGTTAAGTCTGTCTCTGGAGTTTGCTTTTCCTCCATCCCTTCCCTCACTTCAAATGCCACCACAGCCGACTCCGCTCGTGAGAAGGCCAAATTCCTCAATTCTGTGTTGCTTCCAAATCTGATGTTCCCAAACCCTCGCTCTCTGTACCCACCCATCCCAGTCATACCCAACTGCTCCTGGACTCTGTCCTTTGCACTTGAGGAGGTGGAGAAGTTTTTGGCAACCCTCGACTCTGATTCTGCAAATGGACCGGACAGCGTTAGCTCACATATATCCCAAAAACCTGCTCTGCTATTATGGTTTAAGACTTGCACTTCCTCTCTCTGCCCTTTTCTCCCTAACATTTGCGCTAAGTCATCTTCCATTTGCTTGGAAATCGGCCAACATCACTGCATTACATAAATAAGGTGGAAAAACTGATCACCTTAACTACAGACCAATTAGCTTACTTCCAATCGTCGCAAGGTCATGGAATCCATCGTCGCAGTTGATATGAAATCCTTCCTTTTTCCCAATGACCTCATCTCAGATTATCAATTCGGATTCAGACCAGGTCACTCTACCTTGGACATGCTGATTCTATTCACCCAACAATGGAAGGAGGCCCTCAATGTCAGACATGAGATCAGGGCTATCTCTCCAGACATACAGTATCTCGAGCTCTCAATAGTGTGGCATCCTGCCTTGCTCTCCAAACTCTCTGTCTATGGCATCCAAGGCCAACTTCACTCTTGGGTCACTGACATCTTGTAGCTGTGTGCCCCTCAACGGAATCCTTTAATCTCCTCTGCCTGTCAAGGCTGGAGTGCTCCAAGGCAGTGTTCTCAGCCCCATCCTATTCCTGATCTTCATAAATGATCTCTCTGACTCTCTGGAAAATCATCGTTATCTCTTTGCTCAAGACTCCACCCTCTGCTATGATATTCCTCATTCAGACACACAGGCAGCAGCTTCTTCTCTCTCTTCAGACCTTGACAAAATCACAAACTGGTAAAACACTTGGAATATGACTATCAATCCTGAGAAATCCCACACACTGACTCTCTGTCTCTCTGAAAGGACCGAACGGCAAACCCTTCAATCTACTTTCTCAACAACCCTCTCAAAGAAGTTCAATCACTATAACTCCTGGGTCTCACTCTCAATCATGATCTCTCTTGAGCAAACCACATTTAAAAGTTGGCCTCCAAAGCCATTCGCTGATTGGGCATCCTCCATCATGCAAAGTCCTTGCTCGGCACACCTGGACTCTTATCCACCTATAAAGGTTTCATCCACAGCTTGATGGAATCGTGCTCTCCCCTCGAGACTGGTGCCCTTACCTCACACGTTGCTCAGCTTGATGCCGTGGAAACCAAGGCCTTCAAGATCATTGGAATTTCCCACAATGAAGCTGCTGAGTTGAAGAGGCTATCACTTTGCCATCGCAGACAGTTGGGTGGTCTCTCTGTCTTCTTCCACCTCCTTTCTGGTTTTGCCTCCCCACAACTACCCTCCCCCCAACCTCCAATGTTTCTGCAGGACACGCACAGTCCACCACCAATCCCCTCCTTGTGAAACTTCCAAAATCCAAAATCACTGCTCACCTCTACTCATTTGTCCCTCTTTTTTCCCACCTGTAGACCAACTTCCACATCCTCTTCAATCTCATTCATCACAGCTGTTCAGCACCATCTGAGATCATCCCTCATCAAAAACCATGATCTTTTCTACATCTGTTAAACCATCACCCCACACCCGCACCCCCTCCCAACTCCCCTCTCCAAATTTGCTTCTGTACCATCTTACCCACGCACCCCTTATTGTCTGTCTTCATTTACTTTGTCTATTAGCCCTGCTGTTGGCATTTCCCCCTTTCTCTTGCCACTGTTCCTTTTGTTATGTTGCATCCTGATCCATTATGTGTTATAGCTCTTCTACGAGCCTTGATTCTGTCCACAATTATTGTTTTTTCAAACAATGATATTAATTATGAAGTTGTGAAAGAAAATCCTCATTACCATTCAGCCTATAAAAGAGATTATAAACTTAATATTTTTCAAAACAGCTCTCTCAAATATGTCATTTAAGATCACAAAGCAGTGAAATAATTTATTTAAAACTGTTCCCAGAAGCAATCGAGTGAGAAATTGAATTCCCGAACTTTCATTTGGCACGAGTGATAAATCTGCGTCTGTTTTGAGGAACAGAAGCGCTTTATGTTCGGCTCGATGCTGGAAAGAGCTACATGAAGTTCCTGATCCAGGGTCTCCAGACATGAGCTCTTGCTGCTCTTGATAAGTGTCAATGTTGAGAATCTCACGTCACAAAGGTATGTTGTTGAAAACGGTACATATCAATACATCAACGGCACGACGAGAGATGGTTGGATGCTCTTTTTTTCAACTTCAGCCAAAATGGATCCAGAGGCACTTCACTGAACTTGAGTTTGAGAGTGCGGTCCTTCCTGAGGTCTATCAATTCCTCTCGAGTCTTCATTGAAAGCTCCTTGACTGATGCCTCTGCAGATGAAGCGAAACGATCACAAACCCAGTCATACTGCTCAATGTCGGTCAACTTGCTAGTTGCTGAAAGTAGTTGTGAAGCATGCACAGGTGAAATTTATAATACAACAGTGGCTTGGAATTAATAAAACACAGCGATGTTCATTTCATTACCCCGCCACGAAGGTGAAGGAGGTTATGTTTCACCCCTTTCTGTCTGTTTGTTTGTTACTTACGAAATCTAAAAATTTCGTAAGTATATTGATGACTTCCGTCCTCTGTTGTGTGTGTGTGTTGTGTGTTGTTTGTAGCACGATAACTCGAGAACGGAAGAAGCTACCAATGTCAAATTACACCACGTGATTCAGGAGGGTGATGGCTAGTGCTGATTAGATTTTGGTCAAAATCGGTCAAAGGTCAAGGTCATAGTGAGGTCAAACATTCGATTTTTGATGGTTTGGTACAGAATCATCGTAGAAACTTCTGGTTTGCGTCGCTACCTTCTCTAGAGACAGCTTTTATTAGACAAGGTCAGAGGTCAAGTGACGATTTCTTAAGTACCAGTCTATGACTGCTTGTTTGTTTGTCTGTGTACAGGATATCTCAAAAAGGTGTGGACGGATCCAGATTAAATTTCGTGGGCAGGTTCGGTGTGTGACAAGGACAAACTGATTACATTTTGGTGAAGATCCGGATCCAGATCCGATTACTAGAATTTTAAACTGATTCTTCACCATTGAGAGATAGGGCCAAAAACGATATCCAGCACAATATCACAAAAAATGTATTGGGCCCGGTATGTTCTCGTGGATTAGGTATTACATGGTGGAGGTATGCGCTCTGCCGAGTGCCCTTCTAGTTTTCCTCTGAATCAGCCATTATGGACATTTGCCACGGCACACCAGTTGCGAAACGCTGCCATAGCCTATCGACGGACAGATACATCAGTGCAATCATCGCCATATACAACTTTCATTCGCCGATTAATGTCGATAGGATGCACATTCTCTGCTGTTGGAAACTCAATAACCACATGGTGCTTCCGCACTGACAACGTCGTGCTGTCTTCTCGTGCCATCTTGACTAACGGAGTGCTGAGACATCTAGTGCTAGAATCACGAAACTGCACATGCAGACTGTTTTGTTTCATTCGAATATCTGTACATGTTTTGGAGGAAATGAATAGTTTTTAACACTTTGTCGTATTTTTTGAATCCTTAGATTTTCCAAGCCTTTGAAAATCGAAACTTATCTGATTGGCCTACCTACAGGGTGGCGACAATGACTTGTCACCGTTTGTAAAAATTGACACCACCTTTGTGTTCAGTGGTAATTTGTTTCCTTTTTCCCTTTTTTCACATTGAGTGAATATCACTGATGACCTTAAACAAGCAGTGAGACTTCCTTTTAATCGTATCACTCCACAAATGTTCTGGAAAATGTCCCACAGAACATGGCACAAAATTTATTCTCTGTAACGACGATGATGGAGCACAAACTGATCTACTGGACACTTAAGGCTTGTGTCATATGGTGTAAAATTTTATAATAAGGTAAAAGAGTACTGTAAATGTATGTGGAATAACTTGTGGATCCCTTCAGTGTTGTCGGCTAATATGATGAAAGGAAATGTCAGTTTTTACAAAGGGTGACAATACATTGTAGCCACCCTGGAGAAGGTTTTGAGGCCGATCCCAAAATCTGCATTCATTTACTCCGCACCAAATTAAAACGAAGTTAAAACACTTCAATGATTTGTGAAGTGTATAATATGGAAGTAGGAAAACAAACACGTCATAGTGTAACCTGTATTTGTACTGTATTACAGAAAGGTGACTGTTGGTGCATTTTCACCCTTACCTTGTCAAGAGACTGGAACAGGGATTTTATGTCTGCCTCTGCCAAGGTACCCTAGAGCAGTGATTACAAAGCCAGGAGGAGAGGGGAGTGGGGGGTGGGTTGGGGGTTGAGGGTTGATGTAGAAACAAATTAATTAAATGAGCAAGGTAAGTCAATGCTTGAAATAATGAAAAAAATGACAACTATCCTGCACCGATGCTGATTAAATATTTACCTGGGACGTGACCTCAGATATGCCTGGACAAGTAACTGTGTTTTTTCCCAAATAGTGTGAACAAGTGTGGAACTAGGACGCACAAGCAAGGAGGTGTTGCTTTTGTGGAGCATAATGAAGAACCATAAACAACAATGAAACATGAGATTCTCATTAGCATTAAGTAGGGCAATTACAATTAACTGCATTCATTGCACAAAATATATAGTCTTGAGAGAATGTTACCATAGCAAGTTTTGTAGACATTACTAGCAATTCCATTTCTTACCACATATCACGCACGCACACACACACACACACACACACACACACACACACTAAAACATTGACCTTTCATCACAATAGTTTGAGAAAGATCCAGATAGAGTAGAGTACATAATATGCATCCCTGAGGTTATGCTATGGATGGGCCTGTTAGTCATTGTGTACCCAGACATGTACTTCTTGTGTCTGGTGTGTTAGAGAATAGCCTAGTTTACAAGACAAGAGGCTACAGGAACTTCTGAGTATCTATGGGCAAGGAATTGCACACCCCTGATTCCGTTTATAAGGATTTCTCCACCTGTAAGACATCCATCCACTTCACTGTGAGTACACCGAGCAGTTTCAATCCCGAATGACCATGACAGTTCAAACT
Organism: Eptatretus atami; assembly: GCA_035128595.1. NCBI lineage: Eukaryota > Metazoa > Chordata > Myxini > Myxiniformes > Myxinidae > Eptatretus > Eptatretus atami. The sequence goes on along the minus strand of CM068956.1, from coordinate 92,183,534 downwards.
CGAAATTCACCACTATGATAAACTAAAGGAATTGGTAGAAAATATCTCGGTTTGCCAAGAGATTGTATTTACAAGTTGAACAACACAAACCTGTCATGAAACGAATACCTATTGGTTTCGGCTGCTCAAAGGCGAACCCAAAGATCTCATGTGGAACAACATAGTTCAGTTATGCTCATGCATACTCTTAAAGTCTCTCTACTGCCTCTTCATTGGGTGGTGTTGCCCGTGAAACGTCTTTGGCTTAAGTCTTTCACGAACTGGTTAACCAGTTTGACGTTTTAAGGTGCAGGGAGTTGTTCAGAATGCAGGTGATAAATCGCCTATTTTTCATGAAAGACACTATGTGGGATCTTTATCATCCAACAAGCTAGCAGACGGGACACCCAGCTTAACGTCCCTTTGGACGATCATACTCGTGCCATCAGGGGCATTAGGCTGCCCGAGGCAGTTTGCTAGGGGGGCACAATCCTGTACGCATCACCACTCCAACCCAGGATAGTCGACTGGCTCACTTTTCGCAGAAAGCTGGTACTCATTTTGCAGATCAGCCTGCATCAACCCTCCTAATGTTCTTTTGGCATGATTGGGGCTTGAACTCAGGACCTTAAGATCCCAAACCAACCGCCTCCAACGTTAAGCCACCAAGTTATAAAACGTCCTTTACGATGCAACGATCTGCCTGTGAAACATCAATTCGATGGTTTATAGTCAGGGCTGGAATCAAATGCAGACAACAGACGGCTCAAAGGCAGGTGCACCACCTGTGCACCACCCTTTCAGACGATACAATACTCTTCAAGCATCTTTCATCAATCCAGTACATTTTATGTGAGACCTCAAGGTCTCGAGATCTTATGCGAGATCACGGTTCATTTACTCAAGACTAATTTGACTCAAATAACTATTATTTGAGTCACAAGTCATTAAAGGTGGTAAAATAGAATTTGGGGGAAAAAGAAAAACCTATATAACATCTCATTGACTCTTGCTGGCACATATCCACTATAAATACAGATGCACAGCAGGAGTAAAAGCCTTTCCAACAATATCATAATGGTCAACATGTGCTGGAAAAAGAAATAAACAATGCACATCAAGACTATCAGGAAGGAACACAGGAACGACCAAAGAAGAATCAGAAGACAGGTCAGAAATTTCAACAGCAGCTGAGGTTCCCCAAATCCCCCTTTTCTCCAAAACACTTTGTCTGAATATCTATTTTTTTTCCTCTCCCAACCCCAACCATAACCCTCACTCAACATTACCATAGTTCAGCGATTTCACTTTTTCTCTTCGTCCTTGTCTTCACGGGGTTTTCTTCCCTTGGTTGTGTTGTTTCGTGTACTCCAACCTTTGTGTTTTTATACAAATCATTTCCCTCGGGCCTCGATCCCTCCTCTGGCTTTTCTATCTAATCACCCTTAATCGTGGAGAAACTCAATATATCCTGATTGTCGTTTAACAACTCCAAAGTTATATCTTTCTTTTTCCTGCTACTCTCTGAAAGCTCTTCTTGTTCCACCATCCGTTTTAATATTTGCAATATTGGTGATGGTCTCATGTGTTGGTGATCAGACAATTTTACTTTCCATTGACTCTTCCTAAAAGGTTGTGAAGGCTGGAGGTCTTGTCTTTTCAATTGTGTATAACATTTTTAGCCAGGGTGAGTTGGAGTCACTGGCTTTGTACAAAAGCTTTGCAGATATGAGACGAGTATATAACTTGAATATATATATATATATATAACGTTGACTGGTCTTGGACAAGTGTGAGCATGTCAAATCGTATAACCTTTTTGATTGTTCCTTGAATGTTATTTTGCTATTATACTATGTTGAGGCTGGTGAAAGAGTGATCAGCACAGAGCAAACCAGAACAACGAGAACATAGTGGTGGAAATGCATGGAAACACATGAACAGCAAAGTGAAGAAAGACAAATCCCAGTGCTATTGGTAAGGGAAATAATGCGAGCAAGGAGAAGGGGGTGAACAGGCTGGATGCAAGCTCAAATACAGCAAGAATGGCAGAATGGAAATGGAGACAGAAATAGCAATGGAACGAAGAACAGAAGGGTGGGTGGAGTGAGATGGGAGAAAACAATTAACCTGGGAAAAAAGGGGTGGGTTTGAGGAGGGTTAACTCGGGTAGAAAATATCATGAGTATCGATGTAGGGAGGGAGTGGAACCTGAAGAGTCGTGAAACCGCCACATTGAAGTCCTGCAAGGGAGAATGGCATTGAACAAATTGAAGTTGATTTGACTCTTCCAATTGGTAAAAATGGTTTTATCATGTGATTTATTTGAGTTAAGTGCTGCTATGATGAGAGGGATCAGTTGCAGGAAGGCAGGGTGACCTATGAAGGTGGATTCGACATGTGAGAGAAAGGAGGAACAGATCCAGGAGAGACAGCCATTCTTGTTTCCCCTTTGTCTGTCCTTTGGCTGCCTCCCATCGACCTGGAAGTCAGCAAACATCCATTCCTTCCATTGGGACCATACTCTGTGCAGAGCGTTGGTGCTGCCGAAGCAGTCTCCTTGGCTTTTGGGCACAATCCTGGACGGGTCACCACTCCGACACAGGATACCAGCAAGCTGGCACTCATTTTGCCGACCTCAGGACGACAGGCAGATTCAACCCCACCTGGTATTACTTCAACAGCCGAGTGGGATTTGAACTCAGGATCCTAGTATCCCAAGCCTACCACCCTAACCATTAAGCCAACAACAGGCATAGCAAACATCACTCCATCTACAAGGGTGCAAAAACAGATCCGATCAACTACAGACCAGTGAGCTTACTTCTAATTCTAAGCAAAGTCATGGAATAAATAATTGCTGCTGATGTCAAGTCTTCACTGTTTTGAAACAGCTAGATCTTTGGCCATCAGTTTGAATTTGTCCTGCTCCCAACCCTGAACATGACTGCTTATATCTCAGCAATGTTTGGAGGCCCTCAATCTCAAACATGAGGTTCAGACTGTCGTTGACTTGGACATATCATTGGACAGTCTGGCAACTGGTTTGCCAAGCTCTTTGCCTGTAGCATCCAAGGCTGCCTTAGTTGCTGGATTTTTGACTTCCTCGGCTGATGCAGTCAATGTGTTGCTGTCAATGGAACCCTCTCTCCCCCTCTCCCAGTATAGGCTGGAGTTTCCCCAAAGCAGTGTTGGGTCCAGTTTTGTTCCTCACCAAAATAAATGACCTCTCTCATGCTCTGGAAATACTTGCTTCCATTTTGCAGAAAGCACCACATTGCTTGGCAGACTGCAACTGCATCGCTCTCAGGCCGAAATCACATTTGCCACGGCGGCCGTGGGGTCTCCAAAATCTATGGCCACTAGCAATTATACGGCGGCCGCAGTATTTCCACGGTCACACAATGTAGCAGTCACATATGTTTTTATTTTTCGGGGAGCCGCACGGCGTATTTACAAATTGTGGAGACCGAAAACGTGGGGGTGCCGTACGGTCTTTGATTTGATGTCGCACAGTGACCTTAGGGCGTTCCTGCGGCGGCCATAGAATTTTCAAGGCAGACGCAAGGTGCCCGCAAGGCGACCGCAGGCCCCGGACGGTAACGAATGGGTAAATTTCTTTTTTTTTTTTTACCAGTTTTTTTGTTTCGGCTTGTCAAATTGCTACGGCGAACGTAGAAATGAAAAAAGTTATAACTCCGCGTTATAATTCCACGGCGACCTTACGACCTGTAAAATATAGCCAAACGGCGTAGGGCCACCCTGAGGCCACCGCAGAAACTCTGCGGCCGCCGCACGTTTCTGTCAATTCAGAGGGCGTACGGCCGCCGTATCCTCGCCGTAGAGCAAATGTGACTTAGGCCTCAGCTGATCTAGAATTTATTTGAATCTGGAATGATAAATGGAACATGTCCTTCAATGCTGGAAAATCTCACTGCCTGCCACTCCAGAAGATCATCAAACGAACCCACCTTGTCTATTTCCAGAGGTTCGGTCATGACCATCAATCAGGACCTCTGCTGGGTCAACCACATAGAAAAGTGGCCTCCAAAGGCAGTCACAGACTGAGCATCCTGTTGATCAAAGTATTTCCATGGAAAATGAGTTGCAGAAGTATTTTACATAGTTTTCAAAAAATGTATGCAGTGCATAAGGCAGGACAAAGAGGTACCTGATCACGGTTTAAGTATGTAATATTATTATGGTTGTGGGGGTGGTTAGATATTACCTTAGAACAGATAAAAATGTATATAGAGTAGCAGGGTATGTGTACTAGTAGCTAGCCCATCTCAATGTGATTAAGTAGGGAAACGTTAGCTTCAGGGTTGTCTTGTTTGAATGTGCACCATACAGGGGATGGTGTGCGATAATAAGTAATTATGGATTAAGGTTAAAGGAAGTTATACGTATAACCCCTTGTAATGTCCCACTGTGTGGGACCGGGTGACATTGGGGCTCTGCCAGGCAACGGAAGGGCTGGGGTTGCAGAGCTATGGACGCTTCGAGGGGTGGAGTGTTGTCCAGAGAGAGCGAGGGGAGGAGCCTAAATCATGCGGGGTGAGGGTGGGGTTCATTTTGGAGGATCGTGAAGTCTGAGTAGAGCTGGCCTGTGGAAGATTATGGACTCTGAGAGGGAGATCGACTCTGTGGAGACCTCGTGAAGGAGATAATGTGCCAGGGAGGAAACTGTTCCTCTGTTCGTCCTGCCTGCCTGCCTTCTCATGTGCCTGCCTTGCCCCGTTCGTAGTCCCTATGTCCTGCCATATGCTTTCGTCTCTCCTGCCGTCCCCTTCATCACCTGCTCGTCGTCTCATACACTAGAAATAAGCCACCAAGTTCTTGTTCCCTTTCCCCATCTGTGATTGAATCTGGTGTGTGGCACCAGAGCGTTTTATTTGTCATTGTATATCATTATTTATTATCGATTCCATGTCCCCCCCCCCCTTTTTCTTTCCACCTCTACCCACCATCTCCACCATCCGTTGGTTCTTTTTATTCCTTTAGTTCAGGAATAAACCGTTTGTTTTATGAAAGCTTAAGGTTCTCGCCTTTCTCCTCACAACCACGTGTGCACGTAAATCCGCCATAATTGACACAGTCCAAGGGAGAGAAAAGCCAGTTCTGTCCTATCCGTTCAGTGTCGGTCTTAATCGGTGTGGACATGACAATATCCATCCATTGGGACCATACTCTGTACAGAGCGTCGGTGCTGCTGAAGCAGTCTCCTGGGCTATTGGGCACAATTCTGGAAGGGTCACCACTCCGATGCAGGATACTCAAATGGCTCAATCATCCCAGCAAGCTGGTACTCATTTTGCTGACCTCGGAAGGATGACAAAACAGAGTCAACTCCACCTGGTATTAAATCAACGACCGACAGGGGCTCAAACTCAGGACCCTAAGATCCCAAGCCAACCACCCTAACCGCTAAACCAACACCAGGCTTCATACCAAACCAGTCCACCAAGATTCGTCCGAATCCGTCTATAACTTTTTGAGATATCATGCTCACAAACAAACAAGCAAACGAGAAAGATGTCGTCCAGAGCACAATTCTTGCAAAATCCTTAGAAATAATAGTTGCCATGGAAACAGCAATTTGTTAATTTGGAAACATTTGATGCCACCTAATAGGTGTTTTTCATGTTTTGGATGACATTGACCTTGACCTTTGACTAATTTTGACCATATTTAATACACATATACTACACATATGTACAAATAAGCTGTGTGAGTTTCAATCTGATATATTGAAAAATTCCTGAGGTTTGGCACACGACAAAAATTGCACTCCAAGTGCTCTGCAATGAGTTGTAATCATTTCTTCCAGAAGGTTATTTTTTCTGGCTAATATCATTTGAAAAGAATCTTCAATGAAAATATCAATGTGAAATCTACTGCAAAATATTAAAATTACATCGATACGGGATGGATTCAGTCCCATATAAGAAGCATCCGTTTTTTTGGTGAGGGAAGGTTCTATACTTCCATAGGATTTGTATTTTTATGCAGCAATGATAAACCTAAACGTGTATGCTTTGTGCATTGCAGCATGTACAAGCTGCTAAAGTTTTATCATGTAATTTATTTGAGTTAAGTGGCTGTTATTATGAGAGGGATCAGTTGCGGAAAGGCGGGGAGACCTGTGAAGGTGGGGCATTGGCTGACGTTGACCTATTGGAATCAGTCAGACTTACTGCTGTGAGAGTCACAATCTCCCAAGTGCATCACCTCTATCTTATCTTTGTGCAGGACCTCCTCCTCCCCCGACTGGCCAAAACCCGAGAGAGTTTCACTTCGCAACGGTTGTACAAAGCTTCATTTGCTTGAAATATCTTTCATCCCCATTTCAATCTCCTTTGTATGTCCATGTTTATCTGAGAGCCTCACCCTCCAGGTTGTCAATTTATCGGTACATGAGTAGAATTACATGAGTAATTTTGCCATTAAGTTTTTGGGGCCTTAGATTTCTTTTGGGGTTTTTAGTGTTCATGGTTTTTCTTGTAAACTGATGCATTGTGCCATACTTTATATATAAACTGATTTATTAGCCCGTCCCCAAGTAGCGGGAGAGGGGGCTTTGCAATTGTGTGTGTGTGTTTGTCCGGGCAGTATTGTTTTTACCATTTGAGCTTTTGCCATTAATTATCAACAAAACTTTATCATGAGAATATGGAGAAGACAAATGAATAATTTGATCAAAAGGTCAAAGGTCAGCATCACATAAAATCATCAATTTTCATCCGATTGACTTGAAATTTGAGCAGGGTTTGCATATTGGATCACTGAAACCTATTGCTTTTGAGGTCAAAAGGTCATGGTCGCCTAAAATCATCTTTTTTTTTTTTAGCCGTTTTTGTCATGTTTGTTTAGCATATGGAAGAAGACGAAGTCTGATTACAAAGCGGATGTGGATGGGCTTTGCACTTTCAGAAGCTTTTGAGTTGTTAATAAATTTGGGTGAAACTTCCTTCCTGTGATCCTGTGTAGAGGCCTCTAACAAATTCATTGGCCATACGAGCTGGTCTTGCCAGCTTCCGTGTCTGCAAATATAGGCTCAGGATGGACACACAATAATAATCCTATTAATTTGCAATTGGTCACTGGCTTTGACACCAATACAATTTTTTTATTACAGACCCTAGGCATCAAAAAGCTACATATAATCGAAGAAACAGTTTCAAATGTAGCACCTCACCACCATTGGAGGATTTGAATTGCATCAGATGTGGCAATAAATGTGAATTGTTGCTCTCAGCTTGCCGGCTGGATGACTGAAGACGCCATTTGCATTTTTGATTTTTCCATCCCTCCCCCGTTTAGAATCAAGTGTGGGCACGGGCAACTTGCTGGTATATCTCATCACACATCTCTGGGCAACAGTTTGCAGTGACCTTGAGACACAGAGCTCTTATAAATGCAAGCTTTGATAGTCCCATTCTATTTACCTCCAAAATGGCTTCATTTCGAGCCAAATGGCACCACGGAAGCAAATAAGCAACACAACCTTTATTAGGAATAAAATAATCTATTATTCACAGTAAATAAACAAAAAACCAAATGACAGAATAATAAATAATCAACAACAATCACTACTTGTAATGCTCACAGCCAGCAGGGGAAATAAAACAATGGGGATGGAAGGGTGAAAAGAAAAATACAATAAAATAAAGAAAGAAAACAAAAGGAATGAGAGACAGACAGAGAGATAGAGACAGAGACAGAGACAGACAGACTGACAGAGATGGAGAGACAGATAAGATGAGTAAGAACTGGGAATAGGAAATAGAGGGAGAGAGGTGTCTGTTGGGACCCAATGCTTCATGCAGAACTTCTGCAGTAGCAATGCCCCACACACACGGGCAGAGAAGCCCTGAGGGTGCCAAAATCATGCAAAATGGCCCAGCCTTTACAGGAGAGAGAAGCCGAAAGGTGTTCAAGGCACACAAATCACTGTCGTGGTGGTATTGAAGCCCGATGTTGGCTAAATGGTAAGGGTGGTTGGCTTAATATCTTAGGGTCTTCAGTTCTAGGTCTGTTTACCGTTGAATTAACACCAGGTGGGTTGACTCAAACTGCCATCCTTCCGAGGTCAGCAAAATGAGTACCAGCTTACTACTACTGGTAACACAGGGCACTGCATCAGTGGCACAACCATGCCTCAAAAAATGATGCAATCAGCAGCCAGAGTCTGCACACAAAATATTAAGTGGTGGTATGGTCTCATCGGCACAGGCAGGAGAGCCTGAAGGGTATCGGCAGCATATAAAATGGTGGTTTATGCTGTGGAGAAGCTCCAATGGCATTGGTGAAATGTTAAACTGCACTGAAATTGCAGATTTGAGAAGAAAATAAATGACACTGACATGGCATTTGGGTAATGTGCAGGATTGTGTGTATGTTCCTGTCCTCCACAACCACCAACTCCAAAAGATGGTTGTGACCCCTCCATAACCCTGTCTGTAACCCTAAATGCCAACTCTCTGAGTCTCATACCAGAATTCTGACGCTTTGCCTGAATTCTCTCACTAAATTCTCTCCCAACTCCTCAACCCCCTTGGGCAAGTCCCTTTAATCGTCTCGACCTAATGTTACACCTCTAATCCCCATTTCAACTAAATCGCCAACCATAGCGGACACATGAAAAATGCATATTAAAACATCCAACCCGCCCCAGGTTGGTAGTCTGGAATAAATTAATAACGGACGACAAAATAAAATACTATTTGTTGGCCATAAACTACTTACCCTGTATGGCCAAATAACATCATATTTATATTCTTCATTGAATTCTCATAAGACAAGTAGTACATATAATTTAACTCACTATACATACGAAAACCAATTTTCGTTATGATACATGTTCGTTGAAGCACATTTAATTAATGTTTATACTAGAACCTTCACTTTGGAAAAAAAGCAACAATCAATTAGGTCAAAGCATTACATTTGTGTGGTCAATAATTCAGGGAAGGTGGTGGTGGGTGGGAGGTTTAATATTTGTGATGTTAGTGTGTGTTTAATTCTCACCAAGTGTTTAATGCAATATTCGAGAGTTCAAAATTTTACTAAATGTGCGTGAGGTAGGGAAACTATTTTAATCAATGAAAGGTTTCGTTGAATTCGTCATTTTATTTTCCGTTGAAACTTTGAAAAAAACTTTTAATGTCCCGAGTACTCTTGGGGATAGGGGGTTTCGAGTACTTTATTTAGTGGAAGGATCTGTAATATAATAACACTGTAATTGCAAAGGATCAGGAGTGGCAGTCACAGGGAAAAAAAAAATTGCAAGGGATTTGTGGTACAAATAAATTGAGACAATATTATACTGAGAATAGTGTCAAACTTCCACCATATTTGCGTATTTGAGAGATCACCTGGATATCCTCTTTAGGGTAGTATACGCTTGTATGGTGCTCCCTCCTGTGTGCATTCCACACTCGTATCACATTTGTCAAATCCAAGAATTGACAGTTTGTTGATGAGAGAACCAATGACTAACTCGCCAACAACGAATAACAATTTTGGAGTTGGGATGAGAAGACAAAATTCATTATTTATGTTACAGGACTAGATAGAAACACCTTTATATTATCATTTACTCTGGAATATTCCAATGTTGATCCAGAGCATCTTTACTTTAAATAATAAGATTGCTGTCATCGTGTTATATAAATTTGCTTGTCTTTATTGGATATGCATGCTCTTTCAGAAGCGATGGTGTGTTAAAATAAAAAAGCAAATTCCTATTGCTAGTCTTCAATAACAAGTGAAGGATTGCAGTTTAGGAATCCATCTTTTGTGGGTATAAAAAAAATCTAGAAATAAAAGTAAGGAGGAGAAAGAAAAAAAAAATAAAGGTGATAAAATCCACTGTTGCAATTTTGGTTGAAAACTGGTACAGAATTGAATAAATAAATAAAAAACAATGAGAATTTGGTGAACTTACTTTTAAGTAGAAAAAGAAATTTATTACATGAGGCTACGGTATATTTTACATCATTCCATGTAAACAGCCTGTACACTCTCTTATTAAAGCAATTAAAGAGCAGGAAGAGTAAAAATATAGGATCAACATCAGGTGTCTGGGAAGAAGAAATTTAAACTATACATAGTGGGCGGGTGTTCAAACTGTCACGGCCTCTTTCATGAAGAGTTGGCGAATTAAAATTGGCAACATGAAACAATTTTTTTTAAAAATCCTTCCCAAATCGGCTTCAATTGTATCTTTCTCTACTTGCCAAAGTCGTGACCTATGGCATATGCAAGGCTGCCATCATACCTGAATTTCTGCAACTCCACTCTTTACTCCTCTTTTTCCCGTTTGTAGAACTGCCTTCCAAAGATTGTTCAGTTGCACTCTTCCCCCCAGGACTTCAAGCAAGTGGTGTACCACCACAACATGTCACTCACTATCCCTCATCACATCTTTTCTACTGCATTATCTACCTCACTCAACTCTCATACTTATAAGTTTACTGTTTCATTCTCTTCTCTCTCCCCTTTTGTTACCTCATATCCTTGATTGTTGTATCCAACTGTGGTCTGACTGCCCCACTGTCACTATGTTCAGCCAGTTCGCAAAATAATTGGGCCAAAAACCTTTCCTGGTCGTCTCCACAATGTGGAAATAATTGGGGCTGATCAAGTAGTAGTATCTTTAGTAACAGTAAAACATCAAGCCCAAAATTAAAACCTCTGGTTATTTGTTTTTACCACATTAAAAACTTTGCTATTGACCTACAAAGAAGTGTTAATTTGTCCAAAACACCCCGTATGGCCAACACATGCTTCAAAGTCCACAATCCGTACTTGACTCTTAAATGACGTCTGGGAAACTTGGAATGGGAACAAAAATGCCACCCATCAACTAAGAACTAAATAAGAGACTGAGCAAGAAGTTTAAGATCAACAATTTAAATTAATTGGTTAATTAACAGGAAAACAATCCAGAAACAAAGCATATTAGCACAGACCAATCAACATTTCTGTAGCTTTTTGCCAGAAGTTATAAATTAAAATATGACTGAACCAACCGCTTTAATAACATTGAGAGTACATCTAATTATTAATGGGAAGAGTAAAATCTGCTGATTCACCAAGGAGGACACCAATCTTTAAAATTACAATATTAACACGACTCATTTTCTCTCCACTCCCACATTCTGTACATATGGGCCAAGGCTGCAGGAATCTTGGCTCTATATTGGGGTGAGTGGGGGAGATGGTGGTAAACTGTGCAGTGCAAGTGCAGGTGGTGGGCGTTGGAGAGGATGTGTGAGAGTGCGGCAAACAGCCCCACAGATGCACACAGAAGGTGTAACAGTTGTCAGGTCTTCAGCCTCCTGCACTACACAGTGGCACTGCCAGTCAGAGCGACCAACTTGCAAAGGGTCCTAAAATCAGGGAGAAAGATCTTAGCAAGAAGAGGGTAAACTATAATTTAAGGTATAATTACATAAAGCACAGAACGGATACAAAGACAAACATACCATTGAAGGTAGTCGAGTTTCACTGGTGAGATACACGAGGTCAAAGAAAAAGTAAGGAGAAGATACCAACATCTGGAGAGAAGAAAAGTGATCTGGGTCAAACAAGTTTAAAACCAAGGATGCTAAAAAATTCAATCTTTGTATAGGTCAATGTTTTATCAGATGGCAAACTGATAAACCAAGATATTTGAACCGCAGCGAGAAAGATTGAGGAAAAATGTTGCATAATGCTGTCAACAATGAGTCGGATGTGTGGAAAACAGCATGCAGTTTATTCAAATAAAGTATAATGTGAAGAACAGCTATTTCACAGATGATAAAGATAGGGTGCTAATCAGGCGGAATGGGAAGGTGGGGGAGGGGGAAGTGGGAGAGGGTATGCCTCATTATCAAATTGCCTGGGAAGAATCCTGTTTTCAGTCATTGGTAAAAAAAAACTATCAATATTTTCAGGTTTAGTAAATGCTGAAGTATCACCTGTGTAGCTGGAGAGAGGACGAGTGGGAGGACCGGTGGCTGACAGAGGATGCATACAGCCCGAACCACAAATGGTGGTGGTAGGTCAGTTACAGCCTCAATCTCTGGAAGTTCACATCGCTCTGATCTACAGCCACAATCAATCAAATTTGGGCACAACATTTTTAAACTTCCATGCAGATAATCTCATGACAATGTAATTTGGGTTTTGAAATGCATGTCAGCAATCCAAAGTGGAAAATCCCCAACACAACTAAATGGGCACTCAATGAGAAGACACAGAACAGAAAAGGAATGTAATGAAATACAGTGATGGAAACTATTCCACCTTGAGAAGGACTTACATCAGTTGAAGAAGAGCATCCAGAGCTAAGATTAGGTCAAGCGGAAACAATCCATCACACATTTTAGTACATTTAGATTGAGATCTCAAAACAAGCCAACAAAACAATGTGCATACCTTCAAAATGCTTCAAATAAGAACAAGTGAATGAACAAACAAATAATATGGATACATGAAACAAATGAACCAGCAAAAAAATAAAAAAAATACTGTGTTAAAAAAACAACGAATGATGAAACAAATGAATGATCAAAAAAACATCAAGAGTTAAATGAATAAATAAAGATGGTGATAAATACCTAAATGGAGGACTAAACGAAAGCAAAAGGATACAAATCCGATTGTCACCTTCCCCACTCCCTCTTATGTCTTCGCCAGACAAGAAGCGATGCACTTCCAGGGGGTCAGAACTTGGGCCGCATACCTGAGCAGCAACAGGGAAAGGCATTTCTGAAACATTTGTGTATCAGCTTTAATCAGCAATACCATCATGTGAAAACTAAACGCAGCAATATTTAAAGAACTACATCGTTTGATCAAATAAGTTTGCCTCTCGCATATTACCAGCAATTTGACAGCTAACAACCTTACGCACTGCCATTTGCAAACATGTTTAAAAAACAGACATATTACAGTAATATGGGAAAAGCAATTGAAATATTTGATCAATACGATAGTTAGAATGATTAAGGCAGTAATATTGTACCCAGGTTGGAGTATCGGCGAGTAGAATGAGGGAGTATGTATGTTCAGAGTTTATCCGGTTTTTGGTTTTCAGGAACATCTCCACGGCTCTCTGGATGGCATGCCACCAGTCACACATTCTCCTGCAATACAAGTCAACAATGACAATTAACAGCATCCTGTTGGACTGAAGCAGCATTCTAAGCTTTATGATTTACCTTGTACGCATTTACCTTGCACGTTTAAAGGTTATCGTACAGTGAATCACGTCCACTTCAAAATCTTTTGCACCTCTCAAATGCTTTTGTTTGATGAACTTGCATCACCAAATTGTACAGCTTATCTAGTGTAGATTTCAGCTGATGTGTTTATCTTATTAAATATGCACACACCCATGCTATTTTCAGGAAACTATTGAGTGAAAAAAACCTTAATGTTTGGGGATGGATAATTTTACAAACAACTTTTTGTTTGGCTAAGGAAAAATAGAATTTGGCTGCACATTTTCAGATCAAATTAGCCAAATTGCTAATACATTTTTTTTGTGCAGCTTAAACCCTGTGTTGGAAATAACCAAGAATACTTTGTGCAGCTGAGTTCACTTCAAGCAAATGTTACCAGATGCTGCCATCAGCACTCCACAAACTTCCAGTGATGCATTTGTTTGATGATTACCTCGATAACAAAAAGTGCACATTAATCTATAACCACCCACCACCCCCATAGCTAGATATTTCACTGCAGTGACGTGTGGAGTTTACCCGACTATTAAATTATCTAAAACTGGTCTGTATAATGTAATATTCAGATAAGTTAACACAGATATCTGAAAGTACAAATTAAAATTGTATGGTAATAGACAGAAGGAAAGAAAAATAATAATAAAAAGAAACTTCCGGTTCGGGGTTTAGCGCACAAGAACGACTGATCGGCTCACGCTCCGACCAGTTCATCTAAGCTAAGTTCCCCGGACCAGATACGTTGTGTTTTACTGTTTCATTTTTATTCCTGGTTTGCTGTTCGTGTTTGTCATCAAATTTTCTGTCCCAAACAATTTTGTTGAATCGTTTAATTCATGTCTCGAGTTAAATCAGGCCAACCTGATGAGAGTCGAGTGTGCTTCCCCTCCATTTTTTTCCCCTCATTTTCGCTCCTTTTATCCCATGTGTTGTTACTTCTGAAACCTCAGCTCAATCTATTTCCCCCTCCTCTCTCAAAAAATAACATCATCATATCTCTCCTTCTTCACTTGAACCCTCTCCTCCCCCCCCCAAAAACCAACAACCAACAAAATCGGAAAAAAATCCAACACTTATTTTCAATGCTCAGTTACTCATTTCCCCGTCCCTTCTTTAATATCCCCAAACTGAATCTTCATTCAATGAAACATTTCTCTTCTGTAAAGGCTCTTCATAATGTTAAAATATACCATCAGAGATGGGAATCCCCGCCATTGAGCCAGTCAGCCATTGGATCCGGCCACCGCCAAAATCAATAGGGTTCTTCCTTTTCAGGTGGTACATGTGTGACCCAAATTAAAATCGATATGGCGAACAGTTCATGAGTTATCGCACTCACAGCTATAAATGTTGACGCCCAGCCAGCCGACGGACGGACAGACGGACAGCCGGACGACCCGGGTGACAACAATATCCCCCTTCCGCCACGCGGCGGGGATAAAAAACAACAAAAAAAACATTCAATGTATTTAAAAATTCCAAATACAAAAAGAAAGGCATCACAGCTTTTCATGAAACCTTTACAAGGTGTTCCACAAAGCACAAAACTTTGCCACAACACCATTTCCTCTCAAGAAGTTTAGCATTCTCACAACTTGAGAAATGATCATATTCTAGCCAAAGTCTTGCTGCAACAAACCCTTTGAAAATCGGCATGGCATCAGACCCATAACCATTATCAATTTTAATTTTCCTTGGTTTATATATACAGTACCATATTTCGCAACAGCAACCAGGAAATTGAGGAGAACATCATGGTCCCTACAAAATGTGCTAAAAAGCATCCCAAAAACAAACGTGTGAAGTGAAAGGAAAAAACAGTTTATGAAAATGATTTGAAAGTAACGAAAAGAGAGGGTTTAGTCTTTTGCATTGCACGTAAGCATGAAAGAGATCCTCCTTGTGCTTGCAGAAGGGACAAGTAACCTGTACCGAAATATTGAAATGGTGTACGAGGGTGTTGGAAGGGAGGGCCCAATGTACTAATCTCCATTGTATGTCTGCTAATAGGCCATATATAGGTAACATATACATCTGAGGCCACAGCAGAGCAGAGGGACATCTGGGCCCAAGCCGTTCTGACCACATGGCTATTGGTGTTGATTCAGAAAGGGATGATGCCGATTGTCTGTCTGGAGAGGTCATGAATCCCAGATTTAGTTCCCAAGTGAAAGGGAGAAAGGTGTTCATCGCTCAACTGAATGTAGGGAGCACCTTGATTTTGGGAAAAGCCAGCCAAAAATCCTCCACAACACCAGCACCTCCCCAACCAATATTTATCTGTCCAAATTTCCTGATCACAATTTGGTCCACAAGTCAAATAGATCTGAAACCAAGGATTGTCAAAATCGACTCAGCAGATCTCCAGCTCGAGCCAGATTAATCCCTGAGGTCACACACCTTATTAACTCGTCCTGTATAAATTTCTTAATCAAGGCATGACTATGAGAAATACCGAGGAGAAATTGATTATAAAATAGAGGTTCCTGGAGGAACATTTGGCAATTGTAAGCATCAATTAACAAGTGGACACCAAAGCCCTTCCAAGTATCCAGCAAGCTTTGGTAAAAAAACTTGGAAGTGAGCCAAAATGAATCCGTTCTAGGTCAATCAAAAAAAAGATGCCTGGTAATATTGTAATCAACCGGCCTGTTTAACAAAAAATGCGCAAAGGAGCGCCATGGCAGCTGTTCAGTGAACAAAAGTTTTTGCACAGTTTGCAGACGAAAAGCCATGACCCGGCCGGTGATATCCATAACACCGTAACCACCCTCTTTCCGGGGCTGTGCAGTACAGCAGGCCAAAGCCAGTGGTAGCCACTCCAAAATAATTTTACCAATGCTCACTGGGTGGCAAGGATTAGTCCTTTGGGTGGCTGCAAGGCAATAACTTTGTGCCATAACCTCACTGTTATTAAGTTATTGATAACAAGGGTGTGTTCTCTATAAGACAGAGACCTAAGTAGTCCTTCCATTGTTTTTAAACGGCATGTAATCTGTTCTAACACATCTTCATAATTATTCAATTCGATCCAGATTACCAAGATAGACTAAGAAATTTAACCCCATCAAATTTTCCAGACTACTTTCTGTGGAAGTGAAGGTGGCGTTATTAAGGAGAGATTATTATTATGATCACCTGGAGGGGCTGTACTTTTACTCCAATTTACCTCACTCGAGGAGGCTGCGGATAAATTTTCCAAGCAACGTTGAAAGACAGACACTGTTTGGACCTCTAATTGAAATGCAAACATCGGCAGTGTAGGCTGTCAGCACAAATTTTGGGCCTTCTCCAACTCTCTTATCTTGGAACATTCGCTGCCTGATAGAGGACAAGAGCGGTTCAAGGTCAATTGCATATAACAACCCTGAAAGAGGACAGCCTTCACAAGTACCTCGTTGAAGAGCAAATGGGGGGAAATAACCTGTTATTAACATTCATCATGCAATAGCTTATCTGGGCCCTGGACAAATGTTGAAACCCAAATTTGGTAGTGCATTCTGAATGGTAGGTCTGGAGAAGCAGATTTTTGAAGGGTTTCATGCAATTTTATGAATAATTGACTAAGTCGGCCATTTTGATACTTCCGGTGACGTGATCGGCATGACTTCTGCAATTTAACATCACTACCCTGGCCTAATCCATCCATCCATTGAGACCATACTCTGTGCAGAGCATTGGTGTTGCCTAAGCAGTCTCTTTGGCTATTGGGCACAATCCTGGATGGGTCGTCACTCTGCCACAGGATACCAGCATGCTGGCACTCATTTTGCCGACCTCGGAAGGACGACAGGCAGAGTCAACCCCACCTGGTATTAATTCAACAACCGAGTGGGATTTGAACTCAGGATCCTCAGATCCCAAGCCCACCACCCTAACCATTAAGCCAACACCAGGCATCTGGCCTAATGTTGTAACCCAAATTTGGTAGCATTGTGACTGGTGGGTCTGGAGAAGAAGATTTTGGAGAGAATTTGCACGGCCGCCATTTTGACACTTCTTGTCAAGTGATCGGCACGGCCTCCACAATTTAGCATGAGGACCTTGTTCTAAAGTTGGAACCAAAATTTGTTAGAATTCTGACTGGTGGGTCTGGAGAAGAAGATTTTGGAAGTAATTCATGCGATTTTCACAAAAATTGATTAAGTCGGCCATTTTGACACACTTCTGGTCATGTGATCAGCATGACCTTTGCAATTTAACATCCCTACCCTGGCGCAATGTTGTAACCCAAATTTGGTAGTATTCTGACTGTTGAGTCTGGAGAAGATTTTGAAGGAATTTAATGTCTGTCATTTTGACCTACTTAAAGTCACATGACCGGAAAGAGCTTTGCAATCGCCATTGCCAGTCAGGAGCGGAACCTTGCTGCCAAATGTCAGTGATATCGGCCAAGCGGTTTGGCCGTAGAAGTCAAAAGAGGACATGGACGGACAGACAGTCAGATGGACAGTCGGACGGTGCACGATTACAATACCTCATCTGAAATTCCAATTCCAGATAGGCTAAAAATCAGCCACCTGATGCTTGACTTTGGATATCAGCGAAACATCGAGAGTCTGGTACTTCTTTATCGGGCACACTAAGGCCAAAAAAAGACAAAAGACAAGAAGGCAATGCCAGGCCAACGGGGCTTGGTCCTCAAGGATGTCACAGAGAAGTTTGCTGAGGACATCGGCAACAGGTATACGAGTGCCCTCAGGTACTTTTTGGACGGTACTTACTCAAGATATCTCACCAAGTAAGGGGAAATGTCCATTGGGCAAGGGAGGGGTGGGGGGAGGGGGTGATCGGTATAATCCCACAACAAGCAGGGCATGACCAGTTGGTCAAAAACACCATTGCCTGACACCCTGACAATTTAAGACAAGAGTAGTGGTAGCGAGAGTTGCATGACTGACATTGGATGGAACGCTTCCTCATGTTGACAAGCTTGCATTTGGAGCATTGGGGTGTATTGACCAAAGTAACCATGCTGGGAACTAGTTCAATTCTGGAGCTTAAATCTTGTAATTTGGCTTAGTTTAAGAGATTATCGCGCTTATGGCATGTACGGAAATGAAATAAAGCCACAAATGCCGGTGTCCCTGGGAGTTTATAAGCATTGCCATGTATTCAGCGTTTCGTAGCTATCGATAATATGAGTGAGGAGAGTGAAAAAAACCCAAAAACTATTGTTAAGAAATAATTGCACCATGTTTCAAGTCAAGGCATGGTTGAGCAAGCCAAAAAACATGACAGCTTCAGACCCCAGCAAGGGAACCCAGGATATGCCTTAAGACCTCATAGAGAGTAAGGTGGCCGAGTATGCACCTGTTAAAGGATATAATTAAATAAGGCCGTTAATTGTCTTCAAAAGGGATGTTTTAATTAACTGAAACACCAAATTTTCATTCATGCACTTCCTTGGAGATCCCTTAGTATGCATGCAAAGTTTCAGGCCACTAGGTTTTATGGTTTTGGAGTTATGGAGGACACACACACACACACACACACAAAACTTTGTGATTTTTTTTTAAACCTTTAAAAGGAAATATAATTAAAGCTCTTACTGACCGTCAATGAGGCGTAATGGACTGGAGCATGTCTGGACCGGTTGTTGTGAAACATCCGTGTGATACACATTGGTGTATGTCTGAAGCCAGTGAGTGGATTAGGGAGGTTGAGTCATAATGTGTAAGGAGCATAAAACGGAAAGAAGCATGTTGAGAAACAGCGTATGGCAAGGTATTACTGTACTGCATTGGAGTCATCAGAAGGAACCCAAACAAGAATAAAGCAAAGATCAAGTCGTCAGGAGGAACCTGGATAGGATTTGGGTTTCAGCTGCTACTCCTCTACCCTCAAACCCATCCATCCAGGCACAGCCAAGTGAGCCTTATTCTTCTGTTCAACCATTTCAGAGAAGATTTTTGAAGGTTAAAAAAAAAAGTTAATAAAATGGCTGAAGAACCTCATCAGCTAAAGACTGATGACCTCATCCATTTTTTTCTCTCGTCTAATTTATCCCAAGATGACCCTCAAATTTTCATTCTGATTGGATGTAGTGTTCTACGTATGCAATTATGATGTCATAACGAAGGCATCCATGACATCATGCAAAAATCATACTTATTCCCCATGGTGGAGTACTAGTCACGTGCAAAGTTTCAATTTTTTCCCATGGTGCGGTTTTGGAGCTACAGAGGTCCAAAGTTTTTCCTTTTAACAAAATGGCTGTCACACCACATGACCTATGATGTCATAATTATCAATAAAACATTGTACATGAGTAGTTGCTCTTTTGGTGAAAATTTCATGTCAATCCCCCAAACGGTTGCAGAGAAAAACCGTATTCACGTTCTGTGCGGACAGACAGACAGACCCAAATACAAAACCCTCTCTTCTGGTGAGGATAATAAAATAACGATTTTAAAGGTCGTAGAAAAAAAACAAAACTTTTCTTAAGAATTTTACTGCCATTGATGCAGTCTTTTACACCACCTTGTTTAACACGTTATGCTAGGTTCCCACTGTCGTGCGATCCGTTACGAACGCCACGATTGGCCATTCGTAGCTGATCATGGAATTTCTCTGAAAGTCTGTTCCCACTATCACGATGCGCGGCACGATTGAAATCGTGGTCTCACAGAGCGTGGTGTTTGTCTTGTCTAAGATCGATCCCGATCACCACGATTAGATGCGATCTGTCGCGCTTTGTTACGATGCAATACGATCTGATACGATGATCCCAATTGACAATTGATCGTGTTGATCGTAGAAAAATTTTGAACCGTTCAGAAATTTTCTACGATTAACACGATTGCCAAAACTGACCTCAAGATCTGATAAGATCTGATAGGATCACCACGATTAGTCCACGATTAAGACCACAATTTCAATCGTGCCGCGCATCGTGATAGTGGGAACCTAGTTTTACACGAGTTATTGGGACCTGTAGTTTGTGTCCTTTATGATGTGCTTAAAACAGTAAGTTTCCTGTTTGGAATGATTTTCAATTTTGATCGATTGCCTGCCAGGCAGGGTAACAGAACATTCACACTGCTTCAATGTTTCTGTGTCACCTTGTAAAACCTGTACCTTTAGAAACGTTTTCTTGTTCATAAAACATGGTCACAGAAGTAGAATACATATCCAAAACGATGCTGGAAATACTCAACTTCCTGATTTCAAGGTAATGTTTTACACTGTGTCTTGTGAATCATAAAAGTGCCACATAATTCATCACAGAGTGGTTTAAATGAGAGCATCGCTTTAGATTAATTGACACTTGTACATCACACAGGCACTCACCCTTTAGGTAGGTCATATTCTACAAGTGCATTTTCTTGAAACAGCTCCACACACAGTACCTGTGCAGACAGCAAGTGGGGGAAAAAGGCTTTACTCCATTTTTCTTTCTTCACTTTTCATTACCCACATTTGTGACATGATGGAAATAAATTGATAAGGAAGAGTGAAATTGGGAACAAGCAGTATGAAAATACTTCTATTTAGGCATTGATAAAGAAGCACTTCAAGTGTGTTCCAATTTGACATGGAAAACTACTGTCAAATAGCAGGGATGGGCTGGCAGGAAGGCCTAGAGGTATGCACACTCACCTCTGAGTCTAGCTTAGGTTTGAAACCTAACCCAGCTATAAACTGTCATCCTGCTATCTCACAGACAGGTTGATTCATCAATGTGTGTGCTGTCCTTCGGATGGAAGTTGAATTAGGTGTCTTGTCTGCCAGCTTTAGCTGGTGGACATTAAAGAGCGCACGGTGTCCTTTGTGAAGAGTAGAGGCGAGTCATCGCCGGCACCCTGAACAAATTACGAGCAAATTTCTGCCACAACTTGCAGGGGGCACTGCATCAGCAGCAAAGTGGCACTCCCAGCAATGATGCAACGAGCAGCCACAGGCTGCATATGAAATGAATGTGGTAAATAATGGGTGACCACAAAAAGGGTACCCGTACAATTCGATTAACCTTTTTAGGTCATCTCTTCGAGCATGACCTAATAATATGGGTGTCGATGTCCTTCGATCCGTCCGTCCGTCCGTCCGTTCACAATGAAGTTGAAGCGGGAGATCTGGTCATTAGTGATCTGATAGAGGTCGATGAGACGTACACGATGGTATGACTTTCAAGGTCACCGAAGGTCAAGGTCAAGGTCACGAGGCCTTTGAAGTTGCGAAATGATGATTTTCAAATTCTATCTCCTCTGCCATTTCTCAAGCGATCTTGAATTTGATTGTGGCATATGAATGTATGGGACAATATCTAAATTTGGCGGCGGGATTTTCGATATTCGCTTTCGTGTCACGTGACTTCAAAGTTGGCAAAAAATGCGAAAATGACGATTTTCAAAATCTATCTCCTCCAACATTTCTCAAGCGATCTTGAATTTGATTGTGGCATATGAATGTATGGGACAATATCTAAATTTGGTCGGGACGGATTTTCGAATTTCGCTTTCGTTTTCGCGTCACGTGACTTCAAAGTTTGCAAAAACTGCCCTACCTTCAGGAGGCTATATATCTCTTACTGGGCATGGTAAAAGTTAGTGACTGGTGTCATTGCATAGCAGCTGATTGTATATTTATACATTTTCCGCCGAAGGTGCAAAAGTTTCAAACCCGAAATGTAAACGTCGGCATTTATTTTCAAAATATAATTTTGTGCGCGCACGCCAAAATGCCGAGTCATCTTTAACCAAACTGCGCAGTTCGAGCTGGCGCAGTAGAACTGCGCAGTAGTCTTCGGTCATTAACTGAACATTGAGAACTTGTGGTATTATAGAGATGACCGTCACCCCCACACGGGGGTAATTTTTTATTTTCTATTTAAAATGACACATCCTTTGGTACACATTTGCTTCACATGATGCATGATCACTGTGGAAAGTCTCAGTTGGATATCTTTAATGTCGTTGATTTGATTGAAGTTAGAGCACAGTGCTCCAAGTGTAGGCTTCGGCACTGCAGGCACACTTGGATTTGAGGGGCAAAATTGTTTATTACTCTTACACATTCGGCTCTAGCGATTGAATGGATTGTGTCAGTTATTGCTGCTTTGAAATAACCTATGGATTGTGGCTTTCCTCAGTAGACATTGTCTTTAAGCATATAACCCTGAACTTGGTTCGAGTCCTCTTCAGGATTTCGTTCGCAGGTACATTTTGGCTAGAAATTATTTGTCTTTTGTTGTTCATAGCCCCATTTTGTTCAACATGCCATCTTGACTAAATCAAAATCTGACTAAACACAAACTCCAATTTCTGCCCCTGCAAAAAGTAAGATGATATAATTAGTATGGTGGAAGTTATTATGGGTAAGGTCGGTAAGTTTTTCGTGGTCACCCTGTACAAGAGGTAACATACTCACCTTTGAGTGTCTAATGGGGCTTAAAACAAATCATCCCCTTAAACTTCCCCTCGTCTCCGAGTGTCCCTCTGTCGTGTCACTCTACCATGCTGTTGGTACGTTTCCCCACTTTACACTGTGTTCCTCCTGTTCTGATCTGTATTCTTGCTCTTCCACAAGCCTCGACTTACACAAAAAGAATGGTCGTGTATGATTTAGATATCATGTGAATGCGGGATACATGCTTTCCCTTTTGGGAGATATTTTCTGTGCCCCTGATATACTGGGAGACTGTTCTTAATCACAAAAGATGTCTGCAAGTCCCAGGAGTCCACTGTAATTCCCAGAAATTGCTCTTAATCCCATGAGACATCCAGAACTCCCTGAAGCCGCTTTTAATTCCATGAAACTTCTGCAACTTTCAGAAGAACACTTAACCCAGGAAACTCCCAAAAGTTACAAGAGCCTCCCATAAGTCACAGGAACTGCCCGAAATCCCAGCAGATAGATAGCCTGTCAATGTAATATTCGTCAGTTGTACCAATGGTGACTTCACTTTGAATTTGCTTAGGAAATAATTTTACCTGTAAAACTGAAGGTAAATGTTATGGATAGATAAAAAACGGCCTTTTTTTTTTCCAATGCAGTGCTCTGGTGCATAATGAAGTGCATTTGCTAAAACAATTTTCATAATGGGAGTTTCATGTCTGTCCTGATACATGACATCTGCTGTATAAGTCCTGCCACTTGTCGGACGCACGACATCAGTGTGCTATTCAGCAATTTAGGGAGGTATCATGCCGGAAAAAAAAATGCAAGAGGGCTTCGGCTGCGCCATCACTAACTGATTCAAACATTTAGTGGATGATGCATTGGATCCGCTCTATCATCAAGGCCAAGAAGGGATCCAGAGTATAACAAGGCAGCAGCATTAGCCAAACAACCCTCAGGGGAAAACAAAGCACCTGTACCGAGTCCTGTCATCAAGGTAGAGCAGCAGACTCAGCTATATACTGTCAGGTTTGGGAGGGAGGGTGGCACGTTTGCTGGTGGTCTGGCCTGCGCATAGCTGCCACTTCAACGGGGATTCCCTTGGTGCCCACATCCAAGCATGGCCATGCAGGAGGGGTTCAGCCATGTATATGGATGTGGTATTGATGGTGGCTGCAGTTCTGGTATAGGTGAGCATTGCGGAGGTGAGCACATTGGCTTGGGCTGGAAGACAGGCTTCGAGGGAGTGGACCTTACAACGGGGGCTTCCTTGAGGGGTGACGTCAGAGAGATAGGCTGCTCGGGTATCGGGTCAGCTAAGCATCATGGTGATTTGCCCACTGCTGGCCGTGGAAGGGAAGGTGTGTGGTAATCTGGGTGAAAGATTGTATTATATCAAGTGAAGGGCCTGACATTATAAGGAGGGAATTGATATAGAGCATTCTATGTGGATACAGATTAGAGATTGGAAGGACATAGTCCAGTCAATGTAGCAAATTTGAGGGGGTAACCCACCACTAATTGCAAAATAATTGTTTCTACTGCAGTGCATTTCAGTAAGACCCCCTAATCACCATACTAAAACTCCTAAAAAATCCTCACATGGGAAAGTAGTGTAATTTGCATAATATGAAAATTGGCTTCCGCTATAAGAGAAAATTCATATTTTCACGATAACTTTGCATCTAAGTACCCAATTGAAGCAAATCAAGAGTCCAAACCCATGTTTTGAAGGTCAGTGAACATGATAGGCACATTTGCAAATTAATATTTTTGAATATAATTTGCATATTATGCAAATTATCTTCTGTCATAAGAGAAAATTCATATTTTCACTATAACTTTGCATCTAAGTACTGTATCCGATTAAACCGTAACCCTAACCCTCACTTGTATTGTTTCTGCTGTTATTTCATGAATTACAGATAGCTATGGCTGAGTGTGTTTTCTGCGAGAAGAGTTTAGAAGATGGTCAGGATACTGCAATCCTATGAGAAAAGGGAAGCGAGAGTATCAACAGGGCCAGTGAGCAGCAAGGAAGTAGTAAAAGAACTCATGAAGATCAGTGAGTACACACACAATGCCGACGGGTTTTCACTCATCCACAAATGATTGCAAAGGCACAGGAAAAAGTAACTGAACAAGATCAGCCCTCACCGTGTATCCTTCGTTCAGAAACGCCAACGTTCAGTTTGGACAAGCACTGTTTGATTTGTGGTGAACCAGCTACTTACAATGAGAAAAAGCGTGATGGCATGGATATCTATCCTTTAAGAACCACATAATTCCAAAATATTGTCTTACATTCATGTGCACAAAGGACAGATGAATGGTCTACGTTGGTTTCAGGCAGAATTGCATATGCCTATGACCTAATCACAGCCGATGCAGTTTATCATCAAAGCTGTAATGTCAACTTCAGGACTGGGAAGCAGGTTCCACAGCAACATTCCTCTGGACTAGGTAGTGTTGCAAAGAAACAAAGGCTTGGCAGACCCAAAGAAGCAGAAAGATATGAAGCATTCCTGTTGGTTGCAAAGTACCTGGAGGAAAATGATGATGAACAGATTACAATAACAGACTTGATTGAGAAAATGGAGACAGGTCTTTTGGGTTCAGAGGTTGCAGCTTATGGCTTTACACATATGAAGAGTAAACTCATGGAACATTTTGGTGACAATACACAATAACCGAGCTGAATGGGAAGCCAAATGTTGTAACTTTTAGACGAACAGCAGCAAATATTCTCCATGACTTTTACAAGGAACAGAAGAAAGAGGACCCGCAATATTGAGAAAATACGAATGATAAACACAGTTGCCAAGCTTATCAAGAGTGACATAAAGGCAGTTGACCCTTGTAATGATGTATATCCAACCAGAGAACAGATGTCATCAACAGAAGCAGCCGTGCAGTTCATTCCACAGTCACTACTGATGTTGTTGCAAGGTTTGTTCATTGGCAAAACACTGATCTGAAGGTAGCATCAATTGGACAAGCTATAATGCAAGCAACAAGGCCAAGAGTCATTCTAGCCCCATTGCAATTTGGCTAGCACTGAAATGCATCATCATTTTTCATCACGGTTCATCGTCGATACTCTTCATAAACACGGCTTCTGTTGTTCCTATTCTGAAGTGCGGAAGTTCGAGAAAAGTGCCGCTCTTACACAAGGGGCAGAGTTGCCTGAGCCTGGATCTGGAGAGTTCATTCAGCATGTTGGTGACAATGTTGATCACAATATAAGAACTCTTGATGGCTTGGAACATTCCATGGAATGGGGATATTTCCACTTTCACACCAGGAAAGCTGCTTAGTAACCTGT
Source organism: Eptatretus atami (assembly GCA_035128595.1). NCBI lineage: Eukaryota > Metazoa > Chordata > Myxini > Myxiniformes > Myxinidae > Eptatretus > Eptatretus atami. Next base: position 92,157,656 of record CM068956.1, on the reverse strand, counting down.
ACCTAGAGTATCAGTGACAACGGATGACATTATAAAAGTGGGAGGATCAACATCAAAACTTTCAAATCTCAGCACACAGGACGTAATCCATTGACATAACAAGAACTGCAGGCAATGGAAGTGCACGCTCCAACGTATCACATCGAACTTCTGTGGGAAGTGGCATTGTCCTTCGTCCTAAGAGGCCAGCATGGTCAGGTAATGATGCAGACACATCTCCCCGCTGCACCAGAGAAGTTGACCAAGATATGAGGTGTGTAACTGCAAGACCGGGTGTAGCACCAGCAGATGCACCTGCAAGCGTATTCCATTGACTGTACATGGATGAATAATGTCGTGGCGGTGACTGTAAAGGTGTAAGTTGCGCTAATTCATCTTGGGTGGAGATAGATGACAGCAGTGATACTGATTGATATATTACCTGAAAATTCATTAAGAACACTAACCACATTACCGATTAGCAGTGAAAACCTGTGTTAAATGTTATCATCATTGATTGGGTGTCACCACTTAAGTATTTCAGGTATTGCTTGTTGCTGCTTTAGTTAATTTTTCATACTTGCTTTTATATGACTTTATTGTTTGTATCAGGCACATGGATGCAAAGTTATCTGACATTTTTGATTTTCTCTAATTGCTAAAAGCTAATATGCATATTTTATGCAAGTTATATTCATAATATGAGTTTGGATACTTGTTCCATATATGGAAAATAATAGTGAAAATTAGAAATTTCTCTAATTCCTGAAACTAATTTGCATAATATGCAAATTATATTCAAAATATTAATTTGCAAATGTGCCTATCATGTTCATTAACCTTGAAAACATGGGTTGGAACACTTGATTTGCTTCAATTGGGTACTTAGATGCAAAGTTATAGTGAAAATATGAATTTTCTCTTATGGCGGAAGCAAATTTTCATATTATGCAAATTACACTACTTTCCCATGCTTGGATTTTTTAGGACTTTTAGTATGGCGATTAGGGGGTCTTACTGAAATGCACTGCAGTGGGAATGATTCTTTTGCAATTAGTGGTGGGTGAAGATACTAATTTGACTGGACTATAACGTTTCAGATAGGGCGATGTAGTAGACACTGTGGAAAATGGCTTTAAAACCGGAATTTTTTTTTTAAACTTTGACAAATCTTTATTTTATTCAAATTGAATTTAATACAGCACTTGAAGACTGTAGAACACAAATCGCCTGTCATAATACTTCCAAGAACCTCCAGTTTTGCAGTACAGGAAGACTCCAACATTCTCGGGGGATACGTTCCTGGAAAATGCCGTGAATGTCGAATCCGCGAATGTCAGGGCATAGTTTCTATGGGGGAAAAAAGGGGGATAGTTTTCTTTTTTTTCACATGGTCTAGGCTCATGGAAAAGCTATGACAGAAGAAATCAAGACACAACATAACAAAGGGAACAGCAGGAGAAAGGGTAAACACCAACAGCAGGGCGGAAGGAGAAAATAGACAGACAAACAAGGGATGCAGGTAATGAGGGATAAGGGACAACACAAAGGGTGGACAATATGGAATGGAACGGTCTTTAGAGAGAGAGAGAGGGAATGAGAGAAAGAGAGGGAAAGAGAGAGAAAGAGAGAGAAAGATTTATCAGGATTGAAAGACGTATTCTAAGTTTTTGACCAGTTTGTGATTTTGACAAGGTCTGAGGAGAGGAAACAAGCTGCTGACTGTGACTGTCTGTCAGAAGGATGAGATATCACAGCAGAGTGGAGTCATCAGCGAAAAGATAGAGGATTTTCCAGAGTCAGTGAGATTATTGATGAAGATTAGAAATAAGATGGAGAATAGAACACCACCTTGGGTACTCCAGCCTTGACAGGGAGAGGAGAAGAAAGGGTTCCAATGAGAGCCACACGTTGGCTATGAGAGTGGAGGAAGTCAGTAATCCAAGAATTGAGTTGGCCTTGGATTCCACAGGCAGACAATTTGGAGAGCAAGGTTGGATGCCAGACTGTATCAAAAGCTCAATATATGCCCAGAGAGATGGCCTTGATTTCATATCTGATATTGAGGGCCTCCAGCCATTGTTGGGAGAGTAGAAACAGCATATAGAGTAACCAGGTCTGAACCCAAATTGATGATCTGAGATGAGGCTGTTGGAGTAAAGGAATGATTTTATGTCAACTTTGATGATGGATTCCATGACCGAGCTGATGATTGGAAGTAAGCTAATTGGTCTGTAGTTAAGGGGATTTGTTTTTGCACATTTTTAATGGAATGATGTCATATTGGCTGATTTCAAAGCAGATGGAAGATGACCGATGGTAAATAATGGTGAAAAGGCCAGAGAGGAAGTGCAAGAACAAGTTTTTAGGACACATGAGCTGATGCCATCTGATCAGTTACAGAGTCAAGGGTTGCCAAAAACTTTTCCACCTTTTCAGGTGCAAAAGACAGAATTCAGGAGCAGTTGCATACAACTGGGAAGGGTAGGTTCAGAGAGTGAGGGGTTACGGACCCAAGATTTTGAAGCAAACACATAATTGAGGCAAATGGCCTTTTCACGAGCGAAATCAACTGTGGTGCCATTTGAAGTGAGGGAAGGGATGGAAGGGGAGCATACACCAGGGACGGACTTGTCAAGGTGCCACCCAGTTTTAAAGGAGGGAGACATGGGTGAAAGCTCATTCTTGGGATGGGATAGATACTGTTTTCTGGCTCTCCTGAGAGTAGACGCACACTTGTTGTGGGCTTTGTGGAATGATCTGAGGTTGCTTTCAGTTGGATTTGACTTAAAAAAAGAGAAGGCAAATTGTTTTAAAGCAACTGCCGCACCACAGCAATCAGAGTAGCAAGAGCGGGAGGATGGGTAAGATAACTGAAGACGAGATGGGATTAATCTGTGCATAAGAGAGAGCATGTTTCTGTGGAACAATTCCCAGGCTGAATTAATATGAGCGGTGATGGATATAGGAGACCATTCCTGAAGTGTGCAAAAAAAAAAAAAATAATAAATTGCGAATACACAAAGCATAGGGTCACAAATGTAGAAGCAGGTCACATGTGATGTTGTGATCAGTTTTGGTGGCACCCCACGAAGACCGAGAATCCTTCGGGGTCCGTGAATGTCGGGGTTTCACAGTACTCCAATTTCAATAAAGGTTCAATGGTGTGGTGTATAAAGGTGGTGTTTGGGACTGCTTCTTAACTATTTCAATAGCACAAAACTTCTGGACTTTTTTTAACGATCATTAATTTATTAAAATTGAACAACTGCATGGGGCGTCATGTTCTATGAACTCTCTGAGTTAGTCAAGTGAATGGCAAGAGAATAAATGCTGAAACATTTTACAAAACCCAGGCTGCTTTCATTCTTTGCCAGTTGGATGAGTACTGGTGCAGCAACGCAGAGTTCTATATACCAATTAGAGACCAAGCAAAAAATACATTAATCTTTTGTTTGGCAGGTTTTTGACACCCCTCCTCCCCCCTTTGTGCCGCTTTGGCTGATCCGACTACTCTAAAAAAAACAAAAAAAAAATGCGACTGGAAATGACAGTAATGTCGTCATTTTTAACCTGCAATGTCACAGGTCTACGACGGCTCCGTGTTGCTGTTGTTGAGGTTCGATTTTTGAAATGTGCATCCATTGGTCGGACAGCTGCCAAACCACACCCACATTGGTCGCTTGACTCCACCCACCATGGCACCCAGACAAATGGTATTGCCACCATCTTGGTTTTCTGGTGTGCCTTGCACCTTAGGCCTGTAGGCCTCTGCTGATTATACACTGCCCGGGATTATTGCATCAGATTTCCATTGGCTTTGTTCGGGTTGAGTTAATCACAATGAGGGACCCTGAAAAATCCAATCACATGTCAAATAAAAATTATGAGTAAGGTGTAATCAAGCCTGTATGGGCCTCCCTAAAAAAATTAGAGTTATGTAATTTTTGAACGGCCCGATATTGGGGTTAAACAATCTGTGACCGTGTGACAAATCAGCTCGTTCTGGTATAACCGTGTTGGAGGCTGACATGGATGAGAGGTGTCGAGTTAATCTCTTGATAATGCATTACATGTGTCTCCCAACTGGCACGTTACCGGATTTTTAAAGCAAATTCACTTGTGCATCATGGCGAAGTCTGAGACCCCAAATGACCACGTCCAGGTTTTTTTTTTTATGAACAAAAGGTTTATTATAACGGAGAGCGCGGAAGAGAGGGACATGGACATGCATGCACGCACACGACAAAACTGAGATAACAGATATAAAGTAAATCCCCTGTTCAGAATCACTATGAATCTTATCTATTTTATCTCACATGGGAACATGGGGCAGGCACGGATCTATCTAATGTTATTTATTCATATGGGAACACGGGACAGACACGGCTCTATCTAATCTTATTCATTCACATGGGAACACAGGCCAGACACCGTTCTATCTAATCTTATTTATTCACATGGGAACACGGGCAGACACCGTTCTATCAAATCTTATTTATCACTGGGAACACAGGACAGACACGGCTCTATCTAATCTTATTCATTCACATGGGAACACGGGGCAGACACCGTCTATCTAATCTTATTTATTCACATGGGAACACGGGGCAGACAACCGTTCTATCTAACTTATTTATTCACATGGGAACACAGGACAGACACGGCTCCTATCTAATCTTATTCATCACTGGGAACACGGGGCAGACACCGTTCTATCTAATCTTATTTATTCACATGGGAACATGGGGAAGACACTGTTCTATCTAATCTTATTACCTCCGCCACCGAAGGTGAAGGAGGTTATGTTTTCACCCCGTTCTGTCTGTTTGTTTGTGTA
>CM068956.1:92088466-92111961 GCA_035128595.1 Eptatretus atami | reverse complement strand
AGGGTAATTCAGACGAAATCCCTTCCGTTCTCTGTCATAGAGCGAACGGGTTATGGGGTTGAAATGAACTCTGAGTTGGAGGGGGTGGAAATGAGGCCTGCGGTGGAGGGGGTGGAAATGAGCCAGCTTGCTCAGCCTGTGTTTCCCATCCGTCCTGCTGATGGGAATACGCAACTCCATCTCTGTTTGGTTGTACCGCTCGCCTCTCCCCTACCGGTCCGTTCGTACCATAAGTCAGACCATTCTGCTGTTCGGGGCCTCCTGTGCCACAGTGACTGGTTGCCCACTACATGCACGACAGCTCTCTGCTCAGGATTCTCTGTGGTTGTGCTCTGCCACCGTTACGACTCGGCCCGCAGGTAAGTGCGCTAATTATACCTCGCCGTTTCTCCACAGGTCCTATCCCCTTGGCTCTCGTTAACCGCTGGGCGCACTCGTTAGCCTCCGTCTCATCCCGACGCTCTGTTCTAACCTATGAACTGCAATTGGGTCACATTATGGCTATAATCCTTTACATCTTTTGATTCTTCTCAGCCAATACACCTCATCGCTTAACTCTCGCTTACATAATTTGGCTTGCCAAACCGTATAAACGCATGCAGCGAATCGGGACCCCTTCCTATCTTTTTTTTCGACTGAGTGAATCGCTCGTAACTATTCCGTAACTCGTTCTCAGTGTCAGTCCAAGGGTCTTGTCGGCAGGTGCTGTTTGCACGCGCTGTATTTGTCTCTCGCATTCTGCTTTTTGAGTGTTGAACCTCTTCACCGACTCAATGGTCTTGTTAATATCGCTCTTGAGCTCATCTGCGTTTCCGGCGTTCAACTTGGCCATCCCCGCTATCTGTTTCGTGTCGTGGTAACCCTCGGGCACAATTAATTTAACAAGTACTTCATATCCCATAAGTGGGCTGTCATGTTCGATTGCCTTTTCCTAGTTTGTTGGATGGGTTAAGAATATATGTTCTGCCGGTTTTTAATTTTTCTTTTTCTTTTCCGGTTGCTCCGATTTGGGGGTGCCGGGTTCGTTATGTGAATCTGATTTGGAAACCGGTTTTACGCCGCGATGCCTTCTTCGCGCCAGGCGTGGCCGGTGAGGCCGATGCTTCTTCACAATCACAGCTGCAACTCTCGTGTGAGAATTTATTCGGATCCTTCTTCGTCACCTTCGCATATTCCCTTTGGTAATAGAGTCCCTTCCCTCCGAACCCCATGGCCGATATATTGCTTGCACGTCTCTCACCCCCGGGTAATCTCGCAGTGGAAACGCACCCAGCAGTGCCTCTTCATTTTCTTCCTTCGCAGTCTCCAACGTGACCTTTCTGGATCGAGTCTGCACTCCGACCTTATCACCAAGAGGAACCTTCTCTCTGCGTTGTGTCTCAGCTTCCTTACTCTCCTCTTTAATTACTCCTCTGGCTCCTCGTCGATCCTCTTCCTGCCCTGTGCCATCATCTCCTCCTGCGCCCGCTGGGCCCGATTCTTCGTCCTCGAGCGGCTGTGCCATCGGAGCTATGCTGTCTGGCCACCTATCTGACTCCTCATCATCATCCTCAAATCTGATAGGTGCAGCTTGTTGTCTCCTCTTTGATTTATATTCAAGTCTCACTGGCATCTGCATGGTTAATTGGTCTAGCTGACCCTTCAGGTTTAACAGCCGCGTCTTTTCGACCCTGTCACGACATTCCTCCATCCAATCCATGTACGTTCCCCAATGTACATGCCTCGAGGCCTTCTTGCCCTTTCCTTTCTCCTCCAGAATTTTCCTCAGGTGATTCAAACAATCACGATCAAACGTACCATTCTCAGGAAAAGGCAATCTACTCTTCATAGTCCAAACGTACCAATTTGCAACGTCTCTCACAGAATCTGGCCCATATTTGTCAAACATATACCTCGCGCATGTCCCTCTGCGTGGCCTGGGGCAGGTTGCTTCGGTATACACAATCTCATCACTTTTTTCCACCTGTATTTCCCGTCTTTCAAACCGTTAACAGGTCACAAATACCATATAGTATGCACTTCAATGTTGCGAAAATACAATAAATGCTCGAACTACAATAAATTCAAAATACAATAAATGCTCAAACTACAATAAATGCTGGCCAGCACTGTCATAAAGCAACTATATAGTACTTATCGTTCGAACCACATAAATTCAATCCACACTATCACACAGCGAGATGGGATTAAAACCCTTCTCTTTGCGCACAGCGAGATCTGGGACTCGAACCCTTCTCTTTACGCAGGGCGAGATTTCAACCCCCCCTTTCTTTTGCTGTTCCCAGTACGGCACAGTGAGCCGAGTAGCGAACTCGCTCAAGGTACGGCAAAGACTCAAATCTCCCCGTTAAAGCGGACTCTCACCGCAGGATCCTCTCTTTCTGTCAGTAAAATTCTCTGACATGTACTTTCCTTTGTTCGAAGTACGTTACCCGCTAAGAACAGGCCCACCGTCGGGGAACGCTCTCTGCTTACCTTTGCTCAAGCGATCGCCGTCCCGGACCATGGACTGCCTCCAGGGATTTAGCACTTCCATGTCACGGCACCAACTGTTTTAGAATTCTGTAGTTGTGATCGTTGTAGAATTCTGTAGTTGTGGAATTTTATTCTTAACGTTTTAGCCGACTCGAATGTAAATCCTGTTACTCAACATCAATGACACCGATTAATTCACTGTCCACAATAGAAAGTACTTTCCTTCAGAGAAAATTTTATTTTAACTTGGTACCAAGGAGTTCAAAACACTCAGATGTAAGCATCCACAATGAATTTTCACCCCTGCAATTAATTTTTCACTGAATATATATATATATATATATATTATATATATATATTATATATATAATATATATAACATTGGGGAAAGTGGAGAGGGTCTGATAAGCATATAGGTAAAAGAACACAAAAATGTATTACGTGTCCACTAACTGGACAGCGAATGACATAATTAATGGCAAAGTTGCAGTGTTATCAAACAGGTCACCTTGGACTTGGGGAGAATTAAACAAAAGTCCAGAAGCGGGACAAAGGAATACAGGATAAGCCATTAGGTTATAGGTTTAACAATTTAAAAAAATGATTATAGGAGGCAAAAAAGTACATGACTGAAACCAGTGAGACAAAGAGCAAAGGGCAACTTGAATAAAGAGGAATATTCCCCATCAGTGTCTTCTTCCTCTTCTTATTCTTCTTCTTCTTCGTCATCTTTATTCTTCTTCTTCATCATCTTCTTCACAACATACCTTTTAGTTTTTGTGGTGGTAGCTGTTTTTCATCAGACATCAGTATGTCAAATGCAAACCTCATGGGTCTGACATCTTGTGTGTCTTGGTGACCACATTGGCACTTTAAGTGAACAAAACAAACACAAATTGCCTGCACGGCAGCCATGACTTCTGTCAAAGTCAGGAATGTCTATCCAGAGTCCATTTTCCGACTTTGAACAAGGCACCATCGATGTGTCCCACGTGGGCTGTGCAATGTTTTTAAAATGTCGATAAAACTTTCTGACCCCTTAACTGAAATAAACAGCTGCTGATTTTCTCTGTTGAAACCACAACGGTCAGCAATGGCACAAAGCAATGCCATGCACAGCGGAGATAAAATGGCCGCCCGGAAGTTGACCCTGGCAAAAAAATTGGGGTTGGCAGGAATTATTGGGATAGGTCGGGTTACCAGATACTCAACATTTTTTTTGTTTTTTAGGTTTCAGCGGAGGGTGGGGAAGTTATTAAGGAAGGAACTGATGAAGTATTAAGGTCAGGCAAGAAAATAGAATTTCAGGAAGGGGAAAAGTCAAACATATTCGATACCAATGCCAGGACTTTAAATAATAAGATGGAAGAGCTTGAGGCCAAAGTAGATAGCGAGGAGTACGATATAGTTGCAGTAAACGAGACATGGTTTCAGGAGTAGAGTAACTTGAGGACAGGATTGGAAGGCTACAAGGTGTATCGGTGTGATAGGAATGAGAAAATAGGAGGAGTAGCAATCAGGGTAAAGGACAGCATATTGCATCAAGAGAAAGGGGTGACATTTAGGAGGGAATTTATGTGGAGGATTCTGTATGGGTAGATATTAGAGTTTGCAAAAACAGTAAGATCCTGGTAGGATGCTTTTATAGGGTGCAGACTTTGTTGATTCATGAGGTATACTTCACCCATCCTTCACCCATCCGGTATGTGTGAAGGCAGAGGAGGAAGGAGGAGTACATGAAGAATTGAAAAGGGCATGTGGTAAGGGAAGAGTATTGATTACGGGGGATTTTAACTTGCCAGGGATAGATTTGGTCCAGGAACAGGGAAAGGGCAGAGCAGATGAGGAGTTCCGAGATCTAGTCCAGGATTGCTTTTTAACCCAGTTTGATAAGCCCACCAGGGGGAGTGCAGTGTTAGACCTCCTTTAAAGTAACAATCCCAATATGGTGGAGGACATGGAGGTAAGGGAGAAAGTGACCATAACATTGTGTGTGCAAATATTCTGTTGGGGTTGGAGTTGAGGATAGTAGAGCAAGGTTATTGGATTTCAGGAAGGCAAACCTTGAGGATATGAGGAGAGAGTTGGGTGATGTAGATTGGGAGAAGCTAAACAATAGGCCAATCAGAGAAATGGGAAACCTTCAAGGAACAAATGTGAAGAGTGCAGAGTAAGTACATTCCAATGAGATGTAAAACTAGATGTAGAAAGAGACCACAGTGGTTGAGTCGTGAGATATAGAATGCTATTAAGGAGAAGCAGAAAACGTTTATCTATAATAGTGTGTGTGTGTGTGTGTGTGTGTGTGTGTGTGTGTGTGTGTATGTGTGTGTCCTTAATAACTCCAAAACCATGAAACCTAGCAGCATGAAACTTTGCATGCATATTGCATACGAAGGGAACTCTGACAAAGTGCATGAGTGAAAATTGGGTGTTTGGGTTAATTTAAAACCCCCTTTTGAAGATAATTAATGGCCTCATTTAATGTTATCCTTTATCAAGCACAACCTCGGACACCTCACTCTCAATGTGGGTCTTAAGGCACATCCTGGGTTACCTCGCTGGGGACTTAATTTGCCATTTTGATTGGCTTGCTCAACAATGCCTTGAGTTGAAACAGGCCACAGTAGTTTATTAATGATAAAGCCCTCAAAATGTTTTTTCTTTCACTTTCCTCAGTGATATCATTGAATGCCTGATCTACATACCTACGAATTGCTGCATACATCGCTTTTGTAATTGCTATCATTTTCAAATTAGGATCTTGGAGCAATTCCATACATTATATGATGGGATTTTCCACGATTTACTCTCACAAACGAATTCAAGGATATAATCGGAATATAATTTGAGTTTGGAGGATCGGATCATGTGGACGAAATAACTCAAAATATGGAGTGAAATCTGATAATTTAATGAAATAACGAATCTTATAACTAAGCCAATATACCAATTTACTTTAAGCCAGCAAGGCTATGTTCCTTCCTCCTCCATATATACACACGAAAATGTGAAATTTCCAAAGCATAAACTTATCTTTTTCGACTGTTTGGAGAATTATATTGAGTGAACCAAAAATTTAGGAATGTGCTAAAATTAACCAGCTTCTTTTGAGCTACATGATTTAATGCATTCACGGCTTGACATCACGCCTTGTCCCTCAGAGGAACTGCTTATCCATAGCGTCTGCCAAATCTGTGTTTATATTTTCAGAGGTTTCGTGAGGTGCTCTACATGGAATCAAAGAGAATCGACGTACCACGTGACACGTGCACAGATGAGCAGGCAACGTGATAGATTATCTGAAATGTTTATTTCACGGGTGAGTAAACTTTGCGATGTCTCCAGGGTTGTTCTATGTTCAACAGCAACTCTTTTGTGGATAAAGTCATTATTTGAATGAATTGATTGAATTTCTTTACCTGTTGCGGGTGTGGTGAAGACCGGCTTTAAAGTTAAAGGGATCCTATATGGTATGCAACAACAGCCTGGCCAGCAGTTCCTTACCAACCATTTAATTGGAATGCTTGCTTGAATCCATAGGCCACTTGTCGAGTGCCCTACAGTCGAGAGCGATTCAGTTCCTGTCCCGATCGGGATGTCCAGTCGGCAGTTGCTACAAGGTAGATGTACATGATTGACAAAGGTTATACGGTTTCTCTTTGTGAGTTTCAAAGAAAAATGTATTTGAAAACACCCGATTTCCGAGCTGTTTACCGTATTAACGTGTTTTCTATATTAGAGTCAAAAAAAATTTCCCCACCCGTCACATGACGATTGGCAGCTGTTTATAAAGATTAATGTTTATGCACATCCACCTGAAACGTCTATAATGCAATGTTGTTTTTATAAATTGTTTAATGAAATTCCCTCAAAACAAAGGTAAAAGCTACTCAAGATTTTTGGGTTGTAAACAGTACGTACTGTAGTCGGCAATCACACTGACTCCAATCTGCCGATTCCTGAGGAATTGCCATTGTCGACCAAGCACTAATACTGTGTGTGTGTGTGTGTGTGTGTGTGTGTGTGGTGTGTGTGTTGTGTGTGTGTGTGCATAAAGCATAACATTTTCTTTCTGCTAAATTCCCTTCCCCACCCACCTCTCTCTGTCCCATCCTCGCTCCACCGCCACTAATACAGAGCAGCTCCCTCCCACCCATCTTCTTCTCTCTTCTCTCTCTCTCTCTCTCTCTCTTTCTCTCTCTCTGTCCTCTCTCCAGACATGTCCAGGCGGTGATTATGTGTGGATGGTGTTTGTCTTCGGATATCCTTGCTCCGGACGTATCCGGGTGATGTTTGTCTCCGAACGTGTCAGGGCGGTGTTTGTCTCTGTGTGCTGTTTGTTTTCTGACTGCATTTATCTCCGGACATGTCCAGGCGTTGTTTGTCTCTGGGCGGTATTTATGGTATGACCAGTAGAAAATGGATTTCAGACATTGTTTTGTTTGTTATTCTATTCTTCTTCTTCTTTTCTTCTTCTTCTTCTTCTTCTCTTCTTTTCTTCTTCTTCTTCTTCTTCACTGTTATTCTATGCAGAAGCATTGTGATGAGACAGTGTGAACCCTAATTAATGCTCCACTGCACATCTACCTTCCCTTCCTCTCACCTTTCACTCTCACTGCCTTCCCTTCCCCCATCCCTCCTCACTCCCCCACCTTCCTCCACTCTCCCGCCCTCTTCCCTCCCCCACTCCTCGCCCCCACTCCTTTCTACCCTCTTTCCACCTCCACATCCTCACTCTACTCCCCTTCTCTTCTCTCTCTCTCTCTCTCTCTCTTCTTCTCTCTCTCTCTCTCTCCTCTCTCTCTTCTCTCTCTCTCTCTCTCTCTCAGCCCACCACCCCTCTTTTAGTATACCTGTCAGCGAAGTGACAGGTGGTATTTGCTAGTCTAGAATATTGTGTGCAGTTTTGGTCACCACAACCAAGGAAGGACATAGCTGCCATAGTGAGGGTTCAGCGCAGGGCTCCTAGATTGATTCCGGACCTCACTAGACTCAGGTATGAGCAGTGGCTGAAGGAGACGGGGCTTTATACATTAGAAATGAGGCAGTTATGAGATATCTTGGAGATGTTTAAGATAATGAAGGGTATAGAGAAAATAAGTGCAGAATAATTATTCAGTAGAGTAGACAGTGATAAGACCAGGAGCCATAGCCTGAAGGAAAAGTAGAAGAGAGTTAAGACGGTAGTAAGGCAGGGTTCTTTTACTCAGAGAGTAATTACCTCCGTCACTGAAGATCTAGGAGGTTATGTTTTCACCCCTTTCTATTTGTCTGTCTGTTTGTGTGCAGGATATCTCAAAAAGTTGTGGACGGATCCGGATGAAACTTTGTGGAACCGTTGGGTGTGTGACAAGGACGAACTGATTCGATTTTGGTGAAGATCCGGATGCGGATCCCAACTACTAGAATTTTTTGAGTGATTCTTCACCATTGAGAGATAGGGCCAAAAATTATAGATAGCACGATATCTCAAAAGGTTGTGGACGGATTCGGTAGAAACTTGGTGGACATGTGGGGTGTGTAGCACAGATGAATTGATTCGATTTTGGTGAAGATCCAAATCCGGATCTGGAAACGAGAATTATTTAATTACGAAAGTGATTCTTCGCCATTGAGAGATAGGGCCAAAAACGATATGGTTACGGATAGCATGATATTTCAAAAATGTAATGGGCCCGATATGTTCTCGTGGTTCAGGCATTGCATGGCGGAGGTATGCGCTCTACCAACTGCCCTTCTAGTTCATGTATGGAATGGCTCCCTGGAAATGTATTGGCAGCAGAAACAGTCGATAAGTTTAAATTGGAATTGGATGGGTACATGGAAGTATTGGAGATAGAGGGGTATAGGAATGTTGGCAGGATTTTTCGGTAGCTTGAGCATTGATCGGTGATTGTGTGCATGTGTGCGGAGTGTTGTTGGTGGGGGTCTCATCAAGGGGTGTTATGTGGTTGATGTTGCGTGTTTTTACCCAGACTCATCCCCCCTCCATTGGAAAGAAAGAAAGAAGTAGAAGGAAAAAAAACCCGACAAAAACCCCCCCACAAATAACACTTCAGAAAAAGCAAAAAACATTTTGCATTTTCTTATTACCTCCGCCACCTAAGGTAAAGCCGCTGTCACACCTTGACGTTTTCGCCAGCGTATGGCAACGTATCAAAATGTATGTAAAACGCTAGCGTACGCTGAACTATTGATGTTTTTTTTCCAGTTTTGGGCGTATTCATAACGAGTTGGACGTATGCATAATGTATTAGTAACGTACAAGGACGTTTCGATAACATATAGATAACTTATACCAACGAATGCTTAGCGTGTTGTCGGCGTTCACAACCTTTGCCCAACGATACTCTAACTTATGCATAGCACGCGGCAGCGTATCGCCGACGATCACGTGGCGGAGGCTATTAATAGGCTGCGGCTCGACGATTCAAATCACAACCGCACTCGACATCGAAGTGTCAAGCCGCTGTCACACCTTGACGTTTTAGCCAGCTTATGCCACGTATAAAAATTTGCCGAATACGCTGGCACACGCCCAATACATTATGGGTAAGTTTTGTATACGTTAAGAGCACGCTGAAGCACGCTGGCATACGTCGTAGTACGCCGAGTATGTCGACAAATTTTAAGCATGCTGAAAAATTGTCGACGTATGCCAGCGTATGACGCACACGTTCCGCATACGCTGGCCATAAGTTGTAGGCACGTTATGCGATCGTTGACGCACGTCGCACACGTTACTTGTAAGTTACTCATAAGTCGAAACACGTCGAGGTAATGTTTAGCGTACCCGAAACTATTCTAACCTATGAGTAACGTGCTTTGAACCTATGAGTAAGTGCTTTGAACCTATGTGTAACGTATCTCCAACGCACATTGACGTATGTAGATGTATTTGACGTCTTCCGGACGACCACATAACTTACTGAACGTGTTTCTAACTTACAGCTACCGTATAATGGCGTATTGGCAGCGTTTAGGGGATATGGTATATAAAAATGGGCTTCACAGGAGGAACCCGTCAGTGTTCCAGACTCCATGGTTTTTTTTTTCTCTTCGGCATGACGGTGATGTTGACACTTCGATTTCTAGTGCGTTATGATTTAAATCGTTGAGCGGCAGCCTATTAATTATATTATATTATAACCGCACTAGAAATCGAAGTGTCAACATCACCGTCATGCCGAAGAAAAAAAAAAAAAAAAAAAAAAAAAACATGGAGTCTGGAACACTGACGCTAAACATTACCTCGACGTGTTTCGACTTATGAGTAACTTACAAGTACGTGTGTGTCGAGTTGTCAACGATCGCATAACGTGCCTACAACACGTTACTCATAGGTTAGAAATAGTTCGGGTATGCTAACATTACCTCGACGTGTTTCGACTTATGAGTAACTTACAAGTAACGTGTGTCAACGATCGCGTAACGTGCCTACAACTTATGGCCAGCGTATGCGGAACGTGTGAGTCATACGCTGGCATACGTCGAAAAATTTTGAGCATGTTAAAATTGTCGACGAGCTCGGCGTACTACGACGTATGCCAGCGTACTACCATGCATGCCAGCGTGCTCTTAACGTATACAAAACTTACCATAACGTATTCGACGTGTGCCAGCGTTTTAGACAAATTTTTCATACGTCGGCATACGCTGGCTAAATCGTCAAGGTGTGACAGCGGCTTGAAGAAGGTTATGTTTTCACCCCTTTCTGTTGTGTGTCTGTCTGTTTGTGCACAGGATATCTCAAAAAGTTGTGGATAGATTCGGATGAAATTTTGTGAATGTTCGGTGTGTGATACGGCCGAACTGATTAGATTTTGGTGAAGATCCGGATCCAGATTCGACTACTAGAATTTTTAAAGTGATTCTTCACCATTGAGAGATAGAGCCAAAAACGATATCAGTAGTACTGTTTAGCATGATATTAACCTCCGCCATCGAAGATCGGAGGTTACTGTTTTCACCCCTTTCTGTTTGTTTGTTTGTTTGTTTGTTTGGTTGTTTGTTGTTTGTTTGTGAACAGTATTACGGAAAAACTCCTCGACGGATTTCGACGAAATTGGTGGGGGATTAGGTATGGTCCAAGGATCATGCCATTAGATTTTGGACTTGGTCCAAAATCCAATATGGCCGCTATGGCGGGCATTTTGAAAAAATATTTGAATTTTTTTTTTTTGCATTTCTACATGTTTTAAGTGATTTCCAACCCCCCCCCCCAAAAAAAATTGTTAGAGAAAAAAAAATATTTTTTGCAACTTTTTTTTCAACAAAATTTCGATTTTTTTTTTTGCATTTCTACATGTTATAAGTGATTTCCAACAAAAAAACGTGCCAAAATTATAATTGCGGCTGATTTTGGAACTTCAGGTGGATATACCCACGTAAAATCAATTTCTGTCTCAAGGAATCTAGTTATGACGAATGAATTGAGTATGTAAAAGTTAAAAGTAAAAGGGAAAGTTGCAAACTATAACTCTGTGAGCACTGTTCACGTCAAATTGAATGAATAGGATATCAGGTTCACTTGAGTGACCTAGCAGTATTGGCGGCGGAGGTTTTGCACTCTACCGAGTGCTCCCCCTCTAGTTCAAAAATGTAATTGGCCCGATATGTTCTCGTGGATCAGGCATTACATGGCAGAGGTATGCACCCCACTTAGTGCCCTTCTAGTTTCAGAATAAAATCAACTGTTCCTGTACGTTTCCTCTGCTGGGTAGTGCATTTCACAGCAAAGACTCAACCATGAGAACCAAGGAGCTCTCAAAAGACCTCTGGGATAAAGTTGTGGAAAGGCACAGCTCCCGGGATGCATGTAAAAATATTTCAAAGGCCTCGAATATCGCTTGGAGCATAGTCAAGACACATTAAGAGTGGAAGGCATTTGATACCACCAAGACCTGACTTATATCAGGCTGTCCCTACAAACTGGATGACCAAGCAAGGAGGAGACTGATCTGAGAGGCCACCAAGAGGCCAATGACAACTTTGAAAGAGTCACATGCCTTTATGGCAAAGAGTGGTCACTGTGTGCATGTAACGACAATATCCCATGCACTCCACAAGTCGGGCCCGTATGGTTCGGTGGCAAGAAGGAAGCCATTACTCAAAAAAGCCCACCTTGAGGCCCATTTGAGGTATGCAAGAAGACATTCTGGAGATTCTGAAGCCATGTGGCAAAACGTTTTGTGGTCTGCTAAAACCAAGATGTAATTTTATGTCCTAAATGGAAAACGTTACATTTGGTACAAACCCAATGCAGCACAACACCCAAAGAGCACCATCCATACTGTCAAGAATTTTGGTGGCAGCATCATGTCATGGGGATGTTTCTCATCATCAGGGACTGGGGCACTTGTCAGGAGAGAAGGGAAAATGGGTAGAGCAAAATATAGAACTAGAGGGGGAGCACTCTGTAGAGTGCAAAACCTCCGCCGCCAATACTGCTGGGTCACTTAAGTGAACCTGATATCCTATTCATTGTAGGTCAAAACGGATCAGACTCTACTGAACCACGATTGAATAAACTAAACTAGATCGACGCGCATGTAGAAATGCCAAAAAAATAAAATCGAAATTTTTTTGAAAAATAAGTTGCAAAATTTCTTTTTTTTTTCTCTAACAATTTTTTTTTTTGGTTGGAAATCACTTAAAACATGTAGAAATGCAAAAACAAAAATTCAAATATTTTTTCAAAATGGCCGCCATAGCGGCCATATTGGACTTTGGACCAAGTTCAAAATCTAATGGCATGATCCTTGGACCATACCTAATCCCCCACCAAGTTTCGTCGAAATCCGTCCAGGAGTTTTTCCGTAATACTGTTCACAAACAAACAAACAAACAAACAAACAAACAGACAGGGGTGAAAACAGTAACCTCCGTCCATCTTCGATGGCGGAGGTTAAAAATCCCAGAGGATAACCTGCTGCCCTCTGCAAGAAAGCTGAAATTGGGAGGGAAGTTTACTTTTCGGCATGACAACGACCTGAAGCACACAGACAAAGCTACACTGGAGTGGCTACATTAGAGTGGCTAAGGAACAAAAAGATAAATGTCCTTGAGTGTCTCAATCAGAGCCCCGACCTAAATCCAATTGAAAATCTGTGGCATGACTTGATGATTGCTTGTATATCATTGCTCCCCACGCAACTTGACTGATCTTGAACAGTTTTGTATGGAAGAATGGGCAAATATTGCTCAATCAATGTGTGCAAAGTTGGTACAGACCTATCCCAACAAACTCACAGCTGTAATTGTCAAAGTCAAAGGTCCCAACAAACTCATAGTTTAAGGTGCTTCCACCAAGTCTTAACTCAGAGGTGTGGACACTTTTCCAACCAAGATAATCTAGTTCTGTAGTTTTCATAAATTTAGTGAAATTTGTCGAATTTTTTTTTCACTTGGAAGTTGTGGGTTACGGTGTGTAAATAAAGGTGGAAAAAGTCTAATATAGTGCAATTTAATTCCAGGTTTTAGCAACAAAGGTAAAATTTGGAAGGGGGTATAGACTTTATATCGACTGTGTGTGTGTGTGTGTGTATACACATATATATGCATTTAATATATGTATATATATATATATCTGTATTATATATACAGGCATACCTCTTATAACGCTACCTCTTAGAATGCTATTTCGCATTACGCTCGATAAAATGTGGGGGGGGGGGGGGGATTAAAAAAATAAAAAATCAAAATCCATGAATAGTCCACAAAATACTGTACGTATATAGGAAACGCACCCACTGCGTATGTGGAGCCAATCTCGTGGAGCGAATGACTCACCCCATTTGCGTTTTAACTGTTCTGAGCTTTTATATTAAGACACATTAAGGACGCGTCATCTCCTCACGTGGGTCCCAAGCCGCCGGCACCATACCTCATTCGTACAGACCCAGAATCATGTCTGGAAAACAGCCTTCGAGTGATCGTGCTGAGGATAGTACCTGCACATCCAAGTTGAGGAGAAAACGCATCAGGCATGGCTGTGAAAATGCAGGTGTTAAAGAGGCTGGATAGCGGGTGAGCGTCAATCAGATATTGGTCGGTCACTTGGCTTGGTCACCTCTACTCTTCGAACCATCATGAAGAATGCCGAAAGATTAAAATAACCGCCCAATGTACCATATCCGTACTGCAACGAGGGTCACAGCGCACCAGGAGCAATCTGTTAGAGAACATGGAGAGCCAGTTATCTATAGGGTTGAAGACCAAACCAGCGCCACATGCCGCTAAGCCAACTAATCATCATGGAGAAGGCCCGAAGCCTCTTTGCCGCCATTCAGCAACAAGAAGGCGATGGAACGTCCACGGAAACCTTCACGGCCAGCCGAGGTTGGTTTGAAAATTTAAACACCGAAGCAATATTTCACAGCATCCGCATCACTGGTGAAGCTGTGAGCAGTAACATGCAGGCAGCACAGGAAATTCCCCGACATGCTGAAGCAAATTATTCACCAAGGTAATTACCCCCACAGCTTGTTTTTAACGTGGATGGAACAGCTTTGTTCTGGAAGCGCATGCCGTCTCGAACATTCATTTCCCGGGAAGAGAAGCATGCATCTGGTTTAAGTGTGCCAAGGACCGCCTGACACTTCTGCTGGGCGGCAATGCGTCAGGCGATTTCAAGCTTAAACAATGCTTGTGTACCATTCTGAAACCCACGAGCATTAAAGGGATTATCCAAGGACCATGCTACCTGTCATCTGGAGGGCGAACAAGAAGGCCTGGATGACGGGGATCTGTTTCAACAGTGGTACACTTTATCATTTTGCCCTGCTGTTGGGTGTTACTGCGATGTAAAAAAAACTCGAAGCAAAAGCGTTGTTGCTAATTGACAATGCTCAGGCCACCTACAGCACCTCAACAGCCTCCAGATCCCCTTGCCTGTTGAAATCGTGTTCTTGCCTCCCACCACAACTTCTCTCTTCAGCCAATGGACCAGGGGGTAATCGCCACTTCAAGCGTATTACCTCCGCCGCACTTTCAGGCTGCTGTTCCACACAATTGATGGGCCAAGTCAGGAGTCTAATCAGCTCGTTCTGGAAAAATTTCAACATGAAGAAAGCTGTTAAAATATAGGTGAAGCTTGGGAAATGTCACCAACAACTCCATTAAGTTTGCGTGCGAAAGGTGTGGCCAGATGTCTGTCACGACTTCACACGGGATTTGAGGTGCAGGCGTCTATCACCAGGGACATTGTCCAATTGGCCAACCAAGCTGGGCTATCTGCAGTGGACATCAACGATGTGGAGGAGCTACTGGCCTCACATGGGAACAGTTTAACGAATGAGGAGTTGCAGGAGCTGGACGAGCACCGCAAGAGGCAAGAGGCCGAGAACACTGCAACAGAGGAGGCTGAAACCGGAGAAATTCCTCAGCACCAAAAACTTGACTGATGTCTTCCTGAAGTTGTCTGAAGTGCTTGCGATATCTTCAACAATGAATCCAGACATGGAGCGCAGCAACGGAGTGAACGCGTGCTGCTTGAATGCTTTTTCCTGCTATGACGAGATGCTCCAAGAGAAGAAAAGTAACGCGAGACAACAACCCTGGATGCTTTCTTCACGAAGGAAGCACAGCTTTGCAGGAGGATGAAGCCAGAGCCTGGCTCATCTTCCAGCAGTAAGCTCCCAACCTCGTCTCCACCGCTGCCTTGTTGAGGAGTAGGGACGAAGAACAAGCGGTTGTAAATACAGTATACACAACTTATTCAGTTTGCTTTCGTGCGGCTCTGTCCTTCTGTCCTTCCATCCACCCACCTCATTCCTCCATACATCTCCATTTCTCATGGAGGTCACCCTCTACTTTGTCCCTCACCTTGGCTGTTGTGGGTTTCCCCTCCTCTCCTCTTACTGTTATCCAATTCTGTTGCGTCCTGTTTTGTTCAATTGCTATTGCTCTTCCACGAGCCTCGACCTTGTATTAACAAAAAAGCTACGACAAAATTCACTGGTGAGTGTTCCTTAACGGTAAAATTTGTTTCGTGTGTTATTATGTTGCAGTCTTATGATTGTTCATTATTTTATGAAAATAGTCTCTTTTTACTTAAAAAACTCCACATAACAGCTGTAGTGCAATGACCGATGCCTGACGAAGCAGATTATAGCGCTCAGGTGTCAGATGTAATGCTCTCGGGTACGTTTCTCTCTTCGGCACCATTTTATATTATTCTGATAACACTGTTTTCGCATAACACTCACTCCTCCGGAACGCATCCTGAGCGTTATAAGAGGTATGCCTGTATAGTGTATATATATGTACATTCATGTGCCACTTAATGTGGGGTTACGTTCTGAAGAAATGCGTCGTTAACCGAACGTCGTCGTGTGCGAACATCATAGATATATATATATATATATATATTTTTTTTTCGTTTTCGAACATCGCGTACTTACACAAACCTCGACACCTAGGCTAATATGGTATAGCACTATAGCCTATTGCTCCTCGGCTACAAACCTGTACAGCAATGTTGCTGTACTGAATACTGTCGGCAATTGCAACACACGTCCAAGAGAGACGGAAGACGCGTTAGTTTTACTTTTGTGCTGTTCATGACGGCCATGTGTGTTTGTTAGCGGCAGCTTACAATTCCTCTCGCATCGATTATAGAAAGGTGAATAATTAGCGTTTGGATTTTATAATAACGTAATCATTGCATCGATGTTATAATTTACAAATGAAGAAACGAGCACCTGTCAATTGTGTGATATATTTTCGGAACAGTGCGATTGTTTTAACAACATAAAAAGCTTCACTAAAAATATATTTGTGTTTTAATCTCGACTGTAACAACAACGATTTAATTCGTGAATTCTTCAATTCAAAGGTAATTTACTTGCTCGAAGGTAAACGTGCAAACATTGGTTCAGTTTGAAAGCCGATTTCCTTGAATCCCGATTTAGCACGACCCTGCTTTTTTCGCGATGACATTTTATGGACCTCAAACGATCGCATTATAATGGGGCCACACTGTCGTTGTTTATTGTCATTAATGAAGTATTATGTACTGTACATAATTGTATGTGCTATTTTTATACGACTGGCAGCGCTACGTCGGCTTACATCACTCGGCGATAGGAATTTTCAGCTCCATTATAATGGAGCTGGCAGATCCGTCGTATATGGCGATCACCGTCGTATATGCGATTATGGGACCACCGTCGTATATGCGATCCGTCGTTGCCACGAAACGTCGTTATGCGCGCATGGGAATACGGTATTTATATATACTAGTACGTGCCCGTAAAAAAATAAAAAATTTAATGAATAAATATTCAAACCGCAGAGCAAGAAAACAAAACACAACAGCGCCGTTTCTTCGCTCTCGGCTTACCCGTACGTGCGTTAACGGAAGTTCGCATATCGCAGTTACGATTATTCGCAATTTAGTTTTAATGGCAATTATTCAATTAGCGCCAACGTATTTTGCCTTTTCGCAATGTCGTCGCAAGGAAAAACAAAAAGAGAAGAGAAGAGAGGAAAAAAAAATTTACTTTCCTGGTTTCGGAGACACTCAGCTCACTCTGATGTTACCGAAATTTATGCACCGTCTAATATGAAAACGATCATAACTTGGGGCATAGTGTTGTATCTATAAATGCGCATAAGAAATCGAGAAATTATTAGAATACACGGTCATCACTCTCCGGAAGCCCGTACGTTGTAACCACTACCGGATTTAGGGTGGCCAGGTGGGGCCATGGCCCCGGGGCCCCCCACATTAGGGCCCCCCACAATTTCGATGACATTTTGAAAATCCGTTGAAATGTGCTTCTAAAGTTTTATTGTCGGTGAATGAAGATTGTAAACTCTTTGTAAGGATATCTTTTCAAATTGTCTGTCATTGTGAGGGTCCTTTTCAAGCTTTGGCTTTTACAAGCCGTTTCTCTCTGCCACGGTCCACAGAACGGATCCAACGTGGTCAAAAATTCCCGGGGCGCCTCGGTATTGGCGCATTCGGATCTTTTTTTGGATCGATCATCGATGCTTCGGATGGTTGAGCGTGACCAACTAACTACGGCACTGCCCGCCAGAGCCCAGCAAGCACAGACGGAATTATAGAGGTCCAGCGAGAGGAGAGGTGAAAAGGTGAAAGTCGATGTGGTAAAAGTAGGCCAGGCCAGCACAGCACACGGCCGGCAGGGGTAGTATTTGTACACACTGAAACTGCGGCTGGCAGGGAACCGCTGTAGTACCCTGCTTACTGGCGCGCACAGCACAGTAACACGGTGTGACTTTCTAATGTTCCGGTGTGTGAAACATACTTGTTGTTCGTGATTCTGGTACGTCCCACGTGCACTCTGAACGATATCTCGTTTACTCGGTACCTATCAGCTGCAGAAACCACAATGAGCGGCTTTTCGGTGACGACAGGCACAAATCAGGGCTTCACGGAAATATGACAGTGTGCTCAAAGCGGAAACGTTCCAAGGAAAAGATGAAAGACACAAGGCGCGTCGTCGACAAGACCCAGAAATCTCAGAGTTTTTCACTCCTGCACAAACAGGCGATTCGTCCATGACAGAGGCTGGAACACCAACAGAGACGGAACAAGCGGATTTGGCAACGCAACCCCGCGTAAGATTTGCCCAACATCTCGGAAGGTTCCACCGATGAAGAACATGCAATCAGATGAGAGCGCGAGATATACTGACTGATCGTGGACTTGGCTTTGCCAATTGCATTGGATGTTGGCCTCCTGAGCGACTGTCGTCAGAGATGATCGACTACTGGGCATCACGAGATTTGGAGCCCCTGCAGAATTCGACTGTCCCTTTGATTCATCCATACAGTTCGTTGAAGGTGGGAAACGCTGCTGCCTCCAAGAATCTTTTTTACCATAGACTACAAAACGGAGTGTCCATGAACAGGTTCCTGCTTTACTTCTCCACATCAACCGAAAACTGTACTGCAATCGGCTTGCAAGCTCTTTGAGGCGCTACTGCCCTGGGCGGGGAAAGGATTCAATGATTGGAAGCATGCCAGTCGTTCTATCGAGGTGCATGAGCGTCTCGTCATGACAATATCAACCGCTTGTCAGACAGAGCAACATCCGCAGGTCATGTAGACACTGAACTCGTCAAACAGTGAGTGAGATTGTGTCCTATTGGTGCGGAGGTGCTGAAACGAAGTGTGAGCGTGTATCGTTTTCTCGCTGAGCGTGGTCTAGCGTTCCGTGGATCGGATGAAATTGTTGGGTCACGGACAAATGGTAACTACCCTTGGTTTAATGGAATTACTTGCGGAATATCGATCCATTTTGGCGCAGCACATTCAGAAATATCCAACCAATGTAGTGGCCACACCAACTACTTATCATCTACGACATGTGAAGAGTTAGTCTCTATCAATCGGAAATATGTTTCTGGATTAACATCGTCACTCGTGTGAAAGAGGCAAAATACTTCTCTGTGTCAGTCGATTCTACTCCTGACATAAGCACATCGACCAGCTCACAGTTATTCTACGATACATCGAGAACGAGGCTCCAGTGGAGCGTTTCATGACCTTTGCTGAGCAACACAGGACAAACTGGACTCCAGCAAGCGACTGCATTACTGGAATTTTTTGAAAGCCACTGGATTGGACATCGCTAACTGCCGAGGACAAATCTTACGATAACACATCTATATGAGTGGCCGATACAACAGGATGCAGGGAATGATCAACAGGAGAACCCTCTTGCAATATTTGTGCCATGCGTGACGCACTCACTGAACTTAGTCGGTCAGTCGGCCGTGGGATGCTGTAGACCTGAGCAGCATTCTTTGAATTCGTGGAACAAGTGTATGTACTTTTTACAGCTTCACGTCGCGCTAAGAGCCAGATTTTTGACGCCCTGAAAGCCAAAGGTCTGCAAGTACCCAAAGCCGCCTCAGCGACACTCGCCGGTCGGCTCATTTGAATGCAACCCAAGCTCTTGTAGATGGTTACGCGAAATCATGGATGTCTTTCGATGAATCGCAAACGATGAACAATTGAATAGTGAAACAAGAAACACCGCCGAGAACACTTCACCAAACGATGTGCACGCTCGAGATAGGGTTCTATGCTGGTTTCTGGTCTACCTGTCCTTGGTAGATTTTGATCGTACAAGTAAAACCCTTCAGTCGCAGCTACCGATCTCAACACAGCCGTGGCAGCTCCTCAAGGTCACTGGCGAGCTTCGTGCAGTCACATTAGCGAATATTCGACTCATTCGTTTGTTGATGAGGTTGGAGCGGCCAGGTACGGGAGGAATTCACTCGCGAATCGCGTAGACGAAAGCGTAATGTCCGCCTCGCTCCCTGGCTGACGGACACACTCCAGAATAGTAGAACTAAGAAATGCCAAGGGAAGTTTCTTCCTTTCGCATCAGTGGGATACGTTGGCAAGTGATCGACGTACTGCTGTTGCAGTTGGAAAAGCGTACAAACCGCTTACATGAGAATGAGGCGACAGATTTAGATTCCTGCGCTCTTGTTCAGACCTCGAAGTGGAGCCAGATTCGAGAGTCCATGCTCGAAGCTCGTCGAGCTGTAATCGGGAAAGATCTATTACCGTGACCTCAAGAAAGAATGAATTCATTCACAAGCATGATGAAGGATCAAGCCCAACTCGGGCCGTACTGAAACTCGAGATGTAGAGTTTTTCGTCATTCGACAAAAACTCACTTGATACTTTCCCAAATCGTGGAAGTGCTGGCTTCGGATTTACCTCTCACTGGATGGTGGTGAACTGCTACTTCGGGGAGCGGCTTGTTTTCGAAACTCAAGCTTACTAGATGCATCTTCGCTCCACGATGGGTGCAGCAGAGACTGGTCAATCTGACCATCATTTCAACCGAATCTGATGTGCTCAAATTCCATGCCAGTTGACAGTATCATATCGAGTTTGCTGGCCGCGAAGTCGCTGGCAGGAGTTGTCCATTGTTTTAAGGCACCGTGTGTATGTTCATTGATGTGGAGAACTGCGTATATTTGCGGTCGCTGGTAAGTCGCTGCTATTAATCACCATTTTCGGATTTTCTCTTGCCCAGAGGGTTTTTAGAAGTTAGAAAGATTTTTAAGTTCGAGAGTTCGTGTATGATTATGAACAGTGGCGTCGTTGTTATTTTCTTTTTTATTAGTCCATCTCTATCTCTTATCTTGATGGCAACAGCATTTTTAGTGATTTGATTTTAGAATGAGCTCAAAGAGAATAAGTCATCAGCTCATAGATAAGTCCAGCCCCACAATCAATAACAATCCGTTCCATTCTGGTCATATGTCAGGATTTAATTGTAATTTGGTGAACATATATGCAAATCATTGCCTGATCAGGATCTGCCAAAATCTTTAGATATAAGTTCCAGTTGTTTGAGAAAAAGCAGTTATAATTTAAGTTGTTGATTAAAACTCAAATTTGGGGGCCCCACAATCATTGTGCTCCACGCCCCCACATGGTAAATCCGGCCCCTGGTTGTACTCTTAATGGGGAACGCGGCCTGAGCTTCCCCGTCCATCGGCACAGCCACGAACACACGTGTCTTGTCAATTGGTTTGGTAATAAATGGCCATAACTTGGGAACCATCTTGTGCCGATTAATATCAAACCTTGAAAAGGCAATCCTCAGGTTCCCAGCAATATACCTGGCAAGTTTCAAATGCAGATCGGACCAGTGGTGATTGTCGAAGAAACAAGCGGTCACTAAACCACACACACACACACACACACACACACACACACACACACACACACACACTACACACACAACACCACAGCACACACACACAACACACACACATTGCTGGAATTATAGAATAGATGTATGTATTTATATATGTGTATGTATTTTTATATATGTATGGTATATATTATTTACATACACAGTATATGTATTTATGCACACATAATAAATACAAAGCGCCACTAGGCCCGTAAGTAGTCGGCAGGTGTAACTCGTCACTTCGCAACTAAAGTCGGCAGCGATCAAAAAGTCACCGAATTTATCTAATGTTAAAATGACTTTACAGACTTGAAATAAAGTCTGTAAAGTCGTTCATCTCTAAGTCGTCACTTCGTCTAAGTCGTCAGACTGTTTTGTCCGTTCCAGCGTAATGCAAACTCAAGGTAAATTACCACGCCCTAACTCGTCAAACCGGAAATGCTGCCTCGTGACAGCCGATTTCATGGAATCGTGAATGGCGCGGGCTCATTTATAACTGCGCTGCGTTCAAGCTCAGTCAGCGCGCCGTCCCAATGCATTCCTGAAGAGGTAGACAGGCTTTGCGCATGCAAGTCTCTGGCGAAAGGAGTAAAAGGATCGATCGAGCTTAGTGTTTGAAGACGCGACTCATGGTTTTATATTGGCTTGTGTTTGTAACATCACCACACTCCCTTTCACATAGGGTATTGAGTGGTAGTCATCACATGACTGTGTGTCCATGTAATTATTGTCGTATGGTTATAATGAGTTTTTCATTACATATGAAAACTCATTCTACATTCATTCCATAGAATGAATTCTAACAGCCATTCATTCCAAGCATTTGTCGATGGTCACTATACCATTCATCCGATGGTATAATGAGTTGTCTTACAAGTTGTTCATTAATCTTTACTTTTGATAAAGTGGATTCATTATTTCCATCTTTGCTTGATCAGCTTTCCACACTACCAATGAACCCCACCTATGCCCCGAGGATTGTGTTTCCCTTTTGGTACAGTAGGCCGGCTTAGAGATTGTTCGCGGCCCTCTCAACACGTACGTGTCCAGGCCTACCGCAACTTCATCCTCACCCTCAACAGTCATCATGAATGTTGCGATACGCGTAAAGTCGTCACAGTGTCCTAAGTTCGTCAACTTTTTTCTCGGTCCCGATGTGACGACTTACAGCCTAGTCCTACTGATATATTCAGTAATCCCCCGTTTCTCGCGGGGTTACGTCCAAACCTCGCCGCGCTAAGTGAAAATCCGCGATGAATGGACGCCTTCCCAAAAAATAGATTCGACTGGTTCTGGCGGTTTGGCAGTGATTGGGTTTGAGGTGCCGGAGATGATTGGTCTGGTCTGGTCGGTTTGGCAGTGATTGGGTTTTGGGTGCCGGAGATCGACTGTCTGGGTCTGGTCGGTTTGGCGTGATTGGGTTTGAGGTGCCGGAGATCGCTGGTCTGGTCGGTTTTGGCAGTGGAGTGGGTTCTGGGTGCCGGAGATCGACTGGTCGGTTGGTCGGTTGGCAGTGGTGGGTTTGAGGTGCCGAGATCGACTGGTCTTGGTCTGGTTGCGGTTTGGCAGTGAGTGGGTTTGAAGGTGGCCGGAGATCGACTGGTCTGGTGGTTTGGCAGTGAGTGGGTTTGAGGTGCCCGGAGTGCGACTGGTCTGGTCTGTCCGGTTTTTGGCAGTGAGTTGGGTTTTGAGGTGCCGGAGATGACTGGTCCTGGTCTGGTCGGTTTTGAGTGCGGGTATGAGCATGCTCGTCCAACGGCGGTAAACCTTTTTCCTTCCGAAGCATATATCGAGCACCTTTACCTTAACCTTCTCCTGGAAGCGTCCAGGACCTTCCTCTGGCGCTTCGGTTCCTTTGCCAGAAACCTTCGAAGGTGCCAGAGCGTTTGGGCGCCATCGTGGGGCCTTGAGAAAAAACGTAGAAATATTCGAAGTTCACAAAGGCGAAATTTGTTCTCGTGCGTTTTTGTGACTGGTCGATGCACCACACGTTATAATTTATTTGCTTTAAATAATTTATATTTATAACATTATTACCCGGCGATGTACCGGGGAATCGCTAGAAAAATTAGTTACGTTCCAAGGGAAAACCGCGATGAGACCGGGGGCGGCGATAGGTGACCGCGATGAAGCGGGGGTTGACTGTATATATATATCATATAATACCTATATATATATATATATATAAAAAGAATATATATATATATTTATATATATTGTACAGAGCGTGGAAATTACAGCCTGTAAGGGCGAAGAGAACTACTGCGGCGGGCGACGTCTATTTGGCGTGAAAAGTTCTTTCTGGAGTTTCCGGCCTTTT
>CM068956.1:92064703-92088366 GCA_035128595.1 Eptatretus atami | reverse complement strand
GAAAAGAGAGAGATCCACGACGTCGTATATGCGATCGTCGTTGCCCGAAACGTCGTTATGCGGCGCTACGGATTTATATATACTAGTACGTGCCCTTAAAAAATAAAAAATTTAACGAATAACTATTTCAAACCGGAGCAAGAAACAACAACCTGCACAGGCCTTTCTTCGCTCTGCGCTTACCCCGTACGTGCTCTTGATTTCTTGTTCTTGCCGGAAGTTCGCATATCGCAGTTCGATTATTCGCAATTTAGTTTTAATGGCCATATTATTCAATTAGCGCCAACGTATTTTGCCTTTTTCGCAATGTCGTCGCAAGGAAAAACAAAAAGAGAAGAGAAGAGAGGAAAAAAAAAAAAATTAACTTCCTGGTTCGGAGCACACCACTGCACTCTGATGTTACCGAAATTTATGCACCGTCTAATATGAAAATGATCATAACTTGGGGCATAGTGTTTATCTATAAATGCGCATAAGAAATCAGAAAATTATTAGAATACACGAAGTCATCAACTCTCCGGAAGCCCGTACACGTTGTAACCACTACCGGATTTAGGGGTGGCCAGGTGCGGCCATGGCCGGCCGGGGCCCCCCACATTAGGGGCCCCCCACAATTTCGATGACATTTTTTGAAAATCCGTTGAAAAATGTGGCTTCTAAAGTTTTATTGTCGGTGAATGAAGATTGTAAACTCTTTGTAAGGATATCTTTTCAAAATTGTCTGTCATTGTGGGGTCCTTTTCAAGCTTTGGCTTTTTCAAGGCCGTCTTCTGCCACGGTCCACAGAACGGATCAACGTGTCAAAAATTCCGGGCAAGCCTCGGGTATTGGGGCCCGCATTCAGATCTTTTTTTGGATCGATCATCGATGCTTCGGTGTTGAGCGTGACCAACTAAACTACGGCACTGCCCCGCCAGAGCCCCGCAAGCACAGACGGAATATAGAGGTCCAGCGAGAGGAGAGGTGAAAAGGTGAAAGTCGATGTGGTAAAAGTAGGCCAGGCCAGCAGACGCACACGGCCGGCAGGGGTAGTATTGTACACACTGAAACTGCGGCTGGCAGGAACGCTGTCTCAGTACCCTGCTTACTGGCGTGCACAGCACAGTAACACGAGTGTGACTTTCTATGTTCCAGGTGTGTGAAAACATACTTGTTGTTCGTGATTCTGGTACGTTCCACGTGCACTCTGACGATATCTCGGTTTACTCGTACCTACCAGCTGCAGAAACACACATGAGCGGCTTCGGTGCACGACAGGCACAATCCAGGGCTTCACGGAAATATGACAGTGGTGCTCAAAAAGCGGAAACCGTTCCAAGGAAAAAGATGAAAGACACAAGGCCGTCGTCGACAAGACCCAGAAAATCTCAGAGTTTTTCACTCCTGCACAAACAGGCGATTTCGTCCATGACAGAGGCTGGAACACCAACAGAGACGGAACAAGCGGATTTGGCAACGCAACCCCCGCGTCAACATTTGCCCAACATCTCGGAAGGTTCCACCGATCAAGAACATGCATCAGATGAAGAAGCGCGAGATATACTGACTGATCGTGGACTTGGCTTTGCCAATTGCATTGGATGTTGGCCTCCTGAGCGACTGTCGTCAGAGATGATCGACTACTGGGCATCACTAGATTTGAGCCCCTGCAGAATTCGACTGGTCCTTTGATTCATCCATACAGTTCGTTGAAGGTGGGAAACGCTGCTGCTCAAGAATCTTTTTTCCATAGACTACAAAACGGAGTGTCCATGAAAAGGTCCTGGCTTTACTTCTCCACATCAACCAGAAAACTGTACTGCATCGCTTGCAAGCTCTTTGGAGGCGCTACTGCCCTGGTGGGGAAGGATTCAATGATTGGAAGCATGCCAGTCGTTCTATCGAGGTGCATGAGCGTTCGTCAGACAATATTCATCCGCTTGTCAGACAGAGCAACACCGCAGGTATGTAGACACTGAACTCGTCAAACAGGTGAGTGAGATTGTGTCCTATTGGTGGGAGGTGTGAAACGAAGTGTGAGCGTGATATCGTTTCTCGCTGAGCGTGTCTAGCGTTCCGTGGATCGGATGAAATTGTTGGGTCACGGACAAATGGTAACTACCTTGGGTAATGGAATTACTTGCGGAATACGATCCATTTTTGGGCGCAGCACATTCAGAAATATGCCAACCAATGTAGTGGCCACACCAACTACTTATCATCCACGACATGTGAAGAGTTAGTCTCTATCATGGAAAATATGTTCTGGATAACATCGTCACTCGTGTGAAAGAGGCAAAATACTTCTCTGTGTCAGTCGATTCTACTCCTGACATAAGCCACATCGACCAGCTCACTGTTATGTCTACGATACATCTGAGAACGAGGCTCCAGTGGAGCGTTCATACCTTTCTGAGCAACACAGGACACACTGGACTCCAGCAAGCGACTGCATTACTGGATTTTTTGAAAGCCACTGGATTGGACATCGCTAACTGCCGAGGACAATCTTACGATAACACATCTAATATGAGTGGCCGATACAACGGGATGCAGGGAATGATCCAACAGGAGAACCCTCTGGCAATTTATTGTGCCATGCGTGACGCACTCACTGAACTTAGTCGGATCAGTCGGCCGTGGGATGCTGTAGACCTGAGCAGCATTCTTGAATTCGTGGAACAAGTGTATGTATTTTTTACAGCTTCCACGTCGCGCTACGCCAGATTATTTGACGCCCTGAAAGCCAAAGGTCTGCAAGTACCAAAGCGCCTCAGCGACACTCGCTGGTCGACTCATTCTGATGCAACCCGAGCTCTTGTAGACGGTTACAGGAAATCATGGATGTCCTCGATGAAATCGCAAACGATGAACAATTGAAATAGTGAAACAAGAAACACCGCGAGACACTTCACCAAACGATGTGCACGCTCGAGATAGGGTTCTATGCTGGTTTCTGTCTACTGTCCTTGGTAGATTTGATCGTACAAGTAAAACCTTCAGTCGCAAGCTACCGATCTCAACACAGCCGTGCAGCTCTCAAGTCACTGGCGAGCTTCGTGCAGTCATTAGCGATCAGTTTGATACATTCGTTGTTGATGGAGTGGAGCGCTCAGGTACGGAGGAATTCACTCGCGGATCGCGTAGACGAAAGTGTAATGTCCGCCTCGCTCCCTTGGACTACGGACACACTCCAGAAGTAGAACTAGATGCCAAGGAGTCCTTTCGCATCAGTGGATATGTTGCAGTGATCGACGTACTGCTGTCGCAGTTGAAAAGCGTACAAACGCTTACAGTGAGATGAGCGACAGATTTGGATTCCTGCGTGCTCTTGTTCAACTCGAAGTGGAGCAGATTCGAGAGTCATGCTCGAAGCTCGTCGAGCTGTATCGGGAAGATCTATCACCTGACCTCACAGAAGAAATGATTCAGTTCCAAGCCATGATGAAGGCGTCAGAGCCAGACTCGGGCCGTACTGAACCGAGATGTAGAGTTTTCTCATCGAGCAAAAACTCACTGATACTTTCCCAAATGTGGAAGTGCTGCTTCGGATTTACCTCTCACTGATAGTGTCGAACTAGCTCCGGGGAGCGCTCGTTTCGAAACTCAAGCTTATCAAGAACCATCTCGCTCCACGATGGGGCAGCAGAGACTGGTCAATCTGACCATCATTTCAACCGAATCTGATGTGCTCATTCCATGCAGGTTGACAGTATCATATCCGAGTTTGCTGCGCGAAGTCGCGCAGGAAGTTTGTCCATTGATTAAGGCACCGTGTGTATGTTCATTGATGTGGATGACACTGCCGTATATTTGCGGTCGCTGGAAGTCTGCTATTAATCACCATTTCGGATTTCTCTTGCCCAGAGGGTTTTTAGAAGTTAGAAGATTTTTAGTCGAGGTTCGTTAGTATGATTAATTGACAGTGCGTCGTTTGTTATTTTCTTTTATTAGTCCATCTCTATCTCTTACTCTTGCAGCAACAGCATTTTTGTGATTTGATTTTGAAATGGGCTCAGAGATAAGTCATCAGCTCATAGATAAGTCACCGCCACATCAATAACAATCCGTCCATTGGTCATATTGTCAGATTTAATTGTAATTTGTGATTATATGCCAAATCATTCCTGATCAGAGATCTGCCAAATCTATAGATATAAGTTCAGTTGTTGATGAAAAAGCAGTTATAATTTAAGTTGTTGATTAATCTCCAAATTTGGGGCCCCCACAATCATTGTGCCCCGGCCCCCACATGGTAAATCCGGCCCTGGTTGTAACCTGTAATGGGGAACGCGGCTGAGCTTCCCTTCCCCCATCGGCCACGCCACGCAACTACGTGTCTTGTCATTGGTTTGGTAAATAAATGGCCATAACTTGGGAACCCACTTGTCCGATTAATATCAAACCTTGAAAAGGCACATCCCCAGGTCCCCAGCAATTATACCGGGCAAGTTTCAATCAGATCGGACCAGTGGTTGTCGAGAAACAGCGGTCACAGACACACACACACACACACACACACACACACACACACACACACACACACACACACACACACACACACACACACACACACACACATTTGCTGGAATTATAGATAGATGTATGTATTTTATATATGTGTATTATTTATATATATGTATGTATTTACATATACAGTATATGTATTTATGTATACATATAATATTTATGTATATATATATATATACATATACATATATATACTGTATATACATATATATACGCATATATACATTATATATAATACATATATATATACATATATACACATATATATATATATATATATATATATATATAAAAAATATATATATATATATTGTTGCAGCCGTGGAAATTCACAGAACACCATAAAGGTCCTTAGTTCAGTTATTATGCTAAGTGTGTGTTCAGATAGATTTCCCCACAGTTGTTTAATGGGAATTATTCGTGTTATCAGGGCTGTGATCTTTGAGTTAGCCGTTATTCTTTACTATGGTTATTTTGACCAACCGCTTCACACAACACCCTAACCACAAAGCGCCACCAATTAAACAACCACGATCACCTCAACCCTCATAACCACACCACCCGCGTCCACCTCGGCACACGGTTGCCAGAGGCCTGGCATTCGTCGAGCGAAAGCAGGCGGCCCCCGTTCCCTCCCCCGGACGAATGCGTCTCCACGGTGAATTTCACCCTGCAAGGGACAAAGAGAACTACCGCGGCGGCGCGCGTCCCTAATTTGGCGGGAAAACGCTTCCTTCTGGAAGTTCCCGCCTATTCTGGAAGGAGGGCGGGGCGAGAGCGGAGGGGCGGAGCGTGGGAATAAAAAGGGCGCACGGAGCGTTCGCATCTCTCTCTCTTCTCTGGAGTTGCTACTGGGGTTGCTGTTGTTGCTGGTGTGGTTGCTGCCGCTGACGCAGCGTAAGGAGCTGTGCTGCTGCTGCCGGAGCTGCGTGGAGATCTGGGCTCGTGTCCGAGTCGGGAGCTTGGAGGTCAGTCGGTGGAGGTCCGGGCATCGCGAAGGAGACGCGGGCTGGAGGCACAGCCCTGCTGTGTCGCCCGAACCTGCGCGGCGTGTGGGGAGAGCCGGAGAGAGCTCGCCTGCCACGCGGAGGGCCAAGCTCAACCGCGGCTAGCTAGCTGCCGTGGGACGGAACGTCGCGACTCTCCCATCAAGGCACCACGAGGGTGCAGGTAACCTGCAACGGTCTCGTGGGGCCCTTTCGGTCACCAAAGCCCACGTTATAAGGCCACGGCCCAGTCTGACTCCCTTGTCTGTGAGGGGGTCTTTTCTTTGCTTTTCTTTTGAGTGAATGTTGTGGTGCCGAGTCTGATAAGTAAAACCTGCTTAAGTGTACATTAATGATAAACAATAGTCGGTTGTAGTGCTTTTACCTTGCTCGTGTCTTGTCCCCTTCCCCCATTGATTGCATGGCTGTATATGTGCATGTGTGTAAAATAAATGTGCTTGTGTGAATGTTAACCTGTCCGTCGTGTCCTTTTCCCCCATTGAAGTGCCATCTTGTTTCTCGGAATACTAGTTGGTTTTTGAATATCGATAATAGAATCGGGTCGGCGAGGTCAGTGATAATACCCGCTCGGTTACCCAGAACGGAACGAACCGCTTAAGCGGTTCGTGTCCAAACAGGCCTTCGCCGAGGTATGGTCCCTCGGTAGGTTACCCGAGCGAATACTTAGATATATCGATATTCGGCGATTGACCCTGTCGTGCGCGGTAGAATACGGACTGGGCCGTGGTGTGCGTTGACGGCACACCCGTAACTGGTTCTCGGCGTGGTTCTGGGAAGTCACGACTGAATTGCTCGTCCGGTGGGCGTGCGGCTGCTATTAGTGAAAAGCGGTCGTTCGCACGCTGGGCGCGTAGATTCGTAACAATATACATATGTACATATATATATATATACATATATACATATATACATATACATATATATAACATATATATTGTTGTGGGCCGGGGTCCGGTGGCGAGAACGACCACTAGGTGGGGAAGTTACGTCGTCTCCCACCAGACTCCCGGAATTGTAGGCCGTCACTCACGGATAATTCCGTGACGCGGCGGGTTGCTTAACCGACCGTGGACACCAATACCTCAACAGCGTAGCGTGGGTCTTCTGCCAGGTGTAATCAGTTTACCTAGTTAATGTCCTACAATCAGTTTACCTAAAATTTAAAAAAAAGATACTGCCCCTTGTCATTTATTTTTCAACCAATGCACATTGTATAAATTTAATGTGAGTAGTGGAGCCATGCATGGCTCATAACCACATTGGGAATAAAAATTAATTTAGAAAAGTCAAAACTTAAAAACTATTTCAAATAACAAGCATTTGTCACATCCTTTGTCTCAAAAATATTACGTAAGGCTTTCTGCGAAGTTGAACCATGAGGAGACATTTACAGTAAACCCTTAAATATTGCAGAGGTTATGTTCCTGAAAAATATCGCAATATAATATATATTATATATATATATATATATATATATATATATTATATATATATTGTTACGGCTGTGGAAATTCGCAAACATCATAAAGGTCCCATAGGTGAGGTATTTCTGAGTACATGTGTAGTTAGCCCAAACCCATTGTCTAGAGGATTAATGTGATTCATTCGGCTGCGATACTTTGAGTAGAGCGTTTTTCTGTTCTGCTTTATTTTCGAACCAACCACACTTCAACAACAACAACGCGAACCAAGCCACCACTCCAACAACGCCAGCACCGCCACCCTCACAACCACGCCACCATCTCAACCACGCTACCCACAGCAAGGAACGCCATCCTCAGCGGTCTACGTACGACGTTTGCGCGTTGCAAGCCGTCGAACGCGAGAGGGGAGGGGAGAGGTCCCCAGGGCGAGGGTGCGCGTTTTCCCACTATTTTTCCTTGGCCCGCGCCAGATGATTCGCCTCGTCCCACAAGCCGCAGGTGGGAGGGAACGGAGGGAACGCCCCCCTTCTGGAAGCGCCTCGAAGGAAGGTGAGCCGGAACGGGCGTGGCGCCGGGCGTATAAGAGGCGGAGGCGGCTGAGGCTTCTCTCTCTCTTCTTCGTCGATGCTTCTGCTTGAAGGTTCTTTGTTCTCTCTTGGTCGGCTCTTTTCTCTCTTGTCTCTCTTCTTCGTCGATGCTTCTGCTTGGAGGTTCTTTGGTTCTCTCTTGGGTCGGCTCTTTTTCTCTCTTGTCCGCTCTTCTTCGTCGATGCTTCTGCTTGGAGGTTCTTTGGTTCTCTCCTGAAGGCGTCGAGAGGCCGGTGCGGGCGGGCGCGAGGCGCGGCGGAAGAGAGCTCGCGGACCACGGCGAGTGACGGTCGGCCAAGGACTTAAACACCAGGGAAGTCGACTTCCAATTTCTTTTGGGTTCTGTGTGAACGTGTGTGTGGCGCCGTGTCTCGTGAAGTAGAATTGTGTAAGTGGTCCGTGTGTCGCGTAATCGGTCGTAGCTCTGCGTCTTTTGTTCTATGTGATATATGTGCATTTTGCTAATTGTGACTGTAAATACATGCTGTGTTTTATGTGTGCTATTTGTGTCTGTCGTTGTAAAATAAATGCGTCTTTGTTGAATTCTTCCCCGGTCGCTGCGTCCTTCCTTCGTTGGTCTCCATCTTGTTTCACGTAAGGGTTCGTCGTGGGCGCGGGCCGCCCGATAATTAATCTGAACCGTCAAGGCCGACGATAACACCGCTCGGTTATCCCGTTAGCCCGGAACGAGCCGCTTAAGCGATCGTGTCCGAAGTCGGCTGTGGCGAGGTACAACCCCTCGGTAGGTTACCCGTGCGGGTACTTAGGTATATCGACTTTCGGCGATTCACCCTATTCCGCGCGGGTAGAATGCGGACTGGGTTGTGGTGAGGCCGAAAGGTCCACCGTGACTGGATCCCGGCGTTAGCCGGGAGGGTCACGACTGAATTGTCGTCCGGTGGGCGAGGCGGCCGCGATTCGAGTCACGTGGCCGATCGCACGCCGACGGGCGCGAATTCGCAACAATATATATATATATATAAAATATAATAGCTGTAGCAAGTCACAGATCAAAATCTGGCCTGACCTGACAATTGTGTGCCAGCTCCCTGATTAATTTCCCTGCCGGTGGAGATTAAATGGGACGTGGAATTTAATTGTGTAGGTATTTGATGGGTGTTAATTTAAATAATCTTCATGGGAAAATAATCGGGTTTGCACAGATTCGGGAATTGAAAAAATTAAGCTAATGAAGTGTGGGAATAGTGCAGTCATAATGGGCCAAATGGCCTCCTCCCTGTATCTAAGAATACTTGCGTGTCCTTATTTATATAATTGCTGTTTTACTGCATATGTATATGAAGTTGACCCGTAAATTTGTTCAATTGTTGAAGTCATATTCCACATGCAAGGCCTTACTCTTTGTCAGCCACACTTCTGTACTTGGCCATGATTCATGGATCGAGTTTTGGCCGGAGGACGCAGAATGCAATGGAGAAGCAAGAGAATTTGCAAGAAGAAGAGATATTTTGAGGATGAGGTCTTGCTGGGTTGTCGGACATAAAACGTGGTTTTGGACTCTTGTGAGTTTCAAATAGTCATCATTTGGCAATCTTTTATGTGAACATCACAAAAGTCACCCATAATTTTATCTACTTCTATGAACAGTTTTTCTCTAATGTGTCTGGCAGTCTTAGAACTGCACATACACAAATTTCTCCATATTGAATAAGTAATGTTCTACATGATGACATAAAAGTAATAAACTGAACATACAGTTTAACATGAAAACCAAACCAAGAAAGCTGTCCAAGCCATGTGGGTTGTATGTAACATTTCAATGAATTGCAGTAGTTCAGAAAATCAATTTTTTAATCTCTCTTTTTTGAATATCCATCTATTTTTAACATAATCATTCTGTTACCTTTAACTTTCTTAAGGTTTATATGAACCTCAAGCCCAAATACTTATTTTCCCACAAGAGGATCAAGCAGTTTCATGTAGTTTGATAAAGTGCATATTTTCATTGTTTAATCCTTTCAACAATTTTTATATCTCCTTTACTGTTAATAATTTGGACATAATACATTCTACAGTAAGACAAGCAATTTATTCTGTATTTTAATGTCATTCTTGTTTGTTCATGTAGTCCATACACTGGCAAATACAATTTTATCATGGTTTGACATGTTTTGTAGAACCATCATCTCACAAATGCTTGTTGGAGCAGAAATAATTTACAAATCGTTAAATGACTGCATCATTACAGAGGCACAACTGTGCAACTGATGCCCCTGAGCATTAGGGCAAGAATTTGTAACTTGGGTAGAGTTCCACGTGACACACACACAGTGACCAATATTTATTTTTGGAAGACTGTGGCATCGAACATGTCTACCAGTCAAAGTGAGCAGATAAGATACCCGGCTAAAACTCCAATCACAGGAACATTGATGTGAAACCATAAATGTGCTCGCCATTCCTCAAACCACCAGGTTGACAGTTTACAGTTGGATTGAGAATCAAACCGAGGCAAGACAGCTCAAAAGGAAGTACACTAACTCTGAACTATCCTTTCAGTCCTTTGAGCAATAAAAAGTTATTTATTACCTCCGCCACTAAAGGTGGGTGGAGGTTGTGTTTTCACCCCTGTCTGTTTGTCTGTTTGTTTGTCTGTGAGCAGGATATCTCAAAAAGTTGCGGACGGATTCGGATGAAACGTGGTGGACATGTTGGGTGTGTGACAAGGACTAATTGATTAGATATTGGTGATGATCCGGATCTGGATAAGAGAATTTTTAAAGTGATTCTTCACCATTGAGAGATAGGGCCAAAAACAATATCGAGCACGATATCTCAAAAATAAAAGTTGTGGACGGATTTGGAAGAAATCTCGTGGACAGGTTGGGTGTGTGACAAGGACGAATTGATTCTTGGTTGATGACAAAACTTGGTGGATGTGTTGGTTAGATGACAAGAACAAGCTAATTAGATTTTGGTTCAGGTCCCGATGCAGATCCGGTCTTTCAGTGGGACACAAAACGTAAACTGTTCAGCCTGGCGGAGATATGTACTCCACATAGTGCCGTTTGAGTTGGAACTGGTTTTATCAGCAGTCTTGGGAATTATATATTTTCTGCAAAATGCTATTTCATACACTTTTGGTTCAGGTACTCACTAAACCAACTTCCACTCCTATTATCATATTGGCAGAAATTTTGACCTGTCAATGGATCATGAACTATGCTTTATCTGGCAAAATGTAAACTCACTTGTTGTTAATAGGATCTGAGTTGGCTCATATGGCAGAGCTTCTGTATTGTAATCTGAGGATTTTAGTTTCAAGTTATGGCCTCATTGGGAAGTATATTTAATTGTTGAGGAAGATGTGTTCATGGCACAATTATCCTTGGGATGGTACTTGTATCTGCAGTGGGGCAGGTAACTCAGAATGATGAACATGCATATTTAATAATGATTTTATCAGCACAACAATGTTGCTCATACTTATACATAATTGAGCAGCACCATCATACACACAATATCAATTTATTTGCAACATTTTAGAAGGTTATTTGGAAGAGGAAAGTTCATACAAAAAATATTTATTATGCAGCGAGTTTTCAACATGTGGAACAGTACACAACAATGGTAGGAGAATCAGAACAGGTCTATTAGCTGGTGTTGCACACTTCCTGTGCTCCCATCCTCAAACTCAGCAATACATGATCAAGCCTCCAAGTTTGTGATGTAATTGATCTAATACAGTTTAACTGCAAATGGAGATGAATTTGAACAACTCAGTCCACCCAGAATATCCAGTTTCTAAGACAAGTTATGTGTATCAATGACCACACACACAACACACACACACAAACACACACACACAACACACACACACACACACACACACACACACACACCACACACACACACACACACACACACACACACACACACACACACACACACACACACACACACACACACACACACACACACACACACACACACACACACACACACACACACACACACACACACACACACACACACACACACACACACACACACACACACACACACACACACACACACACACACACACACACACACACACACACACACACACACACACACACACACAACACACACAACACACACACACACGTCTGACATGTTTTTATTAATTGTGCAGTATCAGCTCGTCCTCAAATATAATATAAGGATATCTGTAAATTATGTTAATTTCACAACATCCAGTATTGAACTTTATTGAAATTGTAAACCTCACAACATACAGTGGTTCCCTGACCTAAAATAAGAACCTTAACCTGTCAGCAATTGACTGGTTTCCTGAACACACAGATTATTGACTACTTCTACCAATTATCATATTGGCAGTTGATTTGGATGTTTTGATATAAAGTCGACTCAAAGGTCAATCAAAGCGGCTTCCCTAATTGCTGACCTCGAAAGGGTCATGTATCACATGTATCAAAAATAATGTGTGTGTGTGTGTCCTTCATAACTCCAAAACCATGAAACCTAGCAGCTCAAAACTTTTCATTCATACTCGGAGAACTCCAAGGGAGTGCATACATAAAAAACTGGGTATTTGGGTAAGTTAAACACCCCTTTTGAAGATAATTAACAGGGTGTTCATCATAAAAAAAAACCTTTACCAAGTTGGGTGGCGTGCCGTCTTGGTCAGCTGTCTGCCGCCTGGCAGGGGTCTTAAGCCGCCATTTTGTTTCAGCCTGCTCAAAAAGGCCTTGACTTGGAGCAGGCCGCAATGGTTTCTATATGCTAAAGCACTCAAAATTGATTTTTTTCACTTTCCTCACTCATGTCATCAAATGCCTGATCCTCAAACATACAAATCGCTGTATACCTTGCTTTTGTAGGTGCTATAGCTTTCAAATTAGGAGCTTGGAGCAATTGTATGCATTACAGTGCCTTCAGAAAGTATTCACACTCGACCTTTTCACCTTTTGTTGTGTTACAGCCTGAATTTAAAACGGATTAAATTTACATTTTTTGTCACCAACTTCCACAAAATATTCCATAATGACAAAGTGAAAGCATGTTTTTAATTTTTTTTTACACATTTATCGAAAATGAAATACACAAATATCTAATTACCTCTGCCACCGAAGGTGAAGGAGGTTATGATTTCACCCCTTTCTGTCTGTTTGTATGCCTTGTGTTGGCTTAATGGTTGGGGTGGTGGGCTTGGGATCTGAGGATCCTGAGTTCAATTCCCACTCTGCTGTTGAATTAATACCAGGTGGGGTTGACTCTGCCTGCCATCCTTCTGAGGTTTGCAAAAATGAGTACCAGCTTTCTGGTATTCTGTGTCAGAGTGGTGACCCATCCCGGATTGTGTCCAATTGCCAAGGAGACTGCTTAAGCAGCACCAACACTCTGCACAGAGTATGGTCCCAACGGATGGATGGATGTCTGTTTGTCTGTGTGTTTGTTTGTTTGTGTACAGGATATCTCAAAAAGTTGTGGACGTATCCGGATGAAATTTTGTGGACAGGTTTGGTGTGTGACAAGGACGAATTGATTCGATTTTGGTGAAGATCCAGATCCGGATGTGGATCTGATCATTTTTTAAGTGATTATTCACCATTGAGAGATAGGGCCAAACACGATATAGTACTGTATAGCATGATATTTCAAAAATGTAATGGGCCCGATATGTTCTCGTGGATCAGGCATTAAGTGGTGGAGGTATGCGCTCTACTCAGTGCCCTTATAGTTTGCCTAAGT
Organism: Eptatretus atami; assembly: GCA_035128595.1. Taxonomy (NCBI): domain Eukaryota; kingdom Metazoa; phylum Chordata; class Myxini; order Myxiniformes; family Myxinidae; genus Eptatretus; species Eptatretus atami. The sequence goes on along the minus strand of CM068956.1, from coordinate 92,075,121 downwards.
ATTCAGCGGCCTGAGTCAATACTTCGTAGAAGCGCCTTTGGCAGCAATTACAGCTTCAAATCTTCTTGGGTATGTCTGCATCAGCTTCGCACATCTGGATTTGGGGATTTTCTCCTATTCTTCCTTGCAGATTTGCTCTAGCTCTGTCAAGTTAGAAGGGGAGCGTCGGTGAACAGCAATCTTAAAGTCTTTCCACAGATTCTCAATGGGATTCAAGTCTGGGCTTTGGCTGGGTCACTCGAGGGCTTTCACGTTCTTGGTCTAAAGCCATTCCAGTGTTTCTTTTGCTGTATGCTTGGGGGTCGTTGTTCTGTTGGAACATAAATCTTCACTGCAGTCTATTGTCTTTTGCACTCTGAAGCAGGTTCTCCTCAAGTATTTGCCTATATTTGTCTCCATTCACTGTTCCCTCTATCCTTACAAGTCTCTCAGTCCCTGTGTGGAGGAAAAATTATCTTACAGTAGCATAATGGTTTTTCAGGGTAATGGTAAATGAAAATGTAGCCTAATTAAGGATATTTGATAATTAACCTTGAAAGTAAAGGATTTTTTTAGCACATAACACAATGTATTGATGAAACACTTTAAGGGGAAATGTCTGATTGAAATAAAAAATGAATATTACTTTTGTTGCTTATGAAATATATCTACTTTAAGTACAGGGTGTCCCAAAAATCTCCATACATAGGGAAAAATTAACACTTTTAGCAAAATGTAACTTTATTTACAAAATGTTCTCGACATGATTGCCATTTCTTTGTAAACACCCACAAAGTCGTCTCTCCCACTCATGGTGAACTCGTGTCAACACATCTGGCGCTATGCAAGTAATTCCACTTCAAATGTGTTCCTTTAAATGATCCTTGTACACCATGGTCTTCAAGTACCCCCACAAGTAAAAGTTGAGTGGGTTGAGATCTGGGGATCTCGCAGGCCACTCCACGGGGCCACGGAGACCAATCCAAGAACGCGGAAACTGTTGATCCAATCATCGGCGTACGCAGATACCATAATGAGGTGGTGCATCGTCCTGCTGGAAATAACGTGGGAATTCTCCAGCCTCGTTTAAGAGGGACGGCATGATGTCTTGCAGCATGTTTAGATAAATGTCGGCATCTAAGATTTGTGTCAATGAAAACAGGTCCAACAATTTTGTTGCCCCATATCCCGCACCATACCATCACTTTTCCAGCACCTTGAATTTTTGACGGACTCCTCCAGTTCAGGTTGGTATCACTCCAGTAACGTAAGTTTTGGGATTGACTTCTCCATTGATATAAAAATTGGCTTCATCAGTAAACAGGATCCCAGCTGTGAAGTTTGCATCACCGTCTAATTTATTTCGAGCCCATTCGCAAAATTCCAACCTCCTATCTGGGTCGTCGTCACTAAGATGGTGGAAATTTGCATTTTGTATGGATGCCATTTTTCTTTTCTCACGATGCGCTGGATACTTGATCTCCTAACACTGCTTTCTGCAGACAATCGTCGTATTCTTTTTTGGGACTCCTTGCAAACGCTGCCAGCACCACGTCGGTGTTGCCTTCGTCAGTGGATGTTCGTGGACGTCCACTTCTCAGTTGGTCTGCAACCCTTACCAGTCTTTCTGAACTTCTCAATAACTTGGCAACAGTGTCGTGTGTGATGTGCTTGCCATGTTTCCTGTTAAAGTCGATTGCAACCTTGAGACAGCTTCCTGAACCAGCCATGAGAATGATTTCAATACATTCTTCTTTTGACAAAAGCATTCTTGAAGGGAATCTGAAAAAAAGAAGATATAAGCTATGTATGAAGAATTTCGGGAGACATTTTGCTGAAAGTGTTAATTCTCCTATGTATGGAGACTCTTGGGACACCCTGTATTATTGATTTATTTTATTAGTTAACTTGAATAAAGCCCGGACAAGCTCCATGGAAATGTATATGAGTCTCATGGAGATATAATTGATATAGCAGTATATTCTTATTCAACTTAAAACTATAAATGTAAGCTGGTAATGGTTGGAACGACATTTAAAGGTTTTGCTTCCAAACCACTCACCCAACAAATATTGCCTGCCAGGCAAGCCAATGGAATGTTTTGTGATAAAGCAAGCCTGCTACGAGTCGGGGAGTTTAGCCTTCCTCCAAACTATACTGGTCCTATTTCTTATACTCCTTTATTACCAGCTGCATTGGAATGTTTTATCAGCCTGAGAAACACCTCATCATGCCATTTGGATGTTAGTATAATATTCAATATTAAGGGATCCACATATATATATTTTATATATATATATATATATTATATATATATATATTATATATATGTTCACGAAAAAAATTTTCAAGAAAAAAATAAGTGACCACGATATTTCGTTATTGTTGTGTGTCTGTCTGTCTGTCTGTCCCGAGCATAGCTCCGTGGTTTTGATCCGATCCTGATAAAATTTTGGTGGGAGGTTATATCATGATCTAGTTGTGTTTTCCTGAGAATGGGCATGGTGCGCCCATTATGGGCGGAGCCACGCCCAAAAATCATGTTTTTTAGGGGGTAGCCGATTTCAATTTGCATCTTCTCCTGGGGGTTTGAAGAATCTGACAGGGGTTTCGTATTTGGTTACCCAATGGCACCTGCATAGCCCCACGGAGCTCGATTTTTCATTTTCATCCCAAGGTCAAGGTCACAAGGTCACGAACTTAGAAAATGGCAATTTTGACATAAAAAATTTCTTCTCCGAGCGGTTTGTCGAATCTGGCTGGGTTTCAGTATTTGGTTACCCAATGGCACCTGCATAACCCCACGGAGCTCGATTTTTCATTTTCGTCACAAGGTCACGAACTTAGAAAATTGCGAATTTTTTTAGTAGCGATTTCAATTCATCTTCTCCAGGGTTTGTCGAATCTGGCAGGGTTTCGGTATTTGGTTAGCCAATGGCACCTGCATAGCCCCACGGAGCTCGATTTTTCTATTGTCCCAAGGTCAAGGTCACAAGGTCACGAACTTAGAAAATTGCGAATTTTCACATAAACATCCATCTTCTCCGAGGGGTTTGTCGAATCTGGCAGGGGTTTCGGTATTTGGTTAGCCGAATGGCACCTGCATAGCCCCACGGAGCTCTATTATCATTTCCGTGTCAAGGTCACAAGGTCACGAACTTAGAAAATTGCGAATTTTGACATAAAATCATGCGACCGCCCAAACTTTGAGAGCTAGGATGACAATATTTTTATGCATAATCTTGAGGTCATTCCCCACCTAAAGTCTTGAAACCATTTGCTCTATCTCGAACACCTTCCCGTGGCGTCCCTTCAATTGTTTTTACGCTGATTTCATCAAAGTATGGATAATCCGAGGAGTGCGAAATGCCATATAGCCTATATGACGTTATATTGTTCCTGGAATGTTCCAGAGGAAGTTTTGCACCAAGGTCATAATCCTTGACCTTTGACCTTTAAAGTTCACAAAGGTCAAATTTTCAAAGTTGTGGGAATCGAACCGGGTTTTCGACCTTCTTCGACGAACTAACTCCAATAAGCTATAGCACGTATCCTATTTCCTTATTTTAATGTCCACAACATTGTTTTGTGACCTTTAAAGGTTATGCAAAGGTCAAATTTTGAAAATTTGAACGAAACCGGGTTTCGACATTTTGCAGCTAATAACCTGTTACTCGTACCACATCATGTTGATCATTTTTATAACGTGGTCAAACATTATCACATTGTCTCATCCTTGACTTCTGAAACAATCTACATCGTCAAATACCGCTCTTGAACCATCGTCGTTTTCAGACTTGTGTATATATATATATATATATATATATATATATATTCTGTGTCTGAGAGTCCAGCTGAACCATTTTGATGCTAGTCTGGTCCCACTGGAATGTCTGTGTTTCATGTTCTCCCTCACCTTATCAAGTTCCTGGTTGTGAAATTATCATCGAGCCTTCAATGTTTATGTTGACCTTTGAATACTCACCCTCCCTTCTGATCAAAGCTAGACGCTGTAGTCCTTCATCTTGAGTATCACCAGGTGGCTCCCCCCAATCTTACCCTCCCCATTCTGCCGAGTATAAATATGGACTCGGATCCATATCTTATTGGAGAAGAGGACAAAGCATGTCGCTTTGATGTTGTGTTATTTAATTCCGCTTCTCTCCATGGCCATGCTTTATTAATAAATGCTTCAAACTCTTTGAGAAGAATTGAATTCTTCGACACCTGCTGCTGAAAAGCATCCCATAGCATGATGCTGCCATCACCATGCTTCACGGTCGGGATGGTGTTGGATGGGTGATGAGCTGTGTTTGGTTTCCGCCAGATATAGCGCTTTGCATTCAGGCCAAAGAGTTCAATTTTCGTCTCATCAGACCACATAATCTTTTGCCTCATGCTCTGAGTGTTTCACATGCCTTTTAGCACACCCCAGGTGTGCTATCATGTGCCTTTTTCTCAGGAGTGGCTTCCATCTGGCCACTCTCCCATGAAGCCTCGATTATTTTGAAGTGCTACAGAGATTGTTGTCATTCTGGCAGGTTCTCCCATCTCAGTAGCTCCATGTTCTGGGTAGTTCCATAATCTTTCCATTTCCTAATGATGGAGCTCACTGTGCTCTTGAGAACTTTCAACACTCTAGAAATTGTTTTATGCCCTTCCCCAGATATATTCCTCCTCAAACTTCTACCTCTGATTTCTTCGGACAGTTCCTTGGACTTCATAGTGGAGTTTCTGCTCGGACATGCACTGTCAACTGTGGGACCTAATATAGAAAGGTGTGTTTATTTCTAAATCATGTCCAATCAATTGAATTGGCCACAGGTGTACTCCAATTTAGTTGTAGAGACATCTCAAGGATGATCTAAGGAAATTGGATGCACCTGAGCTCAATTTGGAGTATCACAGCAAAGGGGTTGAATACGTATTGACGCAAGACATTTCATCTTTTCATTTTAAATTAATTTGTAAAAATTCCTTTAAAAAAAATTACAATTTGACATTATGGGGTATTTTTTGTAGATAAGTGACAAAAAAATTTCATTCAATTCATTTTGAATTCAGGCTGCAATACAACAAAATGTGAAAAAGTCAAGGAGTGTGAATACATTCTGAAAGCACTACATTATTTTTTTTTCCATGCAATTTTTCCCTACTCCTCTGATCTCCCAAGGTAAATCGCTGACAAAACTTTATCGGCAGATCAATGTTTAACGCACAATGCCACCTTACTAGGGATATTATTCAGGCATTTTCTCGCATTTCATAACTTATGAGCCACCACCTATTGACATCTCCGATGGTAGATCCACATACTCAATCTACATATTACTAAAACTCTCATCTTGCATATATAGTAGACTAGCGTAAGTCGGCAGCGTGTAACTCGTCACTTCGCCTAAGTCGGCAGCGTCAAAAAGTGCCGAATTTATCTCATGTTAAATCCCTTTAATAAAGGGTCATCCTCTGTAAGTCGTCATCTCTAAGTCGTCACTTCGTCTAAGTCGTCAGATGTTGTCCGTTCCCGCGTAATGGAAACTCAAGTAAATTACCACTCCTAACTCGTCACAGGAAATGCTGCCTGTGAGAAGCCCGATTTCATGGAATAGTGATGCTCGCTCATTGGTTTACACCACCAGTGATGGCTATTTATAAGCGTACACATGTTGATCGCACTGCAGGCAGGACAATGGCGACTAAGCGTAAGCTTACAACTAAAACCTTCCAAGAAAAATACGACATTATCCAGTTTTGCGAGGCAAACCCACTGATGAAGAAAACAGCCATAGCTGAGAAGTTGGACATCAAACGGCAGACATTGAACGATATCTTGAAGAATAAGGGCAAGATATTTGGACAAGTGGAGATCGCGAGGCCGGTGGTAAGTGTGAAACGCGTGAAATGTGTGTCCTTTGAAGATGTCGATGACGTGCTCATCATCTGGTTTCGGCAAATGTCGGCTCAACCAAATATTCGGTTGGACGGTGAAATGTTGCTGCTGAAGGCACGTAAATTCGCTGCGGACCTCGGGCATGATGATGCCTAGACTTGCCGATGCACTGGATAGACAGATTCAAAGTGAGGTGGGGAATCGGCAAGGTCAAGAAGTGCGGCGAATCAGGCAGCGGCCGCCTGGAGTGCGATGCGCCGATACTGTCTTTCGGTGGAGGATTGCCCAGACAACATCATGGAATACAATGACCGGTTTGAGTCCTTTCTCCATGCACCCAGATGCCCAAGAGTTTGAGGCAGTCAAACATAACGGATTACTTCGCGAAGGAGTAAAGGATCGATCGAGCTTCGTGTTGAAGTCCGATCATGGTTTTATATTGGCTTGTTTTGTACATTACCGCACTCACTTACACATAGGCATTGAGTGGTAATCATCACCACGATGACTGTGTGCATGTAATTTGTACATACCACACCGATGGTATATGAGTTGTCTTACAGTTGTTCATTATCTTTACTTTTGATAAACTGATTCATGAATCCATCTCTGCTTGATCACTTTCCAATCACCAATGAACCCCACCTATGCCCCGAGGATTGTGTTTTCCTTTTGGTACAATAGCCGGCTCTCACACATACGTGTCCCGGCCACGCGCGACTTCATCCTTACCCCACAGTCATCATAATGTTCCATATGAGTAAGTCGTCACATTTCTAAGTCGTCACTCTTTTCTCGGTCCGATGGTGACGACTTACGCCAAGTCTACTGTATGTATGTATGAATGTTACCAAAATCAGCCAAAACGGTACATGATAGCACAAAAATTTTAGGGCCACCTTACTCACCATTCCCCTGTGGTGTGCAGTATCAAGTTTCATTAAAATGGGCAACGAAAAAATTACTAAAAAATCAATTCCGATTCAGTCAAGCACTCTTCAGGAGTATTTGATCAATGCAAACAACCTCATCATTGTGTTTATCTATAAATGCGCATAAGTAATCGAGAAATTATTAGAATAACAAGTCATCACTATCCGGAAGTCCGTACGTTGCAACCCGTAATGGGGAACGCGGCTGAGGTTCTCTTCCCATAGGCCACGCCCACGCAGCAACGTGTCCTGTCATTGGTTGGTAAATAAATGGCCATAACTTGGGAAGCACTTGTCCGATTAATATCAAACCTTGAAAAGGCACTCCTCAGGTCCCCAGCAATGTAGTTGGCAAGTTTCAATTAGATCAGACCAGTGGTTGTCGAGAAACAGCGGTCACAGACACACACACACACACACACACACACACACACACACACCACATTGCTGGAATTATATATAGATACCTAACTTCGCGCGGACAGAAATACCGAGAGTTTATACCTTGAGGGAACTTGTACGGAACGAGCCGTTAGGCGTGCTCGTCCCGTGTGCGTTTTGCCGAGCGGTTTTAAATCGCCAAGTTCCGTCGGACCAGATTATCACTTTTATCGGCTTTAATAGCCAGTTAATTCCCAAACACGTAGTGGCAGTCAATGTAAGGAAAATGACGCAAAGAGCAGATCAACATTTAAACAATGGGACATTTATTCACAATGGTACGTACGTAAGCAGTCAAGGAATGGGGGGGGGGGGGGATGGGGACATGACACGAGCAACAAGCAAGCGATCAATGGGGGGATGGGGACAAAACACGAGCAAAAAGCCTACAGCCGAGGTCTATGCGATAATGTGCACGCAATCATGCACTTAACCAGCAATTCTACTTAATATGAGACAAGGGCCACAGACTTCCATACAAAACCCAAGGAAAAGAAATAGGGCTCGTGAGCCTTTAATGGTACTCAGAGCCGGGATGACCAAGGACTCCAAAGACCGGGCTGGTTACCTGGCCGCCCTTGGTGGCGATCGACGGTCTTCGGTCGGCGACCCTGTGTATATCTTCCACCTGGGGCGTCACGAAACGCGCCAGTCGCTTGAGCAGCTTGGCGGGCGGCTCTCCTCGGTCGCTTGGCCTTCCCCGCGGCCTGGTCGATCGGGCCTGGCCGACGACGCTTCAGAGGAGCGAACGGGCCTTGCTCTCTTAGAGTTGATGCTCTTTTAGGACCTGTTCACTCCTCAGCGCCGCTCGAAGCTCTCAGGGCGTCTGCCCGGACCGTGACGCAGCTTCGATGCGCCTTTCTCTTCAGCGACTCCAAACTCCGTCTTCTGCCTTGCGTCTCGATCCCGCCCAACTCCTGACGCTCCACACCAACTCCAACTCCCACTCCACTTGCTCTGGCGACACGTCTCCGCCTTTTTATCGGGTGGGGTGCCCGCCCTTCGACCTTCACCAGAGGCTGGCTCCGACTACTTTCACCTCTGCCCTTTCACCCTGGTGGAAACCCCATTTCGGATTGGCTGGCTTTTTCCGAGGCAGAGCCCATTTTGATCCGAATATGCAAATCAGCCGTTTCACGGCTGTTTGCACACGGACGTTCTGATTGGCCAGTCCTTTCCGAGGCAGAGCTCATCCTGATCCGAATATCTAAATCAGCCGCTTCGCGGCTTGTTTGCCAACGGACGGTGGAATGTGGCCTCCAATGCGACGCGGCGTGTCCGTGTCAACGGCATTTTACCGCTGTCGCTGAGGAGGGCGTGATGGTGTCGCGATGTTGATGGCGCTGTCGAGAAGATGGCGGTGTTGTGGAGTTGATAGCGTTGTTGAGATGTTGTTGAAAATAAAGACAGAAAATAATAAGGCTACCTCAAAGATTCACAGCCCGGCACATGAACAAGACCCGTTATACATCGGTGGGGGAATCTAACCTAAAACACGTACTTATCGAAATAACTGATCTTGGGGAACCTGAATGGTGTTCTGTGAATTTCCACAACCGCAACAATATATATATATATATATATATATATATATATATAATATATATATATAATATATATACGTATATATATCTTCTTCTTCTTCTTTCGGCTGCTCCGTTAGGGGTCGCCACAGCAGATCATCCGTTATGATCCGCATACTGATTTGGCATAGGTTTTACGCCGGATGCCCTTCCTGACGCAACCCTGGTCGCCTCTTACAACACAGGGATAAGGATTGGGTTTTGCCATGATTCCGGGCTGCCCTACACCCTCTCATAGCGCGGCCAGCGCAGAGCTCCCGTCCTCAAGCGATTCTCCAACCCAAGCCTCCGAGTAGCCGGATTACAGGCGCACGCCACTACGCCCGGTTATATATATATATATGTATATATAAATGTATATATGTATAATATTATGTATAAATATATGTATAAATATATATATATATTATATATAATATATATATATAATACATAAATATATACACTACCGAGTCAAAATTTTAGAACACCCCCATTTTTCAGTTTTTACTGAAATTTAAGCAGTTCAAGTCCAGTGAATAACCTGAAATGGTACAAAGCTAAGCAGTAAACTGCAGAGGTTAAGAAAAAGCTTAGGTTACCAAAAAACTGAAATATAATGTAAATTTCAGTTGTTAAAAAAGGCCCTTTTCAGGGAATAAGTAATGGGTTAGCACCTGCAGCTGTTCTGCAGCAATGGAAGTAAATTACACCTTGAAAGTTGATGCAAACAATTCCTAACAAGTGTCCCAACTTTTGTTGATTAGTTACAAACCCTCTGTCTGTAGAAAAGCAGTTTGTATTGGAACAGACTGTGTTGCTACCCACTCTGAAGCATTATTTGGACAATATTGCACTCCAGGAAGTAGTGTATTGCTATCATAAATGACGAGAAAAAGACAATTAACAAAGGAAGACAGACAGACTATTATCTCGATGTGACTAAAACTCTCATCTTGTATGTATGTATGAATGTATGTTCGCCGAAATACAGCCAAAATGGTACATGATATCGCAAAAATTTTAGGGCCACCTTAATCACTATTCGCCTGCGGTGTGCAGTATCAAGTTTGTTCAAATCGGGCAAAGAAAAAAAAATTATTAAAAATCAATTCCCAATTCAGTCAAGCACTCTTCAGGAGTATTTGATCAATGCAAACAACCTCTAGCGGTATAGTTCGCTGGAGCTTTTTTTTCTTCTTGAAATGATTTTTTTCATCAACCGTTGTCACAACGGGAACCCAACGGGTTCACAGGTCATCCAGTAGCCCTTAAAAGTGTAGATCTTTCCTTTAGAGAAATTGCAAAGAAGCCAAGGTGTCAGTGAGTACAGTTTCTCACACAATCAAAAGGCATTTGGAAACTGTAGGAAACACTGACAGGAAGAGGTCTGGCAGACCCAAAGCCACAACACAATCAGAAGACAAGTTTCTGAGAGTCAACAGCTTGCGTGATAGGCGGCTCACAGGACAGCAGCTTCATGCACAGCTTAACACTGGTCAAAGTAAGGAAGTCTCAGTTTCAACTGTGAAGAGATGACTTCAAGCTGCAGGTTTGACAGGTTGAGTGGCAGTAAGAAAGCCATTGCAAAGATGGCAAAATAAGAAAAAGAGG
>CM068956.1:92003441-92038512 GCA_035128595.1 Eptatretus atami | reverse complement strand
AGGGAAGTGAACCCCTCCCACACCATCCACCCTTCGCTCTCGTTGTGGGCCGCTGGACCCACTTTGGGTTAGAGATCGCTGAACTCTGGGGAGGCCATCTTGAGGCTTCGTTGGGCTCGACACAGGACGCTAGCTCTCCTTATTCCCCTCCGGGAAGGGGAACGTAGGGGTTGGAGTAGGCTAGGTGACACGATAGGTTAGCCGAACAAGGACGATAAAGGGGTTAGGGGACGATTATAGTGGGGAGAAAGGGTAAAAATAAAAACAACAAAAAAAAAAATAAGTTGGGCTAAATTGGGTTTGAATTAAGGGGTTGGTATGGACAGTGACAGGCAAAGGCGATAGGGGAGGGAGACAGGTAGGTAGGTCCGAGCCCGCCTTCCGAGTGGCCAGCACCACCGCACTCCCCCACCAACCTCCACTGCACGGCAAGAGGCCGGCCAACTTCATCCGCAGCTGTTGTTTTGCTGCGAGGCCTGTACGCCGGATCGTCAGCAGCTGTGTTACTGCAAGGCCTGTGCCGGTCGGATCGTCCGCCGGCTGTGTTTGCCTGCTCACCTTTGCCATGCCTTGCCTGCCTGCCTTTGCCATGCCATGCCCACTGCCCATGTCATCTTGCCCCCGTTTCAATTTTGCTTTGCCCCCCTTGTTCATTGCCATGTGAGCCAGGATCGTCGTTACAACAGTTTGCAAGCTGCAGGAACTGTCTTTGGCAGCTACAACACGGGCCTGCAGTGGCGGCCCGTGCGCCGGTTGACTCTTTGCCCTTTTTCCTGCAGAGTCCATTGATCCTGGGCCATGGTTTAGTGTAAATTTGTAAGTTAAGGTTAAGTTGTGTATTGTAAATTTGAGTGCGCCCCCGCATGTCTGTCTTGCGCCGGCAATTTTATTTAAGTCGTCCGTGTGAGTGAGTTTGTTTAGTTAGTTACTCAGCCCTCAGGTTATTTATTTGGGGACACGAATACCATGAATGTCGCACTCAGGGATCCGAAGGTAAAACGTACTAGGGGAGAACTACACATGATGGCACACGATAATTTGACGACTCGGGACGAGTCTGTAAAAAGGGAGGGGGTAGTGTTACGGCTGTGGAAATTCGCAAACACCATTCAGGTCCCGTAGGTGAGGTATTTCTGAAGTACATGTATAGTTAGCCCAAACCCATTGTTTAGAGGGAATTAATGTGATTTATTCGGGCTGCGACACTTTGAGTTAGTCGTTTTCTGTTCTTTCATTATTTTCGAACCAACCACACTTCAACCTCAACCACGCCACCACTCCAACAACGCCAGCACCGCCATCTCACAACAACCACCACCATCTTCGCCACTACCCACACCAACGAACGCCATCCTCCGCGGTCCACGTACGACGGTTTCGCGGTTGGAAACCTTCGAACGCGAGAAGGGAAGAGAAATCACCACAGCACCCGCTTGTTTTTTCCCTGGCCCGGCGCCAGGACGGATCCTCGCCCCCCGCATGGCGCGGGGAGGGGGAACGAGAGGGAACGCCCCCTTCTCGAAGCGCCTCGAAGGAGGGTGGAGCCAAGAACGGGGCGGGGCGCCGGGGTATAAGAGTCGGAGCGCAGGAGGCGTTGGGTCTCTCTTGGTTCGGTATTCGTTCTCTCTTGGTTCGGCATTGGTGCTCTCTTGGTGTTCTCTCTTGGTTCGGTATTCGGGTTCTCTCTTGGTTCGGTATTCTCGCTCGGTGCTCTCAGTCCGGTGTGTTCGTGGATTCGGCTCTTACTCAGTCGGTGCTCGCGTCCGTGGCGTCGAGGGCCAGCACGGGCAGGCACGAGGCACGCCGGAGAGACCTCGCCGACCACGCTCGAGCACGGAGTCACGGCCAGACGGGACCACATCAGAGGACGGTCGCCAAGGACTCGAGGCAGGGAAGTCGCGACTTCCATTTTCTTTTGGGGTTTTGTGTGAACGTGTGTGTGTGTGGCGCCGAGTCCCGTCAAGTAGAATGTATAAGTGTTGCCGAGTGTACGCGTATTCGTCGTAGCTCTGCATTGTGTGTTTGTTTTAACTTGCTATAAATACATGCTTTATGTGTGCTTTTGTGTGTGTGTGAAATAATAGCTTCTTGTTGAATTGTTCCCCCGTTTCGCTGCGTCCTTCCTTTGTGGGTCTCCATCTTGCTTTACGTAAAGGTTTGAGTGGGCGCGGGACGCCCGATAATTAATCAGGAACCGTCGAGGCCGACGATAACACCGCTCGGTTATCCCGATAGCACGGAACGGATCGCTTAAGCGGCCCGTGTCCGAAGTCGACCTGCGGCGAGGTGCGATGCCCGGTTTACCATCCGCGTGGGTACTTAGGTAGGTCGAGTTTGGCGAACAACCCTATCCCACGCGGGTGGCCGATTGGCATGATCGTGGTGAGGTCCGAAAGGCCCACCCGTGACTGGCTCCCGGCGTTAGTCCGAGAGGGTCATGACAGAATTGTCCGTCCGGTGGGCGAGGCGGTCGCGATTCGAGTCACGTGGCTGATCGCACGCCGGCGGGCGCGAATTCGCAACAATATATACATACATATATAGTACGAGGTCCGTCTAAAAATTATGTGATAAAAAAAGCAACATTTTTTAATGATATGATGATGATAGGCTCGGATGATAGGGTAAGGGTTAAAATAGTGCTATATGGCATTAACTCCAAAATGGCTGATGTGTCCCCTACATCACTCCTCCTCGCGGCACCTCATAGATATATATATATATTTTTATATTATATATATTTTTATATATAATATATTTTATATATATAATATATATATCAATAGATATAGATATAGATATAGATATCGATGTATCAATCGTCTCAAGGCTTATATATTAAGGTGACATAATTTTTTCAGTTTTATGTCAAGATGCCAAAATATATCGTTTTTCCAATTCCAACCATCAGCATTGAGCTGGACTTTCGGGAAATGGCACATGTTTGTCAATGCTATCAGAACCTGTTATGCAATGGAATGATGCACTTTAAACTTTTACGCCGCCAGGAAGTTATGCTTGGAGAACGTACTGTTCATTGGATGACAAGATGATAATTTGATTTTATGTATGTTTGTTTTCAGCACCTTAGCCGACTTTTTACTTGCCATGTCATAGTTTGATAAAATAGTTAGATGCCATTATGCACTCAGCTGCTCTTCAAACTGTTAAGAGTGAGACACATATCATGTGGATGTAACGTGGCAAATAAGAGGGTGTAAACAACACTGCCTTGACAGCGTTAAACTTTCGGAATTTATTTTCTATGGCCTTTAAAAGATTAATTTTATTTCAACTGAATTATATACTTGAACATTGTAGAACACAAATTGTCTTATTGGCACTTTCAAAGCCTTCTGTTTTGCATTGTTTATGACACCAATATTTGATTACTGATCATCATACCATTTGTGTAATTATGAAACAAAAAACATCTTTAAAACGATTATGATCAGACAATGGAGTGGGTGCACAAAGTTAAAGAACCAGGCTGGATAATCTCTGATTGATGATTAGCAAAAATGCCATTGATTTAAAACCAAACAAGGGGTTAAATATTAGCCAAAGTAACAATGTCTATATATTTCAGCGAACTGAAAGGATATTCAGTACAAGTATCAACATGAATTCCATTTGGTATTTTTTAATAGTGCTGTCTTTAACAAATGCCACACCACAGTGAGTTTTGCCTTTTATTTGCTTTGAATGTCTTTATTCTGCCTGGCAAGAGTTAGCTTATCTATGTTCTGCATTTTGATATTAATTCTGTATTTTCATTGTTACTATTTTAACAGAATTTTGAAGATTCGCTGTGCTAATCATGTTGTTCTTTTTGTAAGTATCCAAATTTATAATGCAAAGAATAGGGAAGAAAGAGGGGAGAGGTGGAGGTGTGACATTCTGGTTAATTAACATTGTCATGAACTATTTTTGTTTCTGTGCTTGATAATTTACTTTTCTTCTGTGGATAAGGTTTCATGATGTTGAACAAAGATCTCGATCTTGTACTATGCTTGAGAAATACCAGTCTACCAAGGTTTGGAATGAAGTTGACTATTTATGAGTAACAATACCACCAAGATCATCACCTGTACTTCATGGCATTTCAGATGAAGGTTCCACACACTGTGAGGAGCTGGTAACAGCCGAAAAATTAATTTTTTGAAAAGGTTGAGCAGTCTTTTTTTTTGTTTTAAAAAAGTCTCGGAGGCTCATGGAAGAATGAGGTGACACAGGTTAAAATGGCCAACAAAATGACAGTTGTGCTGTGGGGCCATAGTTGGACAAAACAAGGAAGGGAATAAATTAACAGGACAAGTGGACAGAGGATGGGAGTAAACATAGTAAATTCAGAGAGACCATATCAACCACAGTTACTTGCACATTTCATTTGGCAAATAACTTTTGGGGGGAGTAGAAATACCATTGAGGTGTTGACTTGCTCAGTGTTTAGGCTGAAGATTTTTGAAGGCAATCATGGCACGCATAAAGCTGCAGTGGCAATACCGTTTTGTATAAAGGAGTGTTTGAAGGTATTGACAGTGTACAGTGGGTCCAGGTGAGAAAGCCCTGAGATGTTGGTTTGATTGGCAGTGTGTAAAACAATGCAGTGGAATACAACACGTGTCGTCGCTTTTGTTGAGCCTGAATCTGCCATGTGAAACTGAAAACGCTGGATGTGACTCCTTTCCTCTAAATCCTCTTTCTTCTCTTCCATTATTGTATCATTGTGTCTTCCTCAATGCTCGACTCTCTTCAAATCTCGAACACAACTGCCTTTTGTTCATATCTCTCTAGCCTCAAAACTCCAACTCTCCCCAGTGCATTCGTTCAATGATCGTTTCCCGTGTTCCACTGATGTTTTTTGGTTCTGGATGAACTGAGAGTTTGAATCAGCCACAGATAAAGCATATGCCAATGTACGTTCAAATGTTCCTCGCCCTCAGGCTGGCAGTTAAGAGCAGATTTATTTAAAATTCAACAATACATTTTTACAGAGCTACAAAATTAAATGGCACCTGCTGAGCATTTAAACCTTTTGTGTGTGGCCCAATAATGCAATCTTTACATTGCTTATTGAACTATCATAAAAATAATACACAAACTCGTTCAGTGTACTAAATACACAAAAATCATAGTTTTCCAAACAATATTGATAGATTACGATAATGGGATGTACAGCACATATTGCAGAGTTATTATGTGTCATGTGGACTCATCAGGATTGTGTTGAAGTTTCCTTATGAATCCCATCCATTTCTTGGGATCGTCGGCTTAGGCTGGGTCTGGAGAGCGATTACTCTGGTTTGGGCCTGTTTTTACCTGGATGTTGTTAAGTGCCTTTTACTGCAGTGATTTTAAATATTGAATGTACTTCTGCATTACACTGTTGCAGCTTCAAGGCTTTTTTGTTTTTAAATCATTTTTAGGTATATGTACTTTACCTTTTTGTGTCATCCTGTGGATCTCTAAGATAAGTTTCTGGAGATGTGAACAACTGTCAGGAGCATAACCATGCAACGATATTACTTGTGTAACCAAATTCCCACTCAGTTTGATTTGTATACCTGAGTCATGCCTAACACATACTTACGTGACTGCAGATTTTCACTGATTGTACCAGGCATGCTTGATGCGGATGTGGAAGAGAAGTTGGTGGTTGAAGGATTCGGCTACACCAGACCTCAGGAAGGCACTGTAAGAATGAATGGGCACCCTTGTTCGCAAAATGTGTGGTTATTCCAAAAAGAGTAGCAGTACTGGGGACTGTCTTTTTATCCCATACATGTGGGGGGCTGAATTGAGGGATTTTATATTAGAAAAATGAAGGAAGTATGGAGGAAAAGAGAGAGAAAGGAGTGGAGCTGAGAAAGAGTAGAATGAGTGAGGAGAGAAATGAAGGGGAAAAAGGGGGGGGGGGGGGGTGGTGATGGGGTAGTGGTGAAAAGATTGTCAAACCTTTACCATTTTTGCTTGATGTATTCAAAAATGTCTCATCATGGTTCAACTTCGCAGAATGTGTTATGTAATATTTTCTCTATAATAGGATGTGACAACTGTTTTTTATTTCACACCAACAAATACAATGCTTTGCTGACGGGAATATTGGGGGGAGGGAGAGAGGAGAGGGGGGAGGGAGGGAGGAGGGAGGGAGGGGAAGGAGGGATGGAAGAGGGAGAGAGGAGGGAGAGAGGAGGGAGGGGAAGGAGGGAAGGAAGAGAGAGGAGGGAGGGGAAGGAGGGAGGGAAGGGGTGGGGAGAGAGGGAATTTGCGGGAGGGGAAGGAGCAGAGAGAGAGGAGGGGGATGGGGCGGGAGAGAGAGGGGGATGAGGCGGAAGAGAGAGGGGGATAGGGAGAGAGAGAGAGGGATAGGGCGGAGAGAGGGATAGGGCGAGAGAGAGGGATAGGGGCGAGAGAGAGGGATAGGGCGAGAGAAGAGGGATAGGGGTGGAGAAAGAGGGAAGGGGCTGGAGAGAGAGAGAGAGAGAGAGAGAGAGAGAGAGAGAGAGAGAGAGAGAGAGAGAGAAGAGAGAGAGAGGAGAGAGAGAGAAGAGATGCACTTTGCACAAATCACCAAGATTTATTGGGTCTGGCTCCATGCACCCGTGAAGAGGCCAGCACTCACATCCTACTCCACCTGGAAGATGCTGTGTGGCAAGGGCACAACAAAGTGTCAATATGCACAGTTGAAACAGATGTAACTCTGGCCATAACATCAGCCCAGCGCCTCGACATCTCTGAACTGTGGGTTGCATTTGGTGCTTGGAAGAGCTTCCAGTTCCTTGCCACTCATGAGATAGCCAGAGCACTGGGTCCTGATCAGTGTGTCACCTTGCCAGTGTTCCATGCCTTCACTGTGTGCAACACGGTGTCCTGTTTTGGAGGCAAAGGCAAGAGGACTGCATGGGACACCTGGAACACATATGGCGATGTCACCCCAGCATTCTGTGCCTTGGTTGCTAGGCCAAGCCCACAACCATAGAGGAATGGCTGGGGTCATTGGATCGATTTGTGATCCTGCTATATGATCGCACCAGTCGCCAGAAGTGCCAACAAGGCAAGGAAACAGCTGTTCACTCAGAAAGGCAGAGCAATTGATTGTCTGCCTCCTACACAGCCTGCAGCACATAAAGAGGGCTGCCTTCCAGGCTGGTCACTGCTAGGCCCAGATGATGATCGCGGCTCCAGAGTTTCCATCTCCATGTGAATGGGGGTGGAACAAGAAAGTCGAGGGAGGCTGGGAAGTATGCTGGACAACCCTAACAGGGTTGTCCAGCATATCCAACCAAGATATTCTAGTTTTGTATTTTTAATATATTTTCTGTAATTTGTAGGATTTTTTTTCACTTGGAAGTTGTGGTTTATGATGTAAATATAGTTGGAAAAAGTCTGATTTAATGCAATGTAATTCCAGGCTATAAGGCAACAAAAGGTGAAAAATTTGAAAGCGGGTGTAGACTTTCTATCGGCACTGTACATGTTAGAAGCACACATAAGTTCAGAAGGAAAACCTACCACTTAAATTTCATGCAGATTTGAACGGTATCACTTTTTAATTCTCGTTATATTCAGATCTTCGGTTGTTTGTCAATTGAATATCTTCATCTTAAGCTTATTTGCCAAGTCCACTGTATCCATCGTAAAATGCATATGATTTTATTCTGTTGTTGAAATATCCAACTATATTCAACGTTTTTGCACATGTCAAAGCATCAAAAATATCAACGTGTAAACACCAAGACGTCTTTTAAAAACAATGATCCACGAAATGCTGAAATGCACTTAATTTTCAACTTCAGTTGTTTGAACTGCACAATTCGGCATTTGTGAAATTTCTGTGCACACGCATTGATTGTTATTACCTCTGCCACAGAAGGTGGAAGGAGGTTATGTTTTCACCCCTGTCTGCCTGTTTGTTAACTTGCAAAATCGAAGATTTTTCAAGTACATTGGTCAGTCGATTTTGTTATTCTTTCTGTTTGTTTGTCTCTTTGTCAATCAGGTCACAATTCCATTCCGATCATCATGAAACTATACTAAGTTGTAGAGGTAGTTTCAACTGAGAAGTTTAATTGATTTTGAGGTCAAAGGTCATCTTGAGGTCAAATTTATAAAATCGTCATTTTTCATGTGATTGACTTGAAAGTTGAACTGGATTTGCATAGTCCATCACTGAATTGGGAAAGCAACTATTTTTGAGGTCAAAAGCTCAACTCTTTTTGAGGTCAACTCAATGTCAAACTTCTAAAATCATCAAATTTCATATGAAAAATCATCAATTTTCATCAGCTAAACCTGAAAATGAATCAGTAATTGCATCGTGCATCACTGAATTTGGAAAACAACTATTTGATGTCAAAAGGTCAAAGGTCACCTCAAGGTCAAACTTCTGAAACCATCAATTTAAATCTGAAAAATAATCGATTTTCATCCGATTGACCTGAGCTTTGATGAAGATTGTCAATTAAAATCTTAATGAAAATTTGATGTATCCATGGCAACCTTTTGCAAGTGGATTTTGCAAGTTTTGGGGTGGGGTGGTTTTTTTTTTGGGGGGTGGATTTTGCAAGTATCATGCTCTGCATGATCTTTTTCTTCTTTGTTTTTCTGTTTGCTTGTTTGTGTGCCGGACATGTCAAAAAGTTGTGGGTGATTCGGATGAAACTTGGTGGACAGGTTGGATGTGTGACAAGGACAAATTTTTGGTGTAGATCCAGGTACAATAGTTATTTAATTTTTCGAAGTGATTCTTCACCATTGAGAGATTGGGCCCAAAACAATAATATAGCATGGTATTTCACAAAGTTATTGAGCCCGATATGTTCTCCTGGATCAGGTGATGCATGGCGGAGGTATGCGCTCTACCGAGTGCCCTTCCAGCTCAGAATTATTTTTGTTGCATCACACATAATTTTGTCCATTCAAAAGTCTTCATCATCATCGGACAGTTCCATTATATCATCCTGGCATTAACTTGTGTCCAGCAAACATCCGAGTCCTCATCTTCACAACAAATAATAAACATAATATAATCCGGGAATGGGATTTTTGTCCACTGAACAGACAGATCAGCTATGCAACCATACAAAGATGGGGTTTGGGCATCAATCAAGGCAACGGATGACAATCTCTGTAAGCGGCAGACATAGTTGGCTCGCTGGGTGAGCAAGACCAAACTCTCCTTCACAGAGGGGTAGCAGAGAGAGTTGAACTGTTTGTCCATATATGTTATATTTCTCCTAGAATATCTGCTGCAGTGATGTGTTCGCACTCTCTGATCACTTTCGACCATACATTATGCAGACGTATGCCTTCAACACACCCATTACTCCATAGTCTATATTTAAATCTGATCCAAGCTCAACAAACACATTGATATTCTTGGGTTTCTTTTGCAGGAGCAAGAAACAGATCTTCTTCCCCTTTTGAAAAAAAGCAGACACATAATAATTGCCTGTGAATGCATGTAGTCCTACCAAAGCCTTCTTGACAGGAAAAGACTGGTCACAGCTGGAAATATTAAATATCTTTCTGTTGTTTCAATGACCATTATCCAGATGTATGCCATGTTCAGCCTCAGGAAAAAGTTCCTGGAGAATAACTGATATATCAGTGTCTCCAGCTGGTGAACATACAATGACAGGACTAGGACTGGTTGTGACAGCATGTTTGACCTGAAGGGCTATTTTGGGTCAGCTTCTTCATTGTCAGAAGAAAGGACCTCAACAACTGTTGTTGATTCCTTTGTTGTTCGGCAGCACTTGTCTTATTTAGAGAAGGAGATCTTCTGGTTGTCCAGCAATCCATGACGATTCTCCTCACACACCAGAAAGATCAATTAAACCAGCCATTCCTAGTTCGATCCATGTTAGGTGTTGAATCAACCACAACTCATAAAAAAAATTGATATCCTGTCGGAGATAATTGGCCTTCAAAGTTCAGCTGAGAATCGCCAGGAGTCGTGCAGGCCATTTGAAATCAAGAAACCGGAACAGTATGTCCAAACAGTATTGACTGTCCTGGCTAATGAGTTTATCAACCTTTTCAGTGCTGACCTTGATGTTTCAAGGTTGTACAACTTATCTTCATGAGCACCTGTTGTGTCCGAAATTGAGATGAGCCTCACGGGTGATGGAACAAGGAAAAACAGATGCTGAAGCCTTCGCCAAAGAGAGGCTGGAAGAAGACCATATCAAATTATTTCACCCTTCTGCTAAAGCATCACTTCAAACCTTCAAGGATGCAAACAGAAAGGTGACGATATCTGTTAAAGGCAGATTAAAAGAGCTGACAATTAAAAGAGACATACAGGGTGTTTCAAAAAGATTGATACAACTTTAACTTCCTGCCATTTCTTTGTTTTTTGACCTATACCATTTTCCTTTTCAAGGTTTGGTGGTGTTGAACTGGATTTGCATAGTCCCAGATGATGATTCACAGAAGATACATTTGCATAGTTCATTGCATTGAACTGATTTGCATAGTATTGAACTGGAAGAGCATGAGACCTACAATATGCCTGGTGATGGCTTAATGGTTAGGGTGGCGGGCTTGGGATCCGAGGGTCCTGAGTTCAAATCCCCCTGAGCTGTTTAATTCATACCAGGTGGGATTAACTCGGCCTGTCATCCTTCCGAGGTCGGCAAAATGAGTGCTAGCATGCTGGTATACTGTGTCGGAGAGGTGACCCATCCAGGATTGTGCCCAATAGCCAAGGAGACTGCTTCGGCAGCACCAACGCTCTGCACAGAGTATGGTCCCAATGGATGGATGGATGGTGGTGTTATCATGGTATTTGTTCCTTGGGATTTCTAGCTCCTAACTCAACTATGCCATTGACAGTGAAGCAGAAGACAAACATGGTGGCTTTGTGGTGTGAGACAATCATATGTAGACACCCGCCGGAGGTTCTGCCGGGAATACGACCTCAGAACACGTGATTGACCCACAAATTGTGCCATTCAATGTATTGTAAAAAATTTTGAGCACAAGGGTACAGTGGTGCACAGCCAGAGCAAGGGCAACAGTGGCAGACCAGCATCAGTAACCAAGAACCAACCAAACATCGACACCGTGCAGGATTCTGCAGTGGACAGTCCCAAGAAGTTCCACCGCTGGTGCTCCCAGGAGCTAGACATCAAACCAACATCAGTCTGGTGTATCCTCACTTAGAAACCGAAGCTTTTCCTGTACATCATCTCTATTAGGCATAAACTGAGTCAAGATGACATGAGAAGGAGACTTGATACGTGCAATTGGCTCAGTGACAGGATGGATACGAACTGCCCTGCCACACTGGATGATCTGAAACAGGAGGTGTTAGACTACCTCCAGGCAGTGCCACATGAGACCTACAATAAAGTTTGACAGAACTTTGGAGTCAGGATCAATGCCTATCTGAACCGCGGAGGGGCACACATCAAAAACGTCAATTACAAGGATTTTCCTTAAATGCCAATTTCAGACCTTGGGGTCTCACTAACTCTAACAGTGACTTTGTGCAATAACAATCAGAGATAGAAAATTCCATGTCATAAGCTTTCAAGAAATGTT
Organism: Eptatretus atami; assembly: GCA_035128595.1. Taxonomy (NCBI): domain Eukaryota; kingdom Metazoa; phylum Chordata; class Myxini; order Myxiniformes; family Myxinidae; genus Eptatretus; species Eptatretus atami. The sequence continues at coordinate 92,026,959 of CM068956.1, read as the reverse complement.
TGGTTCACGTTCCTGAGGTTTCTGTTTCTTCTTTGTAAATAAACATTTAAAGATGCATCACTCTTTTTGAAACACCCTGTACTGGGAAAACTCGTGACCTATTCAAATAAACACAATGCTTCTGTGGACATCGACAAAGTTTTGTGTTCCTGTTTTGGGCCCACACCATTGTATCTTGCACATCCAGCTTGAACAAGAATATAAACAGTGAAGAGCAAGCTGCTTGACATTTTAAATGAAAACTGTAAGCTGTTGGACCCAGATGTGCTACCAGCAAATAAATTTCTGTCTCTCTCTCTGCTGATATTATTGATCTGATGGCAACAGTAGGGATCATTACACAGATTCCCGAGATGTTTGAATAATTGGCCATAAAAATTTTCAACCTTCTTCCCACCAGAAACACAACAGAATAGAAATTATTAATGATATGCATAGTGGACAAATCAATCAAAACACAACAGAATGGAAATTATTAATGATATGTATAGTGGACAAATCAATCAAGGAGGGAGAGAGAAGTGAAAGGGAATGTTGCAAACAGTACATTATAAAAGGCCCCAAGCCAAAAGTACCAACTAACTTCAATAATTTCCTTTCAAACAGATACAGCTGATTTAATTGATCCTGCAGGTGTGCAAGGAGAATCATCATACATTGCTGGCCAAACAGAATATCTACTTCTCTGAAATGGAAAAGTGCTACCTGACAACAAAGGAGTTAACAACAGTTGAGCTCCTTTACTCTAGCCATGAAGAAGCTGATACCAAAATAGCCCTTCATGTCATACATGCTGTCACAACCAGTCCTGGTCCTGTCATTGTATGTTCACCATCTGGAGACACTGATATATCAGTTATTCTCCAGGCACTTTTTCCTGAGGCTGAACATGGCATATACCTGTATAATGGTCATGGACACAGCAGAACAATATTTAATATTGCCAGCTGTGACCTGTCTGTTCCTGTCAAGAAGGCTGTGGTCAGACTACATGCCTTCACAAGCAATGATTTCATTCTCCTGCAAAAGGATCCCAAGTACATTGATGCATGTTGAGCTTTCATCAGATTGAAAAGTTGACGATGGACTAATGGACGTATTGGAGGATTATGTCTGCATGATGTATTCGAGAAAGTGATTGGAGAGTGCGAACACATCATGGCAGCAGATATTCTGGGAGAAATTTTTTTATCAAAGATGGACAAATAGTTGACCTGTCTCTGCTACTACCCTGAAAGGAGAGTTTGGTCTTGCACACCCAATGAGCCAACTATGTCTGCCGCATATGGAGATTGTCATCCGTTGCCTTGACCGATGCCCTGAACCCATCTTTTTATGGTTAGACAGACAACATGTCTGTCCAGTGGACAATAAAACCCATTCCTGGATGATATTATGTCTATTCTCTATTGTGAAGATGAGAACTCGGATGCTGAGCTGGAAAGAGTGAATGCCAGTTAGATATAATGGAACTGTCCGATGATTATGAAGACTTTTGAATGGACAAAATTATGTGCATGTGATGCAAGAAAAACATTCAAAGCATTCTCTTGCTTGTCATTCAAAGCATTCCTCCACTGCAGAGCATTCATCCAAAGACAGCCTTAACCTCCTGATTGTGGTTAAAGGCATCCATGTGAGTAGTGTCAAAAGGGAGGGTTTGGTGCAGTAATGTGTCCCATTTATCAAAGTCTAAATATTCGCTTGCTTACGCTCACTCATATTTCTCCTTTTTCAAACAGGAACACATTACTTCATCAAACACCTCCCTTTTGACACTACCCCCCCTGTGGGGCTGGCCTTCACCTACCTTTCATATGATCATTTCTTTAACCAAATTGAGTAGTCAAATAGAGATCCTATAAATATTTGTTTATGTTTTGTTTTAAGGAATAACATAATTTTCTAATAACGCTCATCACCATCGAGTATACCTGAACTTGGTTCTTGGTTTAAGTATCTTTGTTGAGCAGAGAAATGACATCCCTTTTTTAGATCCTCGTGGAGGATCTAATGCTTACTCACGTTGTTGTTCTTCATCTTCTTCTTTGTGACTTTTTGTTTCACAGCCTACAGTTTTCATTGAAACTTCCTGAAACTTGGCATATATATGTAAAAATACCCTGCGCAGACAGTAACCATCTCCGATTTTGAAAATTCCTCCTAGAAATAAAGTTATGAGTTAAAATATCTCCGCTAATGGAAATCGCTAAAAAATTATCTCGAAACTAGGCAAGCTTTTTGAATTCTGTTTGCGGGAATCGAACAGGGCATTAGCAGAGATGAATTACCGCACATATGATGCATCACTATGACGTCATATCAATTTTATGACGTCATTCCTATTTTTTGACATTTTTTGTTTCACAACCCAGAGTTTTCATCAGATCTTCGTGAAACTTGCATGTATATGCAGAAAGCCCACGCGCAGGCAGTACCATCTCCGATTTTGGAAATTCTTCCTAGAAAAAAAGTTGACGTCATAATATCGCCGCTAATGGAAATCGCCTATACCATTATCTCCGAAACTAGGCAAGCTGTTTTGAATTTTGTTTGCGGGAATCAAGCCGGGCATTAGCACAGATAATTTATCGCAAACCTGATACATCACAATGACGTCATATTCGTTTTATGACGTCATATTAAGAGGATGAGGATCTTAGCTCATTTGAGCTTGTTAATACTCTTCGTTGAGCACCTCCTGAAGAACACATCATTTTGAATACCACTCATAGATGAGGTGGATTGTTATGCGAATGACCTCCACAAGCAATGGACACCACAGAAGAAAGCCAGTTAAACTCTTAGCAAGAGCTGAAATTGTTCATAGTGATATTGCCAATGTTTCACTCTTTGGCTTGAGATAAAATTTTAGGATAAAAGATTTTACCAATTTTTAACTCTTTGACTTGAGATAAAATTTTCTTATAATATTTACCAATGTTTAACTCTTTGGCTTGAGATTTAAAAAAAATTCACAGAAGATACATTGAAGATTCACATTAGATACACCATTATTTTAACTCTTGGGCTTGAGAAGAAATGATGCAGAAAATCTGTCAATTTTAAACTCTTTGACTTGAGAATTTTTTTATATCTTATATAATGTCAAAGAAAAGGAAAAGGAAAGTGCCATTATTTATATTTTTTTAATTCAAACTTATATTTCAATCCATTTAAACCCATAAAGTAATGTATTTATTCCATCACTCATATATATTTTGTCATCAAATGCTGTTAGAGCTTTCTTACTAAGTCTCTGAGAATATTTCATGTTTATAATTTCTAATAAGATCCATCTCTCTATAAACATCTTTTCTCTTCCACATACATTCAAGGTAATGTTGAAAGTTCATTGTCTCTTTTAATACACTCTTCTTTAGACCTTTAAGTTTCCTTTCACATTTGAATTCATTTAACCCTCTAGTTAGGTATTTATAAACATATGCCTTTGATCTAACACCTCCAAATTCACTTAGTATCTTTTCACCTAATTCATCTTTAAATTTAACAATAACCTTTTTATTCTTATTTGAAAAGAGTGGGTTATTAGAATCATAATTACTTATATTATAAATATCTTCATCTTCTTTCATATCTTTATAAACACCAACTGTAGTTATCTTCAGTATGAAGCTATCCATCTCCATATATAGCAATACTTCCAGTTCCTGGTTTTGAGATGACGGCTGGTTTTCTCAGGGGTCTCTGCTGACTTTCTCAAATTTAAGTTTCCGGTCGTTATTTGTCATGTTTTGACTGTTAATTTTTGTTACCTACATGTTTACTGTGTGTTTCTAGTTCAGTTTTGCTTCAAAATTTGTGCAATTTTGTGAGTGTTCATCTATCTTGTCTCATCTTCCAGATCTGTCTCATCTCATCTTTCTCATCTTTCCTTGAGGCCTACCTGTCTTTCCAGTCTCGGTGCTCGATCGTTATTATTTGTATTTGCTCCCTATTACCATCAGTTCTTATTTTCTCCACTTTTCCCACCCCTTCTATCCCTCCCAACTACACCCTCTGTTTCTTGTCTTAAAATTTAAAAAATGGAACAAAAAACACAAAAACCCTTTCTCACTTGATACCTCTTCCCCACGTATCCATGAGTACCGACTGTTCTTCCTCCACCTGCCATCATACCACCTTCCTTCTATTTGAGACAACCCACTTTCACCATTACCTTCACGATGTCTTTCTACAACCTTCCATTCCCTAATGTTACCTAGTCTTCAAAAATCCATCAAAAAATAAATAAATTTCCTTACATCCTTTCAAACTATACACCTGAAACCACATGTTTCTCTACCCCTTCCTCTTCCTGCAACTTTTCATCGACCCATCAGTTTCCATCTGCGTTTACTGATACAGATTCACCATACACCTTCACAATTTTACTTCAACCTTTCCTTTACCTAATCTTCACAATCCTTATAAAAAAATAAATAAATAAATAAATTCACTTCAAACTACGCACCTCCCGAAACCACGTGTTTCTGTTGGGATTGTTTCTACCCTCTACGTTTGCCGTTCCAAATTCACCATTCACCTCCAGATTTTTCTTCAACATTTCCTTTTCAGAATCTTATGCAATCCTTATCAAAATAATAATAATAATCAAAACAAGTCTGAAGACGACAATGGTTCAGGACGGTATTTGACGATGTAGATTGTTTCAGAAGTTAAGGATGAGACAATGTGATAATTTTTGACCAAGTTATAAAAATGATCAACATGATGTGGTACGAGTGACAGGTTATTAGCTGCAAAATGTCGAAAACCGGTTTTGTTCAACAACTTTCAAAATTTGACCTTTGCATAACCTTTAAAGGTCACAAAACAATGTTGTGGACATTAAAATAAGGAAACAGGATACGTGCTATAGCTTATGGGGTTAGTTCGTCGAAAAAGGTCGAAAACCCAGTTCGATTCCCACAACTTTGAAAATTTGACCTTTGTGGCCTTTAAAGGTCAAAGGTCAAGGATTATGACCTTGGGTGCAAAACATCCTCTGGAACATTCCAGGAACAATATAACGTCATATAGGCTATATGGCATTTCGCACTCCTCGGATTATCCATACTTTGATGAAATCAGCGTAAAAGCAAACTTGAAGGGGCGCCACGGGCAAGGTGTTCGAGATAGAGCAAAATGGTTTCAAGACTTTAGGTGGGGAATGACCTCAAGATTATGCATAAAAAATATTGTCATCCTAGCTCTCAAAGTTTGGGTAGTCGTATGATTTTTATGTCAAAATTAGCGATTTTCTGAGTTTTTGACCTTGTGACCTTGACCTTGGGACGAAAATGAAAATCGGACAACGACAAGTTTTAGATAATTCATTTTCCTATTCAAATACCGAAGAACCCATTCCATTCAGTCAATTCCCTAGGAGAAGATAGATTTTTAATCCGACTACCCCTAAAATGGCTATTTTTTGGGCGTAGCACGCCCTCATCCAGGAAAAACACAACTAGACATTGATATCGAACACATAACAGAGTTCATCAAGATCGGATCAAAGTCCACGGAGTTATTCTCTGGACAGACAGACACACAGACATAACGAATATAGTGGTCACTCTGGCTGGCGCTCGTGAACCAATAGAAAAAACGGTCTCATATAATGCTTCAACTTCCTATTTCATACGTGTGGTTCTCGTTACTGTATCATAATTCACTACTTTTTTTCTATTTCAACAGACTGCTCTCAATTAGTCCTTTACTTCATCTCATGTCTAAAAAGTCCAACTGCTACAACACTTTCTCTCTCCATTCTCTTAATTCTCCTTTATTGTATCCCTCACGTAAAGTCCTAAGTCGCATCTCTAAACTAAAAAAAGAAAAACCCGTTTGTAATGCATCTTCGTGTTCCATCAATCGTCCTTTTTGTTTTTCCAACTTCAGTGCCAATTCACCATCTCACCTCCCTCTCAAAGCAACCTTCACAGTTTCCCCTCCAAGCTCTCCTCTCACCTTTCTCAAAAACTCCCGCTCACCTTTCTCCCCAACTCTCCCCACTCACCTTTCTCCTCCAATCACCCCCACCCTCAATCCCCTTCTCAAAGTTGCCCCCCCACCCACATCCACAAAGCTGCGGCCTTCCCCTGCCATTTCTCCTCCATCTTATCATACACTCCTCCAATCCTCCACTGCCATCTACCCCCTCTCTTATTGCTCCCCATTGTACCTCAACCCAGCACCACCGAGCCTTTTCTCCTCATCCGGCCCTCTCCCCGAGCTCTTCTGCAATCCCCACACACTTTCAACAACTCTCCTCACCTTCCCCCCTCCTCGCTCATCCTACCCCCCCCTCCCCTCCCTCCCTCATCCTTAAGAGTGCGGACCTCCAACAGGGCCTTTGCTCAAACCTGACATCTTTGCATACAGGTTGCCACTGACAAACAGACATAATCTGCTTAACAGAAACTTTCCTCCTTCAAGACATCTCGAACCCCCAAGCGATCTTCTGTTACTCCCTCCTTCGGTATTACAGACCTGAGCCTCGTCCTCGTGGCGGAGATATTGTATTCCTCACTCTCCATACACTGCCCTCACTCCCCCACACCCCCAGGAATACCTCTGCCTTCAGCTTCCCCTCCACTCCAACCTCATGTTTATATATGTGCTGTACCATCTACCACACAGTGATGACTCCATTTACACCTCGCTGTCTGTAATCATGGACCAACTTCTATCCTCTCATCCCAACAATCTCTTCCTCATATGTAGTGACTTCAATTGCCATCATGCCAGTTCCTTGGGTGTGGGTACCTCCCTCACCTGCCATGGCATTTCAGCAAAAGACTTCTGCGACTCATTGGGACTGACTCAATCGGTCAACTTCCTGACCCAGATCTTAGCCAATGGTACTCCATCTCTTTTGTATCTGATTTTGACCAATTTCATTGAAAATATGTTGTTCTTCCACTGCTCCAATCATTTCATCTGACCACATGCTTGTCAAAGTAGACATCTCTCTGGCTGTTATTAGAGAACTACCTCAGCGCCGTCGACTCTGGAATTTCACTAAGGCTGACAGGCAGGGTCTTCAAGCTGCCCTCAAACTTCTAGACTGGTCTCCCATCTCTACTTTCTCCAACATAAACTTGTCCTGGGAATTCTTTGAAAGAAACTTGCTCTCTCTCCTGCACAGATTTATCCTCTCTCGTCTTTAGCTGTCCTACCCTTCCGCTCACCTATGGTACACTGAAGCTTGTGACGAGGCAGTCATCCAGAAACAACTTGCCTTTGCCTCATGGAAAGCAAATCCAACTGAGGGTAAACTCAGTTCCTTCCATAATGTTTGGAACAAGTGTGTGTCTCCCCTCAGGAGAGCCAGAAAACAACATCTTTCAAATCTCAAGTCTGAACTCTCAAACCTCTTACCCTCCTCCAAATTCTGGTGGCATCTAGTTAAATCTGTTTCTGGTGTATGTACCCCCTCCATCCCCTCCCTTACCTCAAATGGCCGCATAGCTGACACCTCACATGAAAAGACTGAATGCCGTGCAAAGTCATTTCTCAGCCCTCCTGAGCTGACCACATCAAAAGCTTTCGTCCGCAGCCTGATAGAGTACTGCTCTCCGCTTTGGGCTGGTGCTCCTGCCTCCAACCTTTCTCAGCTTCACACTGTGGAAACCAAGGCATTTTGGATCATTGACATCTCCCGCGATGAGGATGAGTCTTTGGGCCTCTCACTCTCTCACCGCAGGCAGGTCGGTGGTCTTTCTGTCTTCTACCGTCTCCTCTCCGGTCTCGCCCCCCCCCCTCCTGCTCTGTCTGCGATTTGTCACCACCATATTTCCGCAAGGCGCTCAAGGTCCGCAGCAACCCCCTTCTGGTAAAACTACCAAAATCATGAATCACTACTCACCTTCACTCTTTCATTCCCTCTTTTCCCACCTTTGGCATAAACTCCCTCACTCTGTTCAATCCCATTCTTTCCTCCAGGCCTTCAAAACAGCTGTTCACCACCACCTCTTATTGTCCCCCATCCAAATACTCAATCTTTTCTACCCCCGTTAATCCACCCCAAACCCACCTCCTTCAAATTGCCTGCTTTCCTTCCTGAAAGTTCCCTGTAATATCCATCTGGTACACATGTTTCCCGCCCCATCCCTCTCTCTTCCAAAGATCTCCTAATGTCTCTGTTCCCCACTGTTTTGTCTTTCCCACTCCCACCCCTCTTGTCTCATGCCCCCTTGCTGTGCATTGTGTGTTAGCTCTCATACGAATCTTGACAAGGTATACAATATATATAATATATATATATATGTATATAACATTAGAGGGTGTGACATGTGTATCAGAGTGAAGAAGAGGCTGCCATAATAGTTATGTTGCGTTGCTGAATGACGCTTCATTATATGGTGATCAATAAAGCCTCCATCTCCAAAATTGCGACTCAACATCGTCTTATTACAGTGTATAAGGGTGGTTGGTGTGTAAGACTGCTTCAGTGGTGCTAACTTCGGGATTTAAAAAAAAGAAGATCTTTAGAATTGCTCTTTAATTATAATTGAACTGCAGGAGGGCCTTGTCATTCATGGGTTTCCCCTTTGTGGATTCGCTCTCTCTCGATGAAGTTATTGAGGCAAGGTTTGTGGACTGCGGTCAATGTGCTTAAATAATCGCATGTTGGTGAACTATTTTTTCCACATTTATTCACCTAATTAACATCGGCTGTCAACACAATAACCCCCTCAAACTCTCAAACATCATCACCATCATCTCTATCAACTCTTCTTTATCGTCGCAATCAACATTGCTATCACATTATTGGATCAAGTTTATCATTATTATCAAAGGTAAGTTTCATGATCTTTACTCAAGAAAATAAACTTTATTTTATGTTCTTAATAACTCTTTTATTCATGAAAATAAAAGCACAAAAACATGTGGAAACATTGAGAGTACAGTTTGCACAAATTTTAAAGTTGAGGTCCGTAACCATATTTTCCCGAGTACCCCCTAAGTTTGCAGATTTGCAGTTCACGGGGATTTTTAAGAACGTAATCCCTGTGAATGGCAAGGCCCTCTTGTATATTCTTGAACACTGTGCGGGGTATTGTGTTCGATTATCTCTAGTTTTATTTATGGTTTTTTTGTGCATGTTGCGGAATAAAATGCTTTACGGTGGCCGGAGTGAAAATCCTGCCACCGACCTCCTATAAATGGCTAACCCAAAATCTGGAGGATATCTGCAGACACAGTTGGGCACCAGATACGGATGGCCATTGCCTCACGAGGAGCTCCTCCGCCCTTTGACAGGTTTTATTTTTAATCCTGCTGGGTGTCCATATCCATACATCCTCCTCCATACAATCCATACAATCCTGCTGAGTGTCCATATCCATACACCAGGAAACCTGGGGGGTAGTCGGTTTAGTCGCCGACAACCAGACTATGAAACAGGTAAGGACAGGTTTACATTGTACCTGTAGCAAGTCACAGATCTGAGCTGGCCTGATCTGACAATAATTACCACATGTATTAATTGACAACTTGATCAAATCAGATGTCACACCGAAGCTTACAATGTTGGTTCACAGTTTTCTTGCTGATAGATCACAGAGGTGAAGTACAATAATATGGTATCAAGTATTAGCTTTTTGAGTCGAGATACGCCACCATGTTTTTTGGTTTCTGCTTTTCTGTTTTCTTTGTTCACAGGTGACTTTGGCAGTTGAGTCCTAATTATGGTGTTATCAGATAAGCAGATGATACAGTAATTAGTGGATTCCTATTGAATGATACATGTGAATATATGAGTGAAGCTTGGAAGTTTTTAGACTGATGGGACCATCATCATGTGGTTTATAATGCCATTAAGACGAAATTATCTTTGATTTTCACCACTCAGCAGGAAGCCATGATCCCTTGATTATACATGAACATAGTGTCAACAAGTTTCTGAATATAAGTATTACGCTATAGTGATTGATCACAAATTGAAATATGAAAGGAATTCTGAAGTGTTGGCAGTACTTTCCAAGGAAATTGAATGAGTTTCATGTTGATCATGGTATATTGGTTCTTCTCTTTTTTTGTATCAATCTGTGATCCAAAGTATTCTTATTTTCAGTTTGATTTGTACTTTTGGTAACTTGTCAAAAGAAAATTTAAAGAAATGAGAATGACTCAGGAAGATTGCAGTCTTTTGAATAATGAGCAATTCAGACAACCCCTCCATCCCATTCCCCTCAAATGGTACTTTGTATGAAAAACATGTTCCACTGAAAGTTCACAAGATCATGCAAGACCCATCACACACAAACTCCATATAACTGTTTTAGTATTAAACTGTTCAAGCATCTGCCTTTGTGTTCCACATACAGCACCCTGTGCTGTCATTTTAGACAACCATATGTGCCAAATGCTTTCCAAATGTTCAATGATAATACAATATGAGTTTGATACAATGTACACACCTGGAGATATGCAGCCTGTTCCCTGATCCCTGCCGGTGTCAATTTAAATTGTTTTTTTTTTTGGTATTTAATTGCTCGTGAATGTCAAACTTCTATAATTTATAATATGGATAATAAATTATCTTGAATCCAAGGTGACCAGTCACACGCGATTGTCTGCTGAGAGTCTATTTCACCCAACTATTTTGACTTGTGTCAGATAGAATAGAACACAATTCCTTTACACAGTTGCAATAACAAAAAAAATTCATGTTCATTGATTTGCACATGAGGTTACCTGTCACAGGGAAAAATAAAAATATAAACAGTTTCACCTCAGAAGCATTAACTTAACTGTGGCTGGTATCATGTGTCATGAAAATTTAGGCTGAAAGGTCACTGACCTGATCAGAAAAAAAAAACAATACCATATAACTGCATGCACTTCATATCAATTGGTTTTGTTAAAAAAAAGTAAAAACAATTCCTGGAACATTAAAAAACATTTTTTGAGTAGTGGCCGATGGGGAATTCTTCCACTCTTCCTCCAAATAATCTCCCTTCCCAATGCGCCACCGCCACCACCTCCATTCCCTGAGGTCAAAACAGGACTGTCTTTTATTGTGAAAATTTTGCCCAAAAGTTTGTCTGTGGGTGGAAGAGTTGTGCACTGTTTTAATATTGGAATGAAATGGCTGTGCTGTGAAAATACATCTCTTTGTTGCTGCAGCTTATATTGGAGACCACTGATGGAGATTTCATAAAGGAAAAGGTGTTTATTTTGAATGAAACAAACAAATATCAGAAGATTATTTCCATCCAAGTAAGACATGCATTTCAACATGAATAAGTTAATTTTTGAAAAGTTTAACGGAAAAGTCATCATTACTTTGCCAACGACTTGGAAGCGAGTTATGTGTGACTGAACGTGAAATATTAAAAGTAATTTCGAGGAACTGATGAAATGTTTGAAATGTAACTATTTTGATTGTACATTAAAGTCTATTTTGATTGTGACAGTTTTCTTCTCCAATATTTAGATTTCTTCAGAGATACCTTTTTTGGAAAATCAGTTACGTGAGAGAAAGGTCTTTCTCAAAGTGACTGCAGAAATAGAAAAACAAAAGGTGTACGTCTACCCCCAACTATTAGTTACACAAGGACACATATTCACACAAGTGAAGGAGCCCGTCTACACTCCAGGACAAAAAGGTGAAAGAGCACATTCAATGTTTTTTTTTATTAATTCTATTTTATATTAGTAAACAAAGTCGAGCCTCATGGAACAGCGACAACACAAAATGGATGAGATAACGAACAGAGCACAAATAACACAGTGGAAAGGGGTGGGTGAGGGGCATGGGGGGAGACACACTAACAGCAGGGTAGAGGGACACTTGGAAGAAGAATACGTGAGGGAAGAGATGAAGGAGAGGAGGAGGATAACACAAGAGATGGACAGTCTGGATACAAATTCAAACAAAGCAAGCAAGAAGAAGAAGATGACGAATAAGGGAAAACTGGAATGAAACAAATAAATAAAAAATGAAAGAGGATGAGGATGAGAGGGTTGAGGGACACATTAACATAAAAAGACAAGGATGGCACTCGGGAGAATGCATACCTCCATCAGGCTGAACAGTTTACATTTTGTATCCCACTGATAGGCTGGATCAAAATCCAGACCTTAACCAAAATTAAATCAGCTTGTTCTTGTCACTTCACCAACTCATCCACCTCATTTTGTCATAACTCGTCCACAACGTTTTGAAATAACATGCTACAGTGGCCTGCAAAACTATTCACCCCCTTCCTAAGTTTTTACATTTTGATGCCACCTCAGCATATTTCATGATGTTTTCAAATCAAACATTATAAAGAGTCTTCACAAAATACTCCAAAGTGAAAAAGCTAAAAAATGCAGATAAAATGTGAATAATATAGATGAATAGAGAAAATCAGATGATTCTCAATTGCAGAAGTATTCAAACCCTTTGCTTAATGAACCCTAAATCACTTCAGGAGCAAATTATTTATTTGAAAGGTTGCAAAATAAGTGTAATAGGTTTCACCTGTATGTAATCAGTGGTTTCACTTAAAATTAAGCTCCCCCGTTTATCTAAAGAGTTTTAAGGTACAACTCACTTGGTATGCCTGGTGTTGGCTTAATGGTTAGGGTGGTGGGATTTGGATCCTAGGGTCCTGAGTTCAAATCCTGCTCAGCTGTTGAATTAATGCCAGGTGGGGTTAACTCTGCCTGTCATCCTTCCGAGGTCGGCAAAATGAGTGCCAGCATGCTGGTATACTGTGTCGGAGTGGCGACCCGTCCAGGATTGTGCCCAATAGCTCAGGCAGCACCAACGCTCTGCATGGAGTATGGTCCCAATCTCCTCTCCTCTCACTTGGTCAACCAACCAAGCAAACATGAAGACCAACGAGCTTTCCAAAGAAGTCAGACAAGGTGGTGGAGAAGCACCATCCAGGAGAGGGTTATAAGAAGATTTTAAAGTCACTCATTATCCCTTAAAGTACGGTGAAATCCATCATGAAGAAGTGGAAGACGTATCATAACACCCTGACTCTACCTAGATCAGGTCACCCATCCAAACTCAGTAGCTGTGCAAGTACGAAATGGATTTGGAATGTCACTGTGAATCTAACAATGACTTTGAAAGATTTGCAAGGCTGTATGTTCGAGATGGGGGTCAGTGTTCATCAATCAACAATATTCCCTTTACAAAGCTACCCTCTATGAACAGGTGGCAAGAAATAAGCCATTACTGAAAAAGATGCATTTAAAAGTTCAAAAGGAGTTTGCGAAAAAGCATCTTAATGAGACCGCAGGCATGTGGAGAAAAGTTTTTTGGTCAGACAACACCAAAATTGAACTTTTTGGTCTGAATTCAAAGTGTTATGTCTGGTGCAAGCAAGCCTAACACTGCCCATCACCCAGGTAACATCATCCCTACTGTCAAGCATCGTGGTGGCAGCATCATGTTATGTGGCTACTTTTCATCAGCAGGGACCGGAAAGCTTGTCAGGATAGAAGGGACAATGGACCGTGCAAAGTACTGGAGAATCCTTGATGAAAACCTGTTTGAGTCAGTCATGAATCTGAAACTGCGTCGGAGGTTCACATTTCAGCAGGATAATGATCCAAAGCACAAAGCTTTAGCCACACTGGAGTGGCTGAATAAGAAGAAAATAAATGCTCTTGAGTGGCCCAGGCAAAGTCCTGCCTGAACCGAACATTTATGGTGAGACTTGAAGATTGCAGTTTATCGCAGGTCCTCATCAAACTCGGCAGAACTAAAGCAATTTTCTCGTGAAGAATGGGCAAATATTTCACCTTCTCACTATGCAAAGCTGATGAGAGACCTACCCAAAAGGACTCGGTCATTGCTGCAAAAGGTGCTTCCACCAAGTACTGACCGAAGGGACTGACTACTTTTGCAACCATTGAATTTTGATTTGTACATTTTTTTTGCAGGTATTCCTGACATGTAACCTCCTTCAATGATAACAGTGTTTAGTGTGATCTCTTTAGTTATGGATAAAAATGTTCATTTGGAAAAATTGTTTCTACATAATTTGGAATTCATCTAAATGTGGCATTATTGGTAGGGGTGAATACTTTTGCAGGCCACTTTATCGATTTTGGCCCCTCTCTCACTGGTGAAGAATCACTTAGAAAATTAAAAAAAATTAGTATTCGGCAGATTCGGATCTTCACCAAATCGAATCGATTCGTCATTCTGAAACATCCAACCTGTCCACCCAGTTTTGTTCAAATCCGTGCATAACTTTTTGAGATATCGTGCTGTGCATCAGTTTCAGTCATATCACTCAATGGTGAAGAATCACTCAAAAAATTCTTGAATCCAGATTCGGATCTTCACTAAAATCGAATCAATTCTTCCTAGTGACAAACCCGACCCATCCACAAAGTTTTGTCCGAATCTGTTCATAAAGTTTTGAGATATCATGTTGTTTGTTAGTTTTAGCCCTGTCACTCAATGGTGAATATAATTGATCAAAAAATTCTTGAATACGTATTTAGATGCGGATTTTCACCAAAATGTAACACCCTCATCCTTATTGCACACCTAACCCGTCCACTAAATTTCGTCCAAATCCGTCCACAACTTTTTGAGATATCGTGCTATATAATCGCTTTTGGCACGATCTCTCAAGGGTGAAGAATCACTTTAAAGATTTGTAGTTGCCATATCCGGACTGGATCTTCACCTAAATCTGATCAATTTGTTCTGATCACACAGCCAACCTGTCCACCAAATTTTGTCTCAATCCATCCACAACTTTTTGAGATATCTTGTTCACAGACAAACATACAGATTAACAGGGGTGAAAGCATAAGCTCTGCCCATCTTGGTGGTGGAGGTAACTAGAAAGGTGCTTGGTGGAGTGCATACTTCCGTCAGGCTGAACAGTTTACTTTTTGTATCCCACTGATAGGCTGATATCTGCATCTGAACCTTAACCAAAATCTTATCAGCTTGTTCTTGTCACCTAACCCACTCATCCATAAAGTTTTGTCATAATCTGTCCACAACTTTTTGAAATATCATGATATGTATTTTTTTTATCCCAATCTGTGAATGGTGACGAGTCACTGAAAATTCTAGGATCAGGATCCTCACCAAAATCTAATCAATTCGTCCTGATCAAACACCCAAGTTGTCCACCAGGTTTCCTCAGAATCCATCTGTAACTTTTTGTGATATCATGTTATGTATCGTTTTTAGCCCTATCACTCAAGGGTGAAGAAGCAATTAAAAAAATTCTCAGATCTCCAACACCTTCTGTCACAATTAATGTCACCAACACCTTCTCCACAAATGAAGTCAAACTAACAGGTCTATTGTTCCCCAATTCTTCTCTGGATATTTTCTTAAATAATGGTGTTACATTTGCTACTCTCCAATCCTCTGGTCCTGGCTCCAGTGAGCTCTTCAAAATATCCGTTAACATCATACTTACCTGCTCAGCCACCTCCCTCAATACTCTCAGGTGCATATTATCTGGCCCCAGAACTTTATCTACTCTTAGATTTCCTGGCTGTTCCTTTACTTCCTCCACTCCAAGCTCGATCTTCTGTAAAAGCCCTACCTCACCTGCTTCATAGACAATCTCAGCTATTGGCAATTCTCTTGACTGTTC
Organism: Eptatretus atami; assembly: GCA_035128595.1. NCBI lineage: Eukaryota > Metazoa > Chordata > Myxini > Myxiniformes > Myxinidae > Eptatretus > Eptatretus atami. The sequence continues at coordinate 92,011,369 of CM068956.1, read as the reverse complement.
TTGTGTAAAAGTTAAAGCAAAATACCTGTTTAATAAGTCTGCCATCTCACTTTCCCCACTAACCACTTTCCCAGTGCTATTCCCAAATGGTTCCACACTGGTACTAACCTGTTCTTTTCCCCTGATATACTTAAAGAACGTTTTGCTATTATGCCTAATATTCTTAGCCATGTCCTTCTCATACTCTCTTTTGGCTTGCCGAGTTATTTTATAACAGTAAAACAGTCCTGCAGGCCATGTGGCGGCTCTCGCACTGATGTCTTTTTGGCAAAACGGCCCCCCTATAAAACAATAGTGAAGATCACCGCCTTAGACCCTAATTTCTTTTTTTGATGCCGTGAACAAACTTTGGTACATCATGGGTGATGAAGGTTGTGGTCAAGTTTCATCGGAATTGTGTGTGCACTTTCAGAGAAGAGAGTAAATACCTATTTTGGGGGGTCAAAAATCCCCTGTAGATCCCTTTAATGAGCACAGATTTTGATGCGGTAGATACACTTTGGGACATCACAGGTGATGAAGGTTGTGGTAAAGTTTCATCAAAACTGTGTGTGTAGTTTCGGAGAAGAGAGCAAACACCTATTTTTTTTGGGGGGGGGGGGGTCAAAACCCCCCACCCCAAGGAACTCTGAACTCTTTAATGAGCACAGATTTTGATGTGGTCGATACACTTTGGTACATCATGGGTAATGAAGGTTGTGGTCAAGTTTCAATGAAATAGTTTATGTAGTTTCAGAGAAGAGAGCAAATACATATTTTGGGGAATAGACCCCTATAATGAGTGCATATTTTGACACAGTCTATAAACTTTGGTACATCATGGGTGATGAAGGTTGTGGTCAAGTTTCATCAAAATTGTGTGTGTAGTTTCTTTTTTTATGAGAAGAGAGCAAATACATATTTTTGAGGGGTCAAAAAAACCCGTAGACCACCTTAATGAGTGCAGATTTTTATGCAGTCGATATACTTTGGTACATCACGCATGATGAATGTTGTGGTCAAATTTCATCGAAATCATATCTGTAGTTTTGGAAAGAGAGCAAACACCTGTTTTTTGGGTTGGGGGGGGGGCAAAAAAAAAACCCTGTGGACCCCTTTCACGAGTGCAGATTTTGATGGTCAATACACCTTCGGTAGGCATCATAAATGAAGCATGTGACCAAGTTTAATCAAAATCGTGTGTTTGGTTCAAACGATAATGACTGAAATGTTTATGGACTGACTGACTGACTGACTCACCTACAGACACTGCTCAATCGCATAAGCTCACCTGACTAAAGTAGCAGGTGAGCTAAAAATGATGGTTGTTTTTGCCACGTAGACACATGACCTATAGGAATTGCATACTGTATGATTTTATGAAGACTGGAAAGAAGATTGCTTTAGGAAGACCTGAAGGAAAAAAATCATGCATGACCTTTGTTGGAGAATTTGGAGAATGATTTTCCATTGATGATTCGAAACGTTAATTTTTTTATACACCTGCATTTCAGGACTCATACAATTAGTGTTCATTGTACAACAAACTTCAATAACAGAATTTGGGAAGGGTATCAGCACACAATAGCCATAAAAAATATTTTCAGGATTCTTTTCAAAATATACTAATGGATGCTTAAAATCCTCAATTTTATATGAAGAAGGCACTGCCAGCTTGAAATCCTCATCCGGCAGAGAGACAAAGTTAGAATGAGACAGTGACTGCACATGGCTAGCTAGCACACTCCCAATTAGGGGAGCTTATCTCTTATAAAACTATCGTTTTGTGTTGATCAACAAAAGATGAAACTAATTATAAAATTATGGATTTTCTTCTTAAATATTTGTAATGATTCCAAATATAAATTTAACACGTTACATAGATAATTTCAACAATTAAAGCGTTTGGGTCTATTTTGTGACCTCTTTGCTCTTTCTTCACATGCAGTGAAATGCAGAATCTTTGCTGTTCAGAAGAGCCTTCTTCCACTTCAAGACAAATCAACAATCACTGCAGAAATCATGGTCTGGAAATCGCTCCTTTCTTTACACACTCTTCATTCAAATTTGGCATGCACGTGATCTCAGCAACATAGCCACTCTCCCTCACATGGCGATTCCTTGCCACATGCATATACCTGTTGCATACACTTCTTTTTCCTCAACTACCATCCTAAAATCACATATTAACCCACATTTATACTCACACACTCATTCATTCACTTCACCTCATGTATACTTCCTGGAAAATGCAGAACATAATTGAAAAGCTGATGACCTCAGGCACACACTGATAAATGTCTACACTGATATTTTAATTAGCAGTTATGAATGCTTATATATTATGATTTAATGACAACAATGGGCAATTAAACACTCATGTTATTAAAAAATATAGGGGTAAGCATGTTTTGTTTCCTTGGGGAAGAATTCAAGTTTTAAATGCAAGTCTTCAATGTTTCTTCTCATTTAAAACTTGTTTGACTTTACACCATTCTATTTCATATTCCTCCTTTTAAAATGTTGTCTTTTGCTCAATGTTATTCAGGAAATATGAGCTTAATATTCTAATTATGTCGGAATTTCATAGGATGTATATACACTTCACGTGTGTGTGTGTGAGTGTGTGTGTGTGTTTGTGTGTGTGTGTGTGTGTGTGTGTGTACATACACACTACATGGGATGGTGGAGAGGAATAAGGGCAAGAAGTGGGTTGCAAGGAGGAAATGACATAAATTGATCAGCCATATACTTATTTCAAATGTAAAATGGTCAAACTTTTCTTCCCAACCATGCTTTTCCATGCTCTTCCACATGACACATACGTACCCTTTCACTCTATCCCTTACACATTTCTTATTTCTCCTCTTTTCCCATGCCCCCACTCCTCTCCAATCTATTTCCCTTTTTGATTCATATTTCTTTCTTTGTAACAATTGAATTTCTGTTTTTTATTTATTTATATATAAAGGAGCATATTTATATAACTGCAATACTTACATGATGACATTAAAGTGAATACAAACATGACATTTTTCTTTCTTTCAGGATCCAGATAACTATGTCGTGGTCAGAAAATCATTGGAGCTTGATCGTTATGGAATGACTCAAAATTTTGACTTTGGCATACCAAAGGTCACCAAGTAAGAATCCCACTGTGGTATAAACACTGTAAATACTATTTAGCAACATGACACTCTTACAAAAATATCAAGATAATTACAGTAGTACTTATAATGTTCTTTCCATAGCTCTGCACTGTCATTATTTTCAAACCAGATGTGTACTATAATATAAAGGCAGATTATGCATTCAATATATCAAATGAGATATCAATGAAAATGCTTGATGTATTAGTTGGATTTGGGAATTTTTTCGGTGAGTTGTGCAATTGTTTCAAGCAAGATTGTGGCTTCCGAGGATTCGACAATGTTTATTGCTTTAAGTAAAACAGCGGATAGATAGACATGTTCCAGTTTACTGTTTCATGCTATATAGCTCACTTACACATGTGACACATCAAAAATCTGCATACATGAGTGTCACACAGCGTAACTCAAGCACACACCCTGAAACAAGTTGGAACTGAGGAATGTAATATTTGGCAACAATCATGAAAACATCTCAGAACAAATTCAACAATTCCATCAACAGGAACAAATTTATCTCTTTCTTTGGCTTTGCCCTTACTGCTGTGACTGTCTGCCCCTGTGTTGAGTGGTACAGTGTTCCAAATTTTGCATTTGTGCTTTGGGTACCTAGAGTCCAGTCATGGGTATTACATAAATTGTGAGTGTGGGCAGACGACTTGCAATTTCACCTGTACATGTGGAATAATGCAATCCTTTAACCACTGACCCCTCCCTGCCAGAGGGATGGGGTATCGCTTGTGCGAAACAATGCAAATTCTAAAATCAAATCCTCTCACTCCTAGAGGGAGTGAGTATTGACTTGTTTTGAAAATGCCTCAGATTTAAGGATTGAAAAGCCTTTATGGAATAGCAAAGTTTTGAGCTGTGATTTAATTGTTGGGAAGGCCTTCAAATAATGAATGTTCAAAGCTACTGTATTTTCATACAAATAACCTGCTCCTGCTATACTCTACACCTGGAGAAAAAAGTACTCTAGGAAAATTTCAGGCACGTATAACCCGCACACAGGTATATGCATGCCAAGGGTGTGTTCAGTTCCCAAGTTTCTTACAGAGTGCTCACCAAGTGGCTCAAGCACTCAAACAAGCACTCCACTCAAAACCGTTGATGAGGAATGGCTGGCTTGGCAAGCACTAGCTAGCTGCTTGGTAACTGAACACACCCCAGCTTTCCTCTCCACATAACCAGGAGATACGCGATTTCCATATTTCCAGCAGCCAATATGGCTTTGTTGTAAAGGGCTAACGAACAGCTCTTTTCAAGTACAACTGCAGTAAATAACCATTTGACATTTAAATGAATATCTTGAGAAAATGGTGTTGAAATAATTAAAGTTTACTGGAGAGATGTGTTAAAAAAAACAGTGTGGCTTCTGTTAGAATGCGACTGGAAACCACGCTGCTCATCCATTAGAAATGTATAAATACCCTGCAGGCTGTTGAATTTTATATCATTCCACAAAATCGTCCATACCATTACAAGTCCCTGCTGTACAATGTCTGCTATCAGTACAAATAAGAGAAAATGTAGAAGTTTCACGGCAGAATTCAAACTGAAAGTTGATGAGAAAGTGGGCTGGTATGGAAGAGGATGAGAGTGATGATGATATGGATTGCGACAGATCTGGGATGTGATCAGTTGCCAAGCATGGATTGAGTGAAAACATGTACACAGATGGAGGGGATAAAAAGGAGAATGGTGGATGAGGACGGAGGGAAACAGTGGTGGTGGAGGAGAAGAGGAGGATGAAGATAATGAGGAACAGAGAAGACTGGAAGAAGAGTTGGCAAACAAAATAGTGGAGAAGAGATTGACACAAATCAGCGAAATACCACAACTATACTGAATAGAAGACAATAAATGGACAAAATACAAATTAGAAGAACCAACAAAGCACTGAAGAGATTGGTAACAAAATCATCCCCATTAAAGGAACTCAACACAGTGAGCTGTGCAGTGACACTGCTCATACAATAAAAAGTAATAGGAAAACAACATCGCAAGAAGAGCAAACCAGCACATACAGACAGAGACCAGGCAGCATCATGGAAACAGAGACTAGAAACACAAAGGGAGTAACTGAGAAAGGAAACAGGACAAATACAACAATGTGCAAGGGGAAATCGAAGCCCAAAGCTGAGGAAAATCCCAAAAATATAAAACATACAAAATTGTAAATAAAGACCTAGTTGCTGAAATCAAACTCAAAGTAGAAATGATCATAAGAAAGGTTAAAAAAAAACGACGACGATGTCAACAAAGGGAGAAAACAAAACCGCATGATTGAAAATAACCCGAATAGATTATATCATGAACGAGGGAAACAAAAGCAAAATGTATCAAATCCCCCTGATAAAGATAAAGTTGAAAATTTCTGGAAAAAAATCTATCAAGACCCAAAACAACACAACAAAGAGGCAGATTGGATCCAAAACTTGGAGGAAAAAACACCATAACAACACCATAATAACACCCCCAGTGATATTTGGTGAAAAATAATAATAAAAAGAACAACCAGCAAAAATGCCAGCCCAGGCCCGAATGGAATTCCAAACTGCTGGCTAAAACAACTCGATGCTGTCCACAAACTATGCTTGACCATTCAACAAACTTACTGCAAGGGGAGGAGCCCTTGGATGAATGGCTTGCCGAAGTTAACACCTTCCTCATCCCAAAATGTGAAGAAATCCAACTACCTCACAAGTATGGACCAATAAATAACATGTCTACCAACAACATACAGACTTCTGGTGGGAATCGTCACAGAAATGATGTACCATCACTTAACACAAGAAGGTGGCCATGCTATAGAACCATCACTTGTCAGAGGCAGAACAGAAGGGATGCAAGGGAATGCTATAGAACAATAGACCAATTAATAATAAACAGGGCCATATTTGAAAATTGCAATCCGAGAAGAACTAAATTATCCACAGCATGGATAGACTCCAAAAAAGCTTTTGAAAGTGTTCCACATTCATGAATGATGAAATGCATGCAATTGTACAAGATCAATTCCCAAATAATCAAACTGAATGAGAAAACAAAGGAGATATGGAGCACTCAGAAGGCACTTTTTTACAGCAAATTTTTTTACAGCACTCAGAAGGAAAGATCAAAATACCAGGGGTGAAGATACATCACGGGATCTTCCAAGGAGACAGCCTTTCACCCCTATTATTTTATCTGGCCCTAGACCCAATGAGCAACCTCATTAATGAGCAAGGACAGATACACCCTGACATCAAATAAGAGAACGTCCAAAGAGACAAGAAAGGTGACACATCGACTGTACACGGATGATTTAAAACTTTTTGCACCAAACGACAAAAAATTGGCATAACACCTCAAATTAGTGAAACGGTACTCTGACGACATTCAAATGGAATTTGGTCTTGATAAGTGTGCCAAGTGCACATTCATACAAGGTAGACCAACAAAAGCGAACATAAAATTGACCTAAATGCAACAATACAACAAAAAATCAACCTAAATACTACCAAAAATACAAAAAATACAACTTGATCAAATTTGTCTCCTCGAAAATGTGGTGGCACCTTGCAAGGGCATATGAGGCAGGGGGTCAGGAAAAGGGGGGGGGGGCAAATTCTCTCCCCCAAATGCTAGCATAGCTTTTATAATTCGGCATAAAAATATCACGATAACAAAATATTGTGAGAAGTTAAAATATCACGAGATGACAGAATGATGTAAAATCTCATGTAAATCGTCATATATTTGACCATTTTGCAATTATCAATCGTAATCCTTTTGGGGTTAAAATAGTAAAAATATGACATATATATATATATATATATATATATATATATATATATATATATATATTATATATGTATGAACATGGTAAGAACTTGTGTACCGCCTTGATGTCGTGCATGCGACAAATGGAGCTCACATTGAAGTGTGTCGATGGTGTGCAGAAAACTATGAGTTTCTGTAGCATATAAACCAAAGGATTTCATTGTTTCATTTGTGGTCTAAATAATATTAACAACCAAACTTGTCTGGGTCTTTTTAGAACACCCTGTTCTGTGGGGGTAAAATGGGGACAGAGCAAAGATGGGGACAGGTTGGGTACACAAGCTTTGGAGGCAAAGACAGAGTTTAGCCATTCTGTCTTATCTCAGGTAGTGTGTACAGTCCAGCTTTTTGAGGTGAGGGACAGGATGAAGGAGAAGAAAATTCAGAGACAAACTTGACAAGGCACCCCCATGACCTGAAGGAAGAGACTGGTTGAAGAGTTTGACCTTGAAGTTTGCAATATTGTTTTCTGATTAGACACACACATCACATACACACACACACACACACACACACACACACACACACACACACACACACACACACACACACACACACACACACACACACACACACACACACACCACCACCACACCACACACACTGTGAGCTATGTGTGGAAATGTCTTCTGCAAAATGTTTGGCTTAAAGAACCTGACTACTTTGAAGCAGGGGTTATGCAACATGTGGATGGAAGGGCAATTTTGGAATGCTGCAAATAACAAGGCTCCACAGAACTTGGTGTGAGCTGATTTTAATAGGTGGATCTTCTTAACAAAGTGTTGCCAAGATGGCTTCCTTGACACACTTGCAATTAAGAATGCTTCTCTGCTGCATGGGGGAAACTTTCTTAACTTCTTCTTCTTCTGGCGTATGGCAGTTTAGCTGCCAGGGTAGTTATCATTTCTTGGAAGCGTGACTGTGTCGCTGCTGCAGTGCCCCTCTACCAGTACACACTGGTACTCATTTCGCCGA
>CM068956.1:91942772-91952868 GCA_035128595.1 Eptatretus atami | reverse complement strand
CCTCATATTTAAATGCTCGAAGTACAAGCCAGGAAGGGCACGCACCATTATTTCAATCTTTTGCGTATGATCAGCCAAAGGTTTGAAACTCCCCAACGCAGGAATCAGAGCAGATAGCTACTAAACCATTCCATCACAGTCTTCACTGGGTGTACGAGAATAGAAGCCGAGACAGAGAGAAAGCTAAAATGAATAAGACATCAGAGAAGAAGTTAGAAAATAAGTAAAGCGAAAAAGAAATGTCAATCAAATCAAATGTGGAGCAAAATGCGTCAACCAAACAATGGCATCATTCAAGTCAGGGAGAGTGCATCACAAGAGGACATGAGTCAAATGTATCAAGGTTGACGTGGCACGGTAAGTTGAGGAAGAGGTGGCAGTGAGGGAGGAAAAAGGGACGCATGGCAGCGGCCCAAGTGGGAGGGACAAGCAAATGGAAAACACCCTCACTTTGCGAAGCCAACATTATGGTATTGGATTTCGCTGTGCAAGAAATTAATTTTCAAAAATCGCATTCATCGTTGAGTTACTGGAAACAAGTTTTCACATTTGTTGTAATCTGTTAGGTTTATTCAATTACAAAAAACAGGCTCTGCAGATGGTTAATATTTCAGGAAGCTAACAAGACCAAGCAAACGAAACTGTGCGAAGGCAATAACAGCAAGCAGAGAGGATGTTTTCCTGAAAGTGAAAGTTACAAAAAAAACAAAATAAAATTAATAAATTATCAACACAGATTACAAATATATTTTAATAAATAGAAACGACGAATAAAAGAAGGAAATTCCCGAAGTCACAAAACACCATTTCTCCATATCATTTGTTTTTGAGACTTCACGAAGAATGAAAAGCGTAAACAGCCATGTATTCATGACGCCACCATATGGGAAGACTTATACGCCTTACTTCATCATTTGCTGCGAATTTACCCTTTTCCCTCCATATCCTTCTCCTCCAAAAACCTTCTTTTTTCTCTACAAACTCCCGCTACTCCATCCCTCCTGACTCCTCTCATCTCCCTATTTCGAAGTTAACACATTCCCATTGCCGCAACACCCCTTCCTTTTCACCCGCCGGGGATTCAAGAGTGAGGGGCAGTGAGATTAAGTCTTGTGGTGTTGACACGCATTAGTAGTGAATGTAGCCGCAGCTCCCTAGACGACATATTCTTTTATCTCTGCCGCACTAGTAATTAGTCATTTGTCATCATTGGTTCTGTCACAAAATCGTCGGCGGGTTGTCGAATGCCCCAATTCTCCCGTCAAGAGCGTAGAAGCTAATCCAGGTTCATAAAATTTCCCTTCAGAAGCTACACGTTTTACGCTGGAATAACAGGAGGAGCCAATCACCGGCATCCTGCTAATTCCAAATTTGTCATTCAACATTCCAGGGGGTACCTCAGCCGCACTGCCCGCGTAGGTGCAAGAACGGCCATTCCTAACCCACAGGCACAAGACTTGCATACGAATGTGGCGACATTCACGTTTGGCTACTGTGATGTGTGTTCTGATAAATCTTTCCCTCGTTATTAGAATTTGACCCCGCAGAATGGTTTTTCCCGTCGCATCTTCGCCATATACTCCCCTCCCATCGCATGGTTCTGCCAATGTCTCTTGTTTATTGCTTCCTTCATAGGCTCAATCATCATTCTCATTATCATGTTCATTCCCTGTGCAGAGCGTTCGGTGTGCGGAAGCTGTTCGAGTACAATCCGAGGAGCCGCACTCCGGATCAGGACATCAGAGTCAGGATTTGTAATTTGTTCGGTGCCGGGATAGCTAACCTACCTTACTTGAGAAGGACACTGTGGGATCTTTTAACCACCAAGCTATCGGAGATGGGACGACCAGTTTAATGACCATCCGATACGTCACACAAATTATGAATCACCCAACCTGACGAAACATGGAGATGCTGTTTATAGCTCAGGTCGGATTCAAACCCAGGCTCCCACGGAGGGATAGTGAAGAGATGAGTGTGCGTTGCCAAACAGGTAGTTGAAGATGAGGGAATTTCCTATTTGTTCAGGCAACAATTATCACGAAACCTTGGATGAATTTGGCAAATGGTATTTCTCGGCAACAATGTCATCCAAAACAACGACGTATGGCATTCCACAATTTAGGAGTCAAGAAGTTCATCTGTCACTTGAGAGACTTCCAAAGTAGGTGGTGGACTGTGACAGTATTACTGGAGTAAACATGGAGTTAACATTGGGGTAAACGATTGCACGTCAATTCAGTCTACCGTATAACGCCACAATTTTATAAGCAGAAATTTCAACTACAGGTACAGCGTACTGGAATTTAATGATCCCTTTCATATACAGGTCTGGGCAGGATGGCCTAAAGTGGGCACTCACTCGCTCTTAAACTGTCTGTCTGGGTTCGAATCCCGACCAGCCCACTTGCTAAACTGTTAGTCTGGTGTTTCGTAAATCCCGGATGCAGCCACACTGCTCTACACTTGTTAATCTGGTTTGAAATCCTGACCCAGCTCTAAATATCTCTGTGTTCTTACAGCAGACGTTGCAGTTCATCATGCTGGACCTGTGCGACTCCGGCTATGGACATCACCAACTGGGTGCTCCTTGTCTGCTGACATTCCCTCACTGTTTGGGACTCACAACAGTGTGGATGAGCTTCGCCCGGCGACCTGGTCCAAATCCAATCTGCCCAAACTCTCCTATGTTGGAATGGCAACCCATCCGGAAATCGTAACCCGAGCACGAGAATTGCTTCCGGAACCCGCACCGAATGCTCTGTGTCCTTGACCATGCAGCTGTTCATTGATTATACTCTCGTGCTTGAACTTACTGATCTCTTCTCCTCAACAATCTTTCTCCTATTGGTCCAGTTGGTCACATAAGCATGCAAATTATAATGGAAATATTTCACTACACTCTGCAGAAAGGTCGGTGGTCATCTCTGTTCTACACCTCCTTTCTGTCGTTGAACTTTCTCCTTCTGTGCCTCGGTCCCTACTTCCCTATTCCACCTACTTCCCTCAGGTTCTGCAGCTGGTCACAGTATGGTCTTTGCAGTAACCACTTTCTTAGTTAACACCAAATCCAGGATACTCTCACTCCCTCATTTGTTCTTCTTTTTCACGAGGGAACCAATTCTGCTATCTTCAATTTCATCTTTCCCTGCCAAGGTCCTTCAAGAAGCTGCTGCACCTCATCTCTAGATCATTGTCTCCAACATGATGAGATAGGGAATGTCTAGTCGTCTTTTCTACCCCCGTACCTCCACAAGGCACCTCTTTCCCAAATATACTATTTTTCTTCCTGAAAAGTTTGATGGCTCTATCAGTCTTGTCCCCCCCTCGTGCCATTCTTCCCCCTCCTCCCCACTCTAATATACTTCAGTCATACCCTCTATTTCATCCTCAACCCTGCTCGTTAGTGTCACCCTCCTCTCTTCTCTTACTACTGTCTATTTGTTGTTACATCCTGATCATTCGATTTTGCTCTCCCGATGCCATCGACTCTTGACACAATAACCCAGAATCTAAGCTACAATATATTACTCGTGCATCTGGCTGGGGCTTGTAGGTTGAGTTTTGGCCTTGTCCACTGGAACGCATTCCAATTTAGCTATGGCGTATAAAATAATACATATGTCCTAGTAGTACCATTTTGACTTTTGGAAACTACTCCCAGGAGCTCAACGCCCTCTGAGTTTGATTGACCAATTAACCCCAACTCCTACACTAAGAGACGTTTGAGACGCGCAATATTTTGTCACTTTTCCACACTAATTATCAAGATAGTGAGTGGCCCTTATGCTAGGATGCACGGAAAAAATGTACGGTGCATGACTTCCCACCGCTAGTATAAAATAAGTTGAAGTTCTTCTCTAAAAGTCCTTCCGGACTAATAGTGAGAGCCTACCTGTTGTTCATGTTGTCTAGAAGGAATCACTTCTCTCAGTATCCGACCCATGTGCATAAATGCAAAAAATAAAAGCAAAAAATAAAACCTGAGCTCCTCAATAACTCGGTAAACCTTATGTTTCTCAAAATAACTAAATTAAATAATTTATCTCATCGACATGCGGTGTTTTTTCCAACGCTGCATCTCATTGGGCCAATGACTTAGTTACCAATCCGAACAAGTTCTCTTGTTGCGGCTCCTTTTGCCTATCGTATTTTGATGTGAAGGATTCCTATGAGAAGTACACTAACTTGCTCCTTGTTTGTAAAAGAAGGAACAGGGGGAGTCGAAGGGGACTCGACTGTCAATTAGCCTTTGTGTGGAGCGTGGCTGCTATAGACTATTTTTCCAATGCGCCACCATGGAGGGTGTGGGTTATATTGGAATTGTTCGATGAAGCCTATGAGTATGTGTTCAGTGAGGTGTCCGCCCTATATTAACGGACGTGAATAAGTTCATGCTCACTGTGATTACTTTTATTAGTCAGGGATATTTTTATTTACACACCAACATCAAACATACAACAAACAACGCTTCCCCGTATTTTCTACGACCCAATTGCCTACGTGGTGTCATGCCTGAATGGGGGAAGCCTCGGAGATAAGTTTCATTGCCTGTTTGCAGGCGGTAGCCAGGCAGTACCACTAAATTTTTCTCCAGCTGTTGTGGACGGGTCCGCATTAGCACGGCCGTCACTCGTTTTGCCAATGACCTAGGCACTTCGCAATGCGCACTTTGCCGTGCCAAATACCAGCCAATTGAAGAGACATTAGACCTCTCTGCACGATCGTTCAGTTAAGGGGAAGTAAATCCGGTCCGTTTTTCGGGGGAGAGAAAAATAGAGAGAGAAACTTTGATGGACTGGAATTCCATGGCCTGACACGAGTGGTGATCATGTTTGCCTAACCAAAGAGTGGTTAATACGTTCGCATCACATCCGAAATCCCAGGTGGTTGCGTTCTTCTTTGCGATAGCCAGTTTTCGTCTTGCCAAACTCGCACCCGCCGTCCTCCGTAATATCACGTGAGCTGGTCGTCATCGTATAATTGTGGGAGCCTGCCCTGCTACGGTTCGAAGTCTGCACCTCGCTCAGGTTGGGTACCGCACGAGGCGGACAGGTCGAGTACAGGCTCTGACCTTCAGTCGCTTCCTCGACTCGGAGGATTCAAAAAAGGCATGTGGCAGCGGTATTGTTGGTGTGTGTGTGTTGTCAATGCTGTGATTCTGTGTGTGGGTGTGTGTCATTGTGTGTGGCTGTGTTGTGTATGTGTGGTGTGTAGCCCGTTCTTGAAAGCAGGAATTTGTATAGTGCTCTTGACATGTACAGACTTGCTCTAAGTAGATCATACAACTCTTGCTTCTTGCGTATTGTCTTCCCTTTCCCCATTATATAAATACATTTGATTAAGATGTACCAGTTCATTGCTAGTTGTTTCTTCATGCTTAGCATGACGCTTTGTTGGTAATTATAAGGCTGTTAGCATAGAAATGATACGTTTGACCGATGGAACTTTCCTGGCACACAGTCCCCGTGGGTGACAAGAGGTCGGGCACACTACGGCTCGACTCGTACGAGGGCAACGGTCGAGGGTGTGAGTATCGTAAACCCACGGTAGAGCATTAGGTATTTTGAAGATTGGCAAAATAACCCTGTACCACGTGGTGATGGATTATTAACGTTGACTTTCACGATCGGTATAAGTGGAACCCGTAGCCTTCTGGTATCCGAAAAGATACGATCTAAGACTCGGGTTCGGTAGAGGCGACACTCTGCAACCACATAGCGTCGTGTCGCAAGATACCGGCCCAACATATGACTTATGAAGGTACCGGTGATCCAACTACTCCCAAAAGTATTTCTATTAAATTACGACCTATTTAGAATGTTAGTCGTATTAATTATAAGGATGTATGGACAAGACAATGTCAACCAGTCTTAAATTTGTACTTCTTAACATTGTTAAAATTCGAGAACAAAATTTTATCCCTAATATATTCGAAAAAGCAAAGTGATGAACTATGTAATAAAATACATTTTCTTTATGCAAAGAGATGTCGGTGTCCTCAACCAGTATAGTGTACAAGGTGGGAATGTATTGAGAATGATCAATGTGAAAACAGCTTTCTACTGATAATGGTATCCGAGAACACGCACTCTGTGTTGTTGTGTAGCGCGAAGGAGAGCGCGAGAAGAGGGAAAGGGGCAAGAGGAGGAAGAAAGAGAGAAGTGCTGCTTTCTGTGTCTGTTGATATGTGTTGTATATATATAGTATATGTGTGTATGTGTGTGTATGTTGCTGATATATGTATTTGTGTTGTATTTGTATGTGTGGTTTTGGTGTTTGAGAGGGTGTTTATATTAGTTGTTGGGTGTTATATGTGTGTAGTGGTATGGTGCGCGTATGTCGTGTGTGTTTGTGGTTGTGTGTGTGTGTGTTTGTTGTGCTTATTGCGATTCTATACTTTTCTGTCTATGTGTAACTCTTCCAATAAAGATGTAGAGATGGTTACACATGATCATTTTCGTGCCATCCAACCACCACATCATTACATTGCTGGTTGAAGGGAACATGCGCAACCTACCTTTCATTTTTAACTGTTCTCTACCTGTCATACTCAATGATTACGTCATGAGATGCTATCCCATTGTTAGCGACATCGCGTCCGGCGTTGCGGCTTACACGGCCAGCGTTGTGACTCTCGCCCAAATAATGGCGGGCGCCTCTCCCATCGTTTGACGGCACTATTTGTGACTCTCGGATAGGCTAACGCCCTGGGAGTAGTCAAGGGTGGGCCTTTCGACCTCACCACGATCGTGCCAATCGGCCACCGCGTGGGATAGGTTGTTTCGCCAAACTCGACCTACCTAAGTACCCACGCGGATGGAAACACGGGCGATCGCACCTCGCCGCAGGTCGACTCCGGACACGGGCCGCTTAAGCGGTCCGTTCCGTGCTATTCGGGATAACGAGCGGTGTTATCGTCGGCCTCGAGTTCCATTAATTACTCGGGCGTATCAAGCACTTACGAACCCTTTTCGTGAAGCAAGTATGGAGAATTCTCAGAAGGAAAGGACGCAGGAAAGGCGAAGAACAGTTCACCACAATGCACATTATTTCACACACACACAGACACAAGCACACAATCGCAAACAGAATCAGAATGCTATATCAAGTACAACAAAAGAAACAATACCAGAGAATACGTACCCGAACACACAGCACGCGATTCGAGTCACGTGGCCGTTCGCACGCCGGCGGGCGCGAATTCGCAACAATATATATATATTTTTTGTGGGTCATCCATGCCTACAAATGGTTGCCTGATTATCTTATCCAGCCACGATCAGGTGAGCACCCAGGGGTATTGCCCCGATGTTTAAGATCTCTGTGAGGTTCTTTGTCATCATTCCTGTAGGTCCAGCAATCACTGGAACAACTTTGGCATTCTTCAGCTTCCAGGAGCTTCTCACTTAATTCTTGAGGTATTGGTGTTTGGTCACTTTCTTGATTTCTGCATCGTCTAGTCCAAAATCACTGGTATTAATACCTCAATTAGCAATGCCGTCTTGTCTTTTTTTTGTATCCAAGTATGATATCTGGTCGCAACACTTTGTTTTCAATGTTCATGCTCGATGGGATCACGAGTTCGTATGTGAGCGGTAGGTACTTCCATGTTTTTAGTGATTACTTTTGGTTCATGTTCCCACAATTTTTCTGGAACTGGGACATCAAGGTTTTTGCAGATGTGCCAGCGGATTACATTATAAACTCTGTTTTGTCATTGTGTGTGCAGCTGTTCTGACATGAGTTTGTGTGTGTGTGTGTGTGTGTGTGTGTGTGTGTGTGTGTGTTCAGTCATTAAGCATAACATATCTATCTCTATTTAATATCCAATCTTGCACATCAAAATCTCGGCTCGCCGTCACACGATCCCTATGAAATTGCTGTGGCACTTAGCGGACATGCCGACAAGGTGGGAATCTTTGCGTTCCATAGTACCTACTTGCATTTTGCACAATGTGTTTTTGTCATTCCCTTGTACGGTCTGTCGTCTGCTACCAGCTATGTTTTACTGCTATCCCATGCATGTGCACGGGTATCCTAGTTCTCTTTACTAACCCCACCTCCACCCTCACCTTTCTCTCTTTGTTTTTTTCTTCATAGTCCTCTCTCCCTCCTCTCCTCTCTCCCTCTCTCCCTCTCTCCTCCCCTTCTCTCTCTTCTCTCTCTCACCCCTCCACCACATGCCTCCCTCCCTCCCACTGTGTAGCAATGTTTGGTGAGGCATAGCTCTCCCCACCTCCCCCACCACCCTTCCTCGCTCTTCCCTCCTTTCTAGCTTCTCTTCCCTCCTGCCTCCTCTCTCTCCCCTCCCTCTCTCCTCTCTTCTTTCCCTCCTTCCTCTCTCAACTCCCATGCTTAATACCCCCTGTCAGCGAAGCGACGGGTTGTATTTGCTATTAAGTACATAAAAATGCTCCCTTAAAAGGAACTGCTATGCAGGAGGAGGTCATTATGCTGATGAAATCCTGCACCAGTATTGCCAATACTGTATATGGTCATTCATGCTATTTCATTCTAAATGCTGAGCGTAAAGCAAGTAAGCAGAACATACCATTTTAAAAGTCTTTGGTATGAGACAGCCACAGTTTGAACTGCCGACCTTCCAGATTTAGGGTAGACATTCTAACCATTATGCCAATGAGTCAGGATGCCAATTGATACCAAGCATACCTTCATGTTCTTTTATACTCTTTGTTATCAGTGATGACATTCTGGTGAGGAGGAGGCAAAATGTATTTTGGACAAGCTATCTCTCTTCAAACTGTTTGAACCTGCCTTTCGATTTTGGCAGGACTGAAAGAAAAACGCTGCCAGCCATCCACTCACTTCAAGACTATTTTTCAATCTATGCCTCTCCTAATAATATTGCCATCTGAGAATTATTTCACAAAAGCAGGCAGCGAGGTCAGGTATGGGGGCATTCATCAGAGCAGCGCCTCGCTCTGTCCACTTTCTGCCGGTACTCCAGGGGCCTCCATCTGGCCATCCCCAGGCAAATGCCTGGCCCATCCCCATCTCCTTGAGATGCTGATCAACCTGCTGCAACCGTGAGGCACGTGGGCGGCCCAGTGGCCTACTCCTTTCATGAGGCTTCCTCGCTGAGAGAATATGGGAAGGGTGGGTTCAGAGAGAGTGATATATATATATATATATATATATATATATATATATATATATATATATATATATATATATATATATATATATATATATATATATATATATACATATACATATATGTTTTAAAGGACACAATATTTTGAAGCAAACACAGAATTTAGGCATTCGGCCTTATCACTAGCAGAGTCGGCTGTGGTGCCATTTGAAGTGAGGGAAGGGATGAAAGGGAGCAGGTTTTAGAGGAGGGAAGACGAGTTTGAAAGCTCATTCTTGAGATTGGACAGATGTTGTTTTCTGGCTCTCCTGAGAGTAGACACACACTTGTTGCGGGCTTTGTGGAATGATCGGAGGTTGTCTTAGGTTGGATTTGACTGCCAGAAGGAGAATGCAAGTTGTTTTTAAAGCAACAGCCTCATCACAAGATTCAGAGTACCAAGAGTGAGAGGATGGGTAAGATAACTGAAGATGAGATGGGATGAATCTATGCATAAGGGAGAGCAGGTTACGATGGTCGAATTCCGAGGCTGAATTGATATCAGGGGTCATAGACATAAGAGACCAATCCTGAAGTGTGATGGCTGCTTGCAGTCCATTCCAGTTTGCCTGAGTGAAATGGCAGACTCCCTGGCACTGAGGCTGTTCTCTAAGAATGGCTAAAGAGATGTTGACCTTCACAAGCACATGATCAGATGAGCCAATTGCGGCAGAGGACGAGCAAGATACATTAGCGGGGAAGTTGCTCATCACCAAATCCAGAAGGGAAGATTTCCATTAGGAGAAATCTGGGTGGGAAAATTCACGGATTGAGTCAGCCCCATGGAGTTACAGCAGTCCTTTTCAGAATTGCCATGGCTGGTGAGAGAGGTACCAACACCCAGCCAATTAGCATGGTGACAATTGAAGTCACCACATGTGAGGAAGAGAAAGTTGGGATGAGTGACTAAGAGTTGGTCCATGACATATATATATATAT
>CM068956.1:91895191-91909866 GCA_035128595.1 Eptatretus atami | reverse complement strand
AATGTAATTAAAACACATCTCACACTGTGTGTCCAAATACCGAAGGGGCAGTTTGGGCGTGATGTTTAGATTGAAAGGGCTAGAAGGGTCTACTTGAAGGATCAAATAATCCTTAACCCCAAGAAAGCCGCACCTAAAGGCCCAGTCACACCTTGACGTTTTAGCCAGCGATGGCAACGTATTAAAATGTATGTAATACGCATGGCTTACATTGAACTTTGATTTTTTTTTTTAAAGATTCGGACGTATTCATAACGACTTGGTCTTATGTATAACGTATTAGTAACGGACACAGAACGTTTCGTTGTGTTAATAGCTAACTTATACCAACGAATGCTGAACCTGTTGTCGGCCTACACAACCTATGCCCAACGATAGTCTAACTTATGCATAGCGCGCTGCACGTATCGCCGACGATGACGTGACGTAGCCTATTAAAAGGCTGACGCACAACGATTCAAATCATAACCGCCGCAGAAATGGAAGTGTCAACATCGCAGTCACACCTTGGCGATCTTGCCAGCGTATGCCGACCTAAGAAAAATGTGTCTAAAACGCTGGCGCACGTCGAATACGGTATGGGTAAGTTTGGTATACGTGAATAGAACGCTAAAGTACGCTATCATACGTCATAGTAAGTGAGTACGTCAAGTAATTCTTTAAACATGTTCAAATTTTACGAACGTACTTGGCGTATGACACACGTTCCGCATGCGATGGAATAAGTTGTACACACGATATGCGGACGCTTACACACGTCGACAAAGGCTACTTGTAAGCTACTCATAAGTCGAAACACGTCGCGGTAATGTCTTTTTACGCGAAAACTTATTTTCTAACTTATGTTTGACGTGCTTTGAACCAATTCTTTACGTAGTCCCAACGCACATTGACGTATGTAGACGTATTCCATTGACGTCTTCCGGTCGACAAAAAAACTAAATGAACGTGTTTAACTTACAACTGCCATAAATGACGTGTTCCAGCGTTTTGGGGAATTGGTATATAAAAATGGTCTTCACAAGGGGGAACCCATCAGTGTTTTGGACTCCTTTTTGAGTCGATGTCCATGTCAGCAGTAACAGTATCAGTATCAGTATCAGTATTAGTAGTAGTTTGTTCATGTTGGCAGTAGTAGGTGAGTGTGATGGGGAGGGTGTGGGTGATGATGGATCCTCCTTGCGTCCGCGTGTCCACGGGTAGGAGACATCTTTGCACCATTGTTCGAAGTTCTTCCGGCTAATTTTTTGGGGTTTTTTCAACAATGAGCTATGGCTTGTTTTTACGTTTAGGTGTATTCATAACGAGTTGGACAAATGCTCAAGGTACTAATAATGTACATAGAGCTTCGATACCTTATAGATACGGTATACCAACGAATAATTATCGTGTAGCCGGCGTTCACAACCTATGCCCAACGATAGCCTAACTTATCCATATCGTGCGGCAGTTTATCTTTGCCGGTGACGTGGGGTTTGCTATTCATAGGCTGCCACTCAAAAGATTTAAATGGCTGCAACTCCACTATTGAAAGTAGACGCTTGCGCTCAACAATTGGATTTTTTTACACTCAACGACTTTAAAACGGTGCCACTCAACTATTTTAATTGTTTACAATGAACGATTTAAATTGCTGTCACTCGCCTTTGTTTTTTGACGCTGGCGCTCGGAAATTTGAAGCGTTTCTATTCAACGTGATAAATCGCTCAAACTCCACTATTGAAAATAGACGCTTGCGCCAAACAATCGCAATTGTTTACACTTAACGTGTTCTTATCGGTGCAAATAACTGGTGTCTTATCGGTGCAATCTATCGGTGCAAATCTTATCGGTGCAAATCAATCCCGATCCATGGTGTCACCCAGTACCTTCTCCTCCGTTCACGTCTTCTTCTCTCGTTCTATTGGCACGCAACTGGTGCAGTGCCAAATCGATGAGGGTATGCTGATGTTGGAGGACAGGTAGATATTGTAGTGTCATCGTTGCCGGATACTCCATCTCTCGTAATGTCATGGACATGTACTCGCTATGTAGTCGCAACACTGACGGGTTCCTCCTGTGAAACCCCTTTTATTTACCAATTCCCTAATCGCTGCATTACATCATTATCTGGTATCTGTAGGTTGGGAACTCGTTCGTTAAGTTCTGTAGTCGTCCGGTAAACGTCAAATATGTCTACATACGCCAGTATGCGGCGGAGGTGCGTTACACACAGGTGCAAAGCACGTCACTCATAGGTTAGATAAAAGCCTCTTTTGCCCTAAACAATAACTCGGCATGATTCGACGTAAAGTAACTTTCAACCAAGGAGTGTCGAAGTGTGTCAACGATCGCGTAGCGTGTTAGCAACATGTCACTGATAGGTTATAAATAAGTTTCAGGCACGCTAAGCATTATACCGACGTCTTTCAGCCTATGAGTAACTTAAAAGTAACGTGTGTCGACGTGTGTCAACGATCGCGTAACGTGCCTACAACATGTTACTCATAGGCTAGGAACAAGTTTCGGGTACGCTAAACATTACCTCGGCGTGTCTCAACTTATGATTAACTTACAAGTAACATGTGTTGACGTCTGTCAACGATCGCATAACGTGCCTACAACTTATGGCCAGCGTAGTGGAACGTGTGAGTCATACGCCGGCATACGTCGTGAAATTTCAAGCATGCAAAATTTGAGGACAACCGAAAAGTACAAACGTTTAAAGCCAGCGTGCAACGACGTATGGCAGTGTTTTCCAGCGTGCTCTCAATGTTATCAAAACTTACCCATAACGTATTCAACGTGTGCCAGCGTTTTAGACAAATTTTTCAAAAATCGGCATACGTTGGCTAAAACGTCAAGGTGTGACTGGGCCTTAAGAAATCACTTTTATAAATCAGATGGTCTTCACTGGCCAATGAGATCAACGAACCTTTGGGCTTAACTTTGAGAATGAAACTCAGCCAGCTCTCCTACTATATTATTCACTATTCAATTGAATTCCGAATGGGATTAAAAAAAATTCAATTCAAATCAAATGGAAGACCAAATAGGTGCACTCCTGCATTGGAGACATCAGAAGGAATCCAAATAAGCAAAGATGAAGTCATCAGGAGGAACCTGGATAGGATTCACATTTTAGCTGCTGCTCCGCTACCCTCAAACCATCTAGGCACAGCCAAATGAAACTTATTCAAAAACAAAAGGAAAAGAACCCATATCAAAGAATTGAATAATTTTGGCTGCCAGACATGCATCCGATCAAGTAGAAATTTAAACCATGTATTCCTCATTACTACTGGATCAAAATGTGAAGTTTCATATCGATTGATTAAGTGGTTCCAGAGAAAACATTATTTAATATTTTTCTTCAATACAATATGGCTGCCAAACCATGTGAACCTATCAATTATTCCTTAACAAACTTGTACACCCATGGCTTGGGGAACATTTGTGTGAAGTTTCCCCTTGATTTGTCCAGCCGTTCTGGAGAAGAAGATTTTAGAGGTTTTAGGGTAAATCAAGTATGTCTGTCAAACCATGTGACCTATGACATCATTTGTGTGAATCTTTTCTTCCTAATGGATAGGCAGTCATACTGGCAAAGTTTCACCTCGATCTGTTCAGACACTTCAGAGAAGAAGAATCTGAAGGCTATTTTTATTTTAAACAATATGGCTGCCAAATCACGTGACTGATGATGTCATCAATTTTTTCTGTTGACCATTTTATCCTTAGATGACCCTCAGAAATGTCCTACTGATCAGATTTAGCGTTCTACATATGCAATTATGACGTCATAACGAAGGCACCGATGATATATATAAAAAATCGCTTATTACCATGTGGAGTACTTGTAATGTGCCAAGTTTCAATTTTTTCCTTGGTGCAGTTTCAGAGATAGAGGTCCAAAGTTTTTCCATTTTTCCAACATGGCTGCCAACCACGTGACCTATGATGTCATAATTATGATTAAAACATTTCGTATGAGCAGTCGCACGTATGGTAAAACTTTCGTCTCAATCGGACAAGCAGTTGCGGAGAAAAACACAAAAGTTCTGTGTGGACAACAAACAAACACACAACAAGAAAAAGATGTCATGCAGAGCACGATAGTTGCAAAATCCTCCTACCTCTCCACCAAAGGTTGCCATGGATACATCAAATTGTCCATTTCATTAAGATTAAAATTGACACAATCAAAGCTCAGGTGAATCGGATGAAAATTCATTATTTTTCAGATTGAAATTGATGATTTTAGAAGGTCGACCTTGAGTTGACCTTTGACCTTTTGAGCTCAAAAAATAGTTGATTTCCCAATTTATTGACGAAATATGAAAATCCTCTTTAAATTTCAAGTTAATCGGATGAAAAAATGATGATTTTAGAAACTTAACCTCAAGATGACCTCAAATCAATAGGCTTGAAGGACCTTGATGACCTCTACAACAGTTGAGAGGACCTCTACAACTTGGTGAATTTTCTTGAAGATCAGTTTTAAATTGTGATCTGTAGGCGTTGAGAGACAAACGGACAGAATAACAAAAAATAACTGTAGTCTATTGCCTGGGGGGGTCCCGTGTGCAAGTGATGTGCCCTAAGTTTCTCTTCATTTCTTCAAACTAGGCACCTAGGCACATCGGAAAAAATGAGGGTGGACATTCTGAATCCTGGCACTAACTCCACAATTGACGTTTGAAATTTGGTCCTGAGCGCCAAATCTGAGGCTGTAATTTGGGGGTCGGGGAAACATAAAAGCTGATTTCTCCGGCAATATTGAAGATATCACAACAAATTACCAATCAAAATGTTTGTTTTTAATTGCTCTTTCAGATCCAATACAGTAATTTGACAATTTTTGGCTAATTAGGTCACCAGAGGTCAAAAGGTCACGAAAAATGACCTATGCTTAAAATTTGACCTTGGCTACAGAAAATGCCATTTGAAGCTACGTGGATCAATTTTTTTGGAATAAATTGGCAGATTCTGATAGCCAAGGGACTCAGCATCAAAATGATATGCATATATTATGCATTAACCATATACAATCTCAGTAAAACAAACGGAAAATGACTGTTACTTCAAAATGCGTTTTCTAATGCGCAAATTGGTAACATTGCATCTGAACTTTTTGGACCATTCTACCTTGAGTGACTTCACAGTTATCTCATGCAAACATGGTAAATCAAGTCCTAAATTTCAGAATAGAGTGTGCTTCGCCAAACACTGAGATATTTCTGAAATCAGTCCAAAAATGGTCAAAAATATTACAATCTAAGAATTACATGAACCCAATTGGATTTTTGCAACATATTTCACCATCTGTAACGTGACACTTGCAAAATGTGCAACAGGGCAATTTCTTTTGGCGACAAGACACATCTTTCAGTCGCAATTTGCCACAATTACAATGGATAGCGAATTCCTCTGGTATTGGCCTGACACCTCTAACCGGCACTAGCGTTTCATCATCTTCCTCAAAGCCATAGGAGAGAGGATTGAGTGGGTCTTCATTGAGACTGAGAATATTCGTCATCTCATGTGTGGCATAATATGCCCTTTTGATATGATACTGAATGGCGTGACTAGTAGGGGGCAACTCGTGCAGGGATAGCCCTTGCTATGATGGTATTGCTGGTCACGGAGGCTGTCCATACTGGTTAGCGTTGTCCCTTTTTCATCACTTGGACCAGATAGCTTTCCGCCTTTACATATCCTCCTCAGTTGGCCCATTTCTGCTGATCCCAAAGTGTTCCAAAACCAAAGGATTGGCTTTGATTGCTGCAGGTTTGGTGCCAACTTTACTAGTGTAGTCACATCCTGTCAGGTGTGAACTGCAGGAAGCACCTTGCAAAGATCAAGACCTATGCGCGAGGCCAGCAAATGAATGGGAATGTGTCTTGTCGAATCACGGACACCGGCTTTCATCCATAACTCAAGTAAACCTTGGACTTGGAGAGTTTGCAATAGTACAAGAAGGAGGACGAAGATATCAGTGTCTGCCGAAAGCACAACTATTCTCTCTACTCCATGCTTTACAGCATGCAGTGCATGAGGTATGATGCGACTGTCAGCCTCTTCAATGTCAAGGCAGAGCTCAGAAACCTCATCAGAAGAGCCAGAACAACAAGACATGCAAGGTTCATCAGAAAACCCCGCTCACTACTATCTCCTGATCAGTTGGTTTTCCCTTTGCCCTTGATATGGCTTGCTGGGCAAGCAAGAGTTGAAGCTTGTGCTTGTTCTCATTGCTTGGCCAGAATCTATCCATCTCCACTGGCAAAGGGGTATCCTCGCTGACTAGATTCAATTCAATGGGCTGATGTCCTTCCCGCCTCTTTCTTTCAGAGTCTTTACTGACAGATCTATATATGAGTCAAAGACTAAATCAATTCTCTGGGCATGCTTTGATGAATTGGAAACATAGTCCAGAATGGCACTGCAGTATTCTCCAAAGGTGTTGTGTTCTTTTGGACTGATCTTCCTGACATTTGCCATGGCATCTACAATGTAGGCTGTTTTACTGAGGGTTCGGTGAAATTCGGCTCCTTTTGGTCTTCATCCTTTAGATTACTTTCCAGTTCATTCATCAATCCACTCTTGATCGACTTGGACATCAGACCTTCTTCATCACAGATAGTAAGAAGCTGACAAATCATACTCTATTAACTCTCTCATAGACCTGCCCCGTGCCTTGAAATTTCCGCCACTCGATTCTTGAGCTTATCTTCAGGCTTTGTTTTTTGGGAAACCTTGCCACCTTTCCTTGCCACCGATTTCTCATGAATGCTTGAAAAGTCTTCAGGTTCATTCGGTGAATTGTTTTGAAGAACCTGACAGACTTCTCAACCAGACGTTCTTGCGAACTTTTCATAGCGTTCTGTCCTGTTGTTTCCACATGGAGCAACTGGTCACGAATCACGTCCGTCATAACTTCCTGGGTCATGATGTTGTGGAGCTTGGGTTCAGGAACGTCAGTTCTGAAAGGGTTCTCCTTGTTCTCGATCACAGTGAGAATAGCTTGGATGTCTTTTCCCCAAATTCAGTCTCTGATTTGCTGAGGAAGAGTTGACATCCTGCTGATAGTAGCCTGATCTCACTCCACTCAGATCATGATGGAGATTACTAACACCTAACATTTCATGATAGATGATGTCCCACATTGCTACATACTTTTCTTCTGTGTGCTACAATTATCCCTGAGCTACTCTTCTTTGACCTATTGATAGTTTGCTCCAGCGCCATGTCTGCCCAACAGCTTTGAAATTACCAACCGATCGCTTCATTGCAAATTCCCCATCTTTGAATGCTTGGTGAACTTGTGGGTAGTTTTCAGGGAGTTTTCTCATGTCCTCTAGATACAAGCTGGACCATCTCAAATAGTTGGTAGAGTCAAACGCAGCAAACATTGGTAGCAATGCCTGCACTGCCTGCAGATGTAGCTCCCAATTGGCCTCACGGTCGCTTCTGATCAAGTTCTCCACATTTGAAGCCAAATTGATGAATGTGTCCCAGAACTTGAACGTTTCACTGGATTGTCACCTTGAGCTGTGAATGCCTTGAACGATGACATGAGATCAGCGCTGGATGCCTGGAAGTCTTCTTGAAGACGAACGCTGTCCCCAATTGCCTTACTCGCTACCTTTTCCTTTAGCGCAACAAGTCTCACTAGCATGTCCCTGAACCTAGAGCAGTTCATCTTCAGCAAAGAATGCACTCCACTGCAACCTGCACAATGCTTCTTTCAGGAGTTGAATGCCTTTGAGAGACGCGAGTGTAATTCTTACCACTCAACACAGAATCAACTACATTAACACAAAAGACACCACTCTCAACCAAGATATTCTCAGCCCCACTGCCTTTCAGAAATTTACCTATGCAACCTAGAGCGATTTTTGCCATGTGGAAGGTGCCAAGACAGAGGACAAGATTCTGAAATTCACCAGGACGAATGAGCTGGATCTCCCGTGCTATGCAAAACACCTTCATCACAAGTAACGGTAAGACAGACTGATCAAGATACTGAAGGATATCCTGCAGGTTTTTCATTGCGCTATACACTGTATCATACTGCGTTACTGGGTAAGGCAGTACAGGAAGGAAAGCAACCCTTTTCAGTTTCGCCCGATCAATTGTGAAGACAGAGTTAGTGCACTCCATGATGGCATCACTTGACACTCAGGCCTGATTCCAATGGTGTACAAAGAGTCTCCTTCAAAATCAATGTGCAATCTAGCCAGCAACCATGCAACATCTTTGGCCTTGACTTGGTTCATAAGATTGTCATCTACTGGAATGAGATCTAGTGGACAGTGTAACTGCTGGAATGTCTGGCTTTTTAGCTGGCTTGAAGAACGCTCTTTTCTGCTGACATTTAAGATCAATGTCCACCTTTGTAGGTCCATGTTTTACCCTAGTTTCAGATACATGAGGTTTGGCACTAGTGGCTTCTCTGTCATTCTGAAATAGGACTGTGACAGTATCATGACTGCCCCCAATACCAGATAATGTTGCCTCGTTATGGTCAAAGTTGTCAATGCTGCATGAGTGAACTCTGATCGACTGAAATGACTTGGGAATGGCACACCGTTTTCACTAGATATGATGTTGTACATTGCAAGATCAACATGATTGCGCATCACCTCTTGATAACTACAACACAAGCCAAAGCGATTGAAGTTTGTGATCAGTGTTGCACTTTTACAAGTGTCATAAATTGACTGACTGTTGAGAACATGAAGTGGGGTACTTTTCCTACCACTATGCAACACATAGAACATGGTTTGAAACAATGCTAGCATTGTCTACACCTAGATTTTGACACACCCATTTCTGTCTCACATTCATCACCTTCTTCATCATCCCCCTGGAGCAAAACTTTACATGCATCTTCAAACGATTCAATATCAAAGTTGAACACAGTGCCCAAAAATTTCAACAGGACATTTGGAATTCGCATGGATTTCCATGCTTGTTTCAGGTCATTTGCATCACAGAAGCGATCCTGGAGTCCAAAGTCAAGTCCATGAGGCATTGGCGGATGACCTCTCCACATTGGCGAATTGGATCTGTATCACGAATTGTCTCTGCCATGTTTTCTGCCGTTACATTTTGTCCAAAGAACATGAAGGATTTTGTTTACCTGTTTTGGGCGAGAAAATGTTATTCTCTGCCCAAAATAGTTCATCAAAGAACAGCCACCTCCCTGTTTGTTACACTGCTACAGTCTGATTCCATGGCTTCATTTAGGCAATCCCTCACATAACTCAACTCGAAGCCCTTGCCTTCATTGATACCAGTCTCTATTTGAGGGATGACTGATGCCCATGCCCTGTGCTTGGGACTTTGGACTGGTTTATCTGCACCATCTTCACGTTTTTTCATGCGTTCATATTTGACCAAGTAATTTTTTATGCAAGCATTGTGGCAGTACAGATCTGCCCGAAGACTGCTGTGACGCTTTGCAGGTCACAGGTTCGAACGTAGACCTCATCCTGGAGGCCAACAGTAGCCTCCAGGAATTTGGCAGCCCTCTCCATTTCTGAGATTCGGTACTTCGGTACACACCCTGTTTTTTTGAACAGCCACAAACAACACACTTTTGCTGATAAATGTTTATGGCTGGGCTAGGACCTGGCCTAGGCATAATGCTGGACCTCTTGCTTCGTGAGGACCCTGCATCTTAGGGTCTTCACAACCACTCAAACTAGGGCGATTCCTGATTGCATCTAAAGTTTTTTATGGGTGTACTTTTTATAACAATCATTGTCCATGTGATATACAAATGGCTCATCATCTCCGATTCGTCTAAGCCTTTTAGCAACTCTGTCATTTCGCACATCTGCTGCATACGGATCCGCTTCCGTCCGTTGGCTTCACTGGAAGTCGCTAACTGTGTACAGGACTGGCAAATTATGCATTTTGCCATGTCGACGGACTCCTCTTCACTCTCTCCACCCACTAATTCAACACCTTGGCCTTGCATTTCGAGCCCTGAGGGATAATCTGAAAATAAATGAAAAGTGCATGTGTGAGCCCTATAACCTTTTTCATTGATGTACATGTACATGCAGGTATTACCTGACTGCATCCTATATTTACAGGCTATGAAAATCATGAAAATTGTCACTATCGAAAATAGTGTTACATACATTTATATCATCATGGTCCCTAAAGGGTTAATACACAATATATGCATATCATTTTGATGCTGAGTCCCTTGGCTATCAGAATCTGCCAATTTATTCCAAAAAATTGATCCACATAGCTTCAAATGGCATTTTCTGTAGCCAAGGTCAAATTTTAAGCATAGGTAATTTTTCGTGACCTTTTGACCTCTGGTGACCCAATTAGCAAAAAATTGTCAAATTACTGTATTGGATCTGAAAGAGCAATTAAAAACAAACATTTGATTGGTAATTTGTTGTGATATCTTCAATATGCCGGAGAAATCAGCTTTTATGTTTCCCCTACCCCCAAATTACAGCCTCAGATTTGGCGCTCAGGACCAAATTTCAAACGTCAATTGTGGAGTTAGTGCCAGGATTCAGAATGTCCACCCTCATTTTTCCGATGTGCCTAGGTGCCTAGTTTTAAGAAATGAAGAGAAACTTAGGGCACATCAACTGCACACGGGGACCCCCCCAGGTCATGGATTACTGACCAATATATTTCAAAAATCTTCCATTTTGCAAGTAACAGACAGACAGACAGACAGACAAATGGACCCAAACGCAATACCCTCTCCTTTGGTGAGGGTAAATATAATTTTGCCAAGCAGAGTGAGGAGAACATTGTTTTTGTGGATTTTTCTTTCTTATATCAGTATCTGAGCAAGCAGGGGCAAGTTAAGAAAATACCTCAGCAAGCCAAAAGAGTATGCGGAGGACATGGTTAAGAATCTTAAGCATAATAGCTCGGCATTCTTGAAGTATATCAGGGGAAAAGAAAAGGTTAGGACAAGTGTGGGCCCATTGAGGAATAGCACTGGGAAAGTGGTTTGTGAGGAGGGAAAGTGGTTTGTGAGGAAATTAAGATGGCAGGCTTATTAAACAGTTATTTTGCTTCAACGTTAACACAAGAACGGTGAGGAGAATTGCCAAACAGCTGAGAGTATCCATCAAGGAGGCAAGGAAGGGATTTTACAGAAGATCCAGGAGGGAGTGGAGGAAGTAAAGGAACAGATAGGAAATCTAAGAGAAGATCATGCTCCGGGGCCAGATAATATGCACCTGAGAGTATTGACGGAGGTGGCTGAGCAGGTCAGCGAGATGTAACGGATGTTTTCAACAGCTCACTGGAGTTAGCACTGATGGATTGGAGAGCAGCAAATGTAACACCATTATTTAAGAAAGGATTCAGAGAAGAATTGGGGAACTATAGACCTGTAGGTTTGATTTCAGTTGTGGGGAAGGTGTTGGAGATATTAACAAGAGACCAGATGAGGAACCATTTAAATAAATACAAAGTAATTATACGAGGTCTGTCTAAAAAGTAACGGGACTGACTTCACAGAAATTTTATTCCCCAAAAATATACTGTATTGAAATCACACTTTGTTCCCTTCAAAATAGTTTCCCTCCAGTCTCACACACTTGTCCATCCTCTTCTTCCACGCTTCGATGCACCCCCGGAAGGCTTCTTCTGGAATCCTCCGGAGCTCCATCATCAAGGCCCTTTTGATGGCCTCCACATCAGGTAATCGGGTCCCCTTGATCAACCCCTTGAGCTTGGGGAATAGGAAACAAAATCACAAGGGGCCAAGTCTGGCAAATATGGGGGTTGCTCCAGAGTTGGCACATTCCTCTCTGCCGGAAACTGTCGGACGCTCAGGGCACTGTGAACAGGGGCATTGTCATGGTGGAGCACCCAGGCGTTGTTCTCCCACAGATCTCAACTCTTGTCCCGGACTGATCTCATGAGGCGCCGGAGGATCTCCTTGGACACATATTGATTCACTGTTTGACCCTGTGGTAGAAACTCGAAGTGGACGATGTCCTTGATGTCAAAAAATGCGATGAGCATCACCTTGACCTTCGACTTCGACATCCTTGCTTTCTTTGGTCTTGGTGATGCCAGACTTTTCCACTGACGACTCTGCTGTTTGATCTCGGGATCGTATTCAAATATCCACGATTCATCACCAGTAATGACTCTCCCAAGCAGGTCTAGATCGTCCTCGAGGTGCTCGATAATGTCTTGACAGACAGTGACTCTTTGCTGTTTCTGGTCCTGGGGCAACAGCTTGAGGACCATCTTTGTGCACACCTTGCGCATTTCGAGATTTTCAGTAACGATGCTCCAGACAGTGTCCTTGTTGATGGAAAGTTCCTCAGCAGTCATCTGCACTGTGATTCGACGATCTGCACGCACCATCTGCTTCACACGCTCGATGTTGACTGCCGTTCTGCTCGATGAAGGTCATCCAGACCGTGAATCGTCTTCAACCTCCTCCCGTCCCTCTTTGAACCTCTTGTGCCATTCAAATGCACGTGTACTTGACATCGTTTCTTCCCCGTAGACTTGCTTCAGCATTGCGAAGGATTCGGAAGGTGTTTTTGCCAAGCTTGGCAAGAAACTTAAGATTGGCTCTCTGCTCACGACTCATAGCGTGACGACTCAGACTACACAACGTGTAAAGCACGACCTGTAAAAAAAATCACACAATGAGCGCAGTCAACCATCACCAATCATATATATTGCTGGAATGTTGCGAAAGACTGTGACGCAACCCGTTCATTCAAGTTGTGTAAGTGGAGCACACAGCAGGCTCAGTCCCGTTACTTTTTAGATGGACCTCATAGGTAGTCAGCATGGGTTTACCAAAGGTAGGTCTTGTCTAACAAATCTTTTAGATTCGATGAAGCAGTATCTGATTGGATCAGTGGACATAGTATTTCTAAACTTTAAGAAGGTATTTGATAAGGTACCACATCGGAGGTTGTCAGCCAAAGTGAGGGCTTGTGGAGTGGCTGGTGACGTAGCTAGTTTGATTGCAAACTGGTTCAGTGATAGGAAGCAGAGTGGCTGTGAGTGTGAGGATGTCTTGCTGGGAGGATGCAAGTATAGTAGGGTACCTCAGAGATCAGTACGATGACCATTATTATTCATTATTTACATGAACGATTTGGATAGTGGGGTGAAGAGTAGGCTTTCCAAATTTACAGATGACACAAAGCTTGTCGTTAAGTTGGATAGCAGAGTGGGTGGTGATCAAATTCAGGAAAGTATTGATACTTGCATGGATTGGGCAAAAGATTGCCAAGGGGCGATTTTGGAGCATGTCACACAGGACAAGGATCTGGGGGTGGTAATAGATATGGGAGATAAGCAGGCAGCACAGTGCCAGGCAGCTCTAGGTAAAGCAAATAGGGTTTTAGGTTATATTCGGAGGGGGTCTAATGGATTATCAGAAAGAGGTGGTGTTAACAATGTAACAGGAATATTGTGTGCAGTTTTGGTCACCACAACTTAGGAAGGACATAGATGCCATAGAAAGGGTTCAATGCAGGGCGACTAGATTGATTGAGGGCCGAGCTTGACTCAACTACGAGGAGCAGCTGAAGGAGACGGGGCTTCATACATTAGAAAGGAAGTGGTTATGTGGTGCTATGATGGAGATATCTAAGATAATGAAGGGTATATATAAAATAAGTGCAGAAGAATTATTCAGCAGCGAAGGCAGTGATAGGACTCAGGGCCACAGCCTGAGAATAAAGAAGAGGACAGTTAAGATGGTAGTCAGGCAGGGGTCTTTTACTCAGAGTAGTTAATGCATAGAATGGCTTCCCTGGACAGGTGGTGGCAGTAGAAACAGTACATGAGTTTAAACTGGAATTAGATAGGTACCTGGAAGTATCTATATTTTAACGCAGGAGTGTCTGTCCATTCATCCATCTGTCCGACCCCTAACTACTCACTCAGTTTTGGGGCTAGCCCTGCCAAACCTTGTGTGGAATGTTTGGGGTCCCAGCCAGTGTCCTGAGGTGGGTGGGAGGTTTCATTAATTCCTCAATACAATTATGATTTTGAGTTTCGATCCATACAAAGCTGCTCCCGATCCAGATGTAACGTCACGTCAGAATTGTGTTTCTCTTCATTTACCTCACGAGTGTTTGTAATGTTGTATTTTGTTAAATTAATAGTGAAGTATTAATTTGTGATTGGAATGATGCTGTTTGGAATGAAAATATGGAGAGATTGAGTTTAAAGGAGAAGCAGGAAATGATGAGGGTTTCCACCGGTGACATTCGTGGATTCGGCATTTGCAGATTCACCATGACATCACTGAAATACTTTGTTTCCTTCACGAGCGTTTGTAATACACTATTTTGTTAAATTAATGATATAGTATTAATTTGTGATTGGAATGATGCTGTTTGGATGAAAATATAGAGAGGCTGAGTTTAAAGGAGAAGGAGGAAATTATGTGAGGGGGTTCCACCCGTGACACTCGCAAAGTCGTCATTTGTAGTTTCGCCATTTTTGCCCAAGTCCTTTGCAAAGCAGCTGTCCAGTCCCTCCTATGCATAGCACAGGGACCTTGCTAGTTGGAGGTAGATGGATGTTGGCAGGACTTTCTTATTCTTCTTCTTGCGTATGGCAGCTTAGCTGCCGGGGTAGCTATTATTTCTTGGAAGCACGACTGTGTCGCTGATGTAGTGCCCCTCTACCAGTACACACTGGTACTCATT
>CM068956.1:91868932-91882380 GCA_035128595.1 Eptatretus atami | reverse complement strand
CGAGCTGCGAGTGGTGGCTTCTTCTTCTTGGTTCGTGGAGCTCTTTGTTCTCCGTTTGGTTCCCTGCTTGATGCGACTCATCGACCTCATCTTGAAGGTGGTTCCTCGGGGAAGCGGCGGAAGAGAGTTGAGCTGGTCGCTCGGCTCGAGCTGCGAGTGGTGGCTTCTTCTTCTTCTTGGTTCATGGATTTCCAGTGCATGTCCTCTGGCATGAGCAAAGCAACCACCTTGGAAAAGCGTCCCTGCACCAATGGGGGTGCTTAGAAAGCTCCTTACTGCCTGTCCTGACAATCACCGTTAGGTCTGCCTCCCCGCACAAACAACTATAAAACCACACCAGAGGGGAAGGGAAGAGAAAACGGCACACTTTTGGCTTTTGGCTTGTTTCGGCGGTACCGTGCATGGAAAGGTGGAGCTGAACAGGCCGGATGGAGCTCGTAGATGGAGCAGGATGGGGTGGAGTGCTGGGTGAGCAAGGTGATTCAGGTGCCATGCTGAGCGCAATTTTTCTCCCCAAATCTAGGGCCAAGCCAAACACATTACATTTGTAAGAACTTCGCTCACACATCATTACAACCTTCTTCTCACATGTTGCTGTCCCTTGTTTTTCATTCTTGTCTGCTGTGGATGGCAAATCGGTGAGGCAAGTCCCAACAACCTCCTCTTTTCAGAATGACCCACAGACATGCACCTCTTTCCATTTTCCTTCTGGCACTCACCCGCATTCCACCCTGCCACCTTCCCACACCCCTCATTCGCAACCTCCTCTGACCATGCACCTCAGAAATCCTCAGTTTTCCTCCCCACTAAGCGATCTAGGAAGCGTGGCCCGTCGGCCGTGCAGGTAACAAAAGGTCGGCAAACACCTCATCTTCGTCATCTCTCTTTGCTCTCTAACTTTTCCTCGGGGTGTGTTTCTGGATGGCAACCTGTCTTGTATAGTAATAAGCTAACAGTGTGTAAGTTCGTTATATTGGTATAGATCATACACTGTGTCTTGCCTTCATTGTAATATTTGGCATATGCCTTTTACTAACCCTTGTGTTATAAATGTAACCCAGCTTGTAGCATCTTTTCCTCTTGGGTCGAGCATAGTCGAACGCAGTGTAGCCAGGAGTTCTACTCCTAATTTGCTAATTTGCTAACATACTAAACTAATTTTCTGCTTTGTTAGTGGTGTGCATCGGCAGCCGGCTGGGCTGCCACCAAGAAATGCAGTAAAGATTAACTCGAGTTAGCGACTCGAGGGCAAGCGAAGACCCCCCCCACCACGCCCTCTACTTGATTGCTGCAAATCCACGGAAATGGTGAACATGTGAAGTGGTGCAAACCCTGCTGGGATTGGCAACGCACAAGCATGTGGAGTTTATCCGTGCTCGGTGGCCTCAGGACCGGGTTGTTCAGGAGGAACTCGAGTGCTTCCCCTTGTGGGTGAAACGCAAACCCCGTATCGTAATAATTAACATAATCAGCAAGCAAGATTCTAATTTTTCAAAAAGTAAATAATTTCCATCAGTATTATAATGATCAACAGGGTTTACCAAAATAGTGGTTCATCATAATTCCTACTATCCCCTCTTAATTCAATTCCTACATTTTTTTCTTGCAATGTTATTATTTTAGATAAAACAATGACAATCTATTACTGATTCAACACAGTGAGATGAAGGTCATTATTGATTATCAAACGAGTTAAAAATAACATGTAGGGCGAGGGGGTTGGAGAGATCACATTAGTTTTAAAAATGAACTTACCGGAATGACCCATCACAGACGCTTGTACAAAGATATTCCTGCCCACAGATCGGCGAGATGCCTCCATAGTACCCATTTGTCGTAAGCTTATTCTTCAAATCAAAATTCATTCACCATTCTCAATCTGAAAAACACAATTTAGCATGAAACAAGGATGATGCACCCCAGAAACTTACGTGCTATTGTGATGGGCCTTATCTGGCTCTCTGGCAGAGAGAGTGGCAAGACATGGCTTTTACTCCCGTCTAACAATTTGGGACTCATTGGTCCTCTAATAATGCAAATGCTCTCTTTCTATCCTTACAGTGGCCGACACTGCACATTTGTTATGTGTGGAGGAGAAATTACTGACAGTAAGCGCACAGTACACAATCAAACATTTGGTTAATTTACTTTAAATCCATTACGGTGGCCCTAATGACCAATATCCCACAGCTTCAACTTACTGTCAGCTCCTACTAATGGACATGGCCCTATAAATTGCTCTGCACCTCTGTGTCTGGCACAAATCACAATCCAGCCGATACTCGCACCCCCTCCCCACCCCCCCCCCCCCCGCTCCCACCTTTCCCCTCCTCTGGTGGCTCTCAGTTGTTCAGGAGGCCATATTATGGCCCTGTGCCTTCAATAATCTTCAATACTCAGGCCACCTCCCAGAACATCAAACTCACATTTGCACACCCCATATTTTTAATTCGCACGACGCAAATTTGCCATGGCCATAGATTACATAGCTCCCATCATATCGCAGGGCCTTAGGCAACGCCATCGGGCCGTTATGACCCACGTACCATGGCACACCTCAAAAATTTGTTCAACACCAATTTCACATTCACTCAACATTAACACATTGCCCACCCACCCACCTAACCTCCACTCATCCTAAATCCTGCTGGAGCAAGAAGAGGGAAGAGGTGAAAGACACCCTACACAATCAGTCATCAATTGAAGCCAATTCATCCCTATCCAGCTTCCCATACAATTTAAATACAAGTCAATTTTCCATGGCCCTACAACCCCTTCTGCTATATCACCCATCAGTCAATCACGTAACACTGAGCCCTAAACTCACCTATAAAAGGCCCAATTGCCCAGAGCCCTGCTGCCATTCGTTTGGCCCTGTCGCTACTTCTCTTTCTTGTACCACCAAGTGCCGCTTCAACAAGACATGGCTCAAACACACCCTCAAACAGGCTATGAACCCCATTCCATTGCTGTATCTCCATTTTATTTGGAGTTCCCTGCAAATATTGTTATTTTGCTTTGCTTCAATTTCCTTTGCCCTGGGTTAGGTATGGGGTCGGTGTGTGTGAATGCTGTGTCAGCCAATTAGTAATCCTTTGTGTGGCCTCTAATTGTACATAATTAATGAAGTTCCATTGTACAGTACCTATATGATTTGCTTCTTGTTTGTTTTCCCTTTCAGTGTACCTTGTCCTTTGAATGAAAGTAAATTTGGTTGCATTCATTGTGGTTTGACTTTGTGACAATTTCACGAGGCTGTGCTGCAAAAAACTCAATTTAAATAGAAACATATGAACGTTTTGACATACAGAGTTTTGGAAAGCAAGTGTTCAAGTCGCAAGCCACCCCTGAGTTGCCAAGCACAGCAGTCGAGAAACTCTACTTTCTTTACGCTCAACGTTAAGTTCAAGCTTCCAAAAAATACTCACGTGGGAGGATGGGCCTCGGCGCCGCAGGCTCAAAATGAAGACCTAGGGGTGCTCTTGAATGATCGCATGAGGCGACAGTTGCTGGTTCCAAAACACGTCTTGTAAACGTCGTAGTCAGGAGAGACTTTTGGGACGCCCTGTTTGAATCCTATCACCATAACTAATATATACATTATAGTACTGTATATACATAGTATAGATATAAGACCGTACCTCGCAAATACCACCGTTGCTAGCTGATTGGTTTCGCTGACGGTAAATACCCTCAAGGGGAGAGAGAGAAAGACGGGGAAAGAATGAGAGAGGGGTGGGGAGAGAGAGCGGGGAGAGTGAAGAGGTGGAGGGGAAAGGACAAGGAAGGAGGGGAAGGGGGAGCAAGGAGGGAATGAGGGAGGATAAGACAGTGTGAGGTGAGAGGAAGGAATGTAGAAGTGCGGTGGAGCGTTAATTACGATTCATAACCATTCATCAAAATGATTCTGCATGAATAACAGTGAAGATGGAAACAAAATGTCTGAAATTCAATTTTCTGCTGGTCAATACGGTATAAACACGGCCCAGAGACAAACTCCCGTCCAGAGACGAAATCCCTTTGTTCCGGATGAAGTCCGGAGGTAAACTCCCGTCAAGACATAAATACCACCGGACCGCGCGGAGCCAAGCTGTCCGGAGACTAACACTGCCCCAGATCTGTCTGGAGACTAACACCAGCCGGACGCATCCAGAGATGAACACTGCCAAACATAACCACCGTCCAGAGACAACCATCGAGTCATAACGCACCATCCATGATATGTCCAGGAGACAAACACCGTTCAGACATAACCACTGTCAAGATATGTCCAGTGTTACGCCCCACCTAAAAAACTCGAGACGAGTGTTCCTTGAGTGTCCCAAAGGGTAGCACACGGAAGACAAATTAAAAAAAAAAACCGACCACTTTAGACTTTTCAAATCAAACTAAAAGTACGTGCCAGTACGTGCATGCCCATACATGCGTGGGCGCATACGTGCAAAAAAAAAAAAACTTTCAAACCGTGCAGCCAGAAACAACAACCACACAGGCCGTTCGCTTTCGCTCTCTTCGGCATCAAATGACCCGGTACGTGCGTGGGCCATACGTGCAAACCAAAAAACAAAAAAAAAACTTTCAAAACCGCGAGGCCAGAAACAACACACAGCCGTTCCTTCGCTCTAGCGTGCCGTACGTGCACCGACCCCCCACCCCCCCAAAAAAGAACAAAAACAAAAAATAAACTTTACAAACCGCAGAGCCAGAAACAACGCATACAGGCCGTTCCTCCGCTCTCGTAAACGACGACTGATGGGCATTATGTTTATCTATAAATGCGCATAGAAATTGAGAAATTATTAGAACTAGCCGAAACCCCGTCAACAGACCGGATTCCGTTTCCATAGCCAATTTATTGAACAACCAGTGGGCGGTCTCTTGTAAGGCCGATCCCAGTCGATGTAACTCCATGGCCTACCTAATGAGGCCTACAAAACGTCCTTGTACACGACCATGTTTTGTGTAACAGATACTCCTTTTTAATTTTTGACTCCGGTTTTCAAAACTGTCAGGGTCGCACAATTATACGCAATCACAAATATGAAACACTGGAATTTTTTTGGACTCAAAAAGTTCGGTCATATAGTGGAGCAGACTGGGCTGAAAAAAATACCTACCTACCCCTCCCGGTGGTAGAAACAAGCGAAACCTGTTTAAAATGGAAGGTATGGATGTCTAGTAATAGAAAATCATGGTTAATAAATTTTAAAAAGTGTACAACATGTTAATTAACCCCTTGTTTGCCACATACCGTTAAATGTTGATTTAATCAAATTAATAGTCGCTCTATATGGACTACTTTAAAGGCATGTATACTGCCTTCCATTTAAAACGGTTTCGCTTTGTTCCACACCGGAGGGTAGGTCATTTTTTTCAGCCTCAGTCTGCTGCACTATAAATGTAGACATAGATCTAAATCTATCATTTTTTTTTCAATAAAGTTATGGACTTGAGAGATGAGCCCCCACCCAAACGAAGAAAATTAACGAAAGATGTCTGCGTTGTCTGTGATCTTTTGATCGACCAAAAAGCTACATCAAAGACAGTGGTAGAAAACCGACCCATGATGGACTTCGTTCTTCTGGATGCGGCTGAGAGACGCAGAGATGGCGTATATGACCGGATTGCTCCATTCACACAGAACATTTTAAATGGAAATGTGCTGATTGTTCACAAGAACTGTAGAGATCTTACACAGTAAGACTAATGTAGACTACGTTAGTTCAAGGCTACACCAGCAAGCTCCTCATGTGATGTTGCAGCAGAGACTCTAGCAGACACGAAGAATCTAAATTCAACATTCGAAGTGACGTTTTATTGTGGTAAGACCACACAAGCATGAAAAGTTGCATCGATTACAACAGGCACAGGCTCATCCACAAGAACAGCTTGTCTGGATGCTGCTGAACAGAGAAAAGACCATGAAATGCGCTTGCGAATGATATCATATCCAGACTTGTTTGCGTATGATACCAAGTATCATCGGTCTTGCTATGGTCATTATATAACGGAACGAAACATACGTGCTGCAAGGGAAGAAGCTCAAGAAACAGTTCATGAAAAGAGTCTGAAGGAACTTGTAAAGAAATGAGGAAACCTTCTTTCAAAGAAGAAATCAGTGGTACTATTGTCGGAGTTGCAAAGCCGTTTCACAGAGATAGTCAGAGACTTAAGTGATGGAGACGTGGACATTCAAGGTTACTCATCATGGAAACTCAAAAAAACTGAGACAATGTTTTGGTTTGGACATGTGTTCATTAGTCAACCAGGTAAATCTGACTTTGTCTGTTCTAGTACTGTAACCGTTGGTGATGCTCTCAAAAGGGCCAGTGAATTCGTGTACAAGTTTATGAGCAAGGTGAATGCGAGTTGGGGGCTATGAAGATGGTCCAGATGATAGCGCATCTTACACAGGCTGCTGTGTCTTCGACCAGGGCATTCGAAGGAATTTCTTTCCAGTCATCTGAATATGCACCAAGTGGAGAATTGGACGTTGATAAGTGTAAAGCATTTGTTCCTTCAATTTTGATAAATTTTATCTCCTGGTGCACATCAAAAGCGCCATTTTAACAATGCATCAAGTGTCTCTGAAAGTAGTTCCGACAGTAATCTTTTAAGGGTTCTAGCCATTTGCCATAACATAATTGCTCTCTCATGCTCAACATGTCACCTATATCATTCGGTCTGGGGGTACAGATGCACCACGAGTTCGGTAGTAAGTCATTGATAGATGTCCTATACTCACAGGATACTCCATCTCATATGATGAAGTGCGGCGCTTTGTACCTCGGTGGCTAAAGACCAATATCTCAGTCTGAGGTTTACATTCCACGTGGTATTTCTAGGCCTGTAGCCACTAACCAAACTCCATTGTTGATGCAGCCATAAGACAACTTGATCAGAATGAAGATACTCTTGATGGAAAATTTCAACTCATTCCATGGCCATTGTTCTTATCAGAGGTCTGCAGAAAAAGCACAAGCTAGTGGTATCCATGTTCAAAAGCTAGGTCACTTGATGTCTCTGAATATGATGAACCACCAGTACATAGGTATGCAAAACCCAACAAAAAGCCAGAGCCACAAAAAGCCACCACAGCAGCTGTCTTCGAATTGAAAAAGGATGCTACAAATTACGTTTCCTCTCAAGTGAAAGACTTAATATGGCTGTTGACAAGGAATCGTGACACCCAATCCGTCCCCGCTTGGAGTGGTTTCAATTCCTTGCTCACTGATATGTCTGTCCTGTAGCCACCATTAGGTATCTCCCTTTCATCCATGCTCCTCCCTCTGACATATCCACCATCTACACTACCTTGCTCAAACTTGTTGCAATCGCCAAACACTTGGGTCAACGACATATACTTGTGACGGCTGATTTAGCAATCTATAGTAAAGCACAGCAAATCGTTTGGAATCGACCAAAACAACTTGATGGTATGGTGACAATGCGGCTAGGTGTGATGCATCTGATCATGGCGTACATTGCATCAATGGAAAACTCTTTGGTGATGGAGGTCTCCAGGACATCCTTTCCTCATCAGGCGTCTTTGCATCATCATCTACGGCATCCTTACTTCAGGGAAGCACTACGCCCGTGGACTCCGGGCAATCAAGATAGCCTATGAAGCCATGATGCACCTCTTCCTTGCTGCTGCTGCATCCTACGCAAAAGCCAATGACTTGCCTTGGCTTGAAATGAGACAATGAAAGGATCCAAGACCTTGATGTTGCCATCCAAGAGAGAGATGAAGATGTCCTGAAGACATTTGTTGATGTTTCAAGACGAGTCACTGGAGTAATGGAAACTATCTGCAAATTCAAGGAGCATGGGAGGAAGCAATCGTCCACATTTGCGTTCTGGGAAAGTTTCCTTGAGGCAGGGAATACACTCCTGAGATTGTTGAGGGCTGACAGAGAGGCAAACTTTCAACTCCACCTGACGCTGTTCTAGAAGCAATTCCATTCTTCCATTTAGCCGGAAGGGTCAACTACGCTAGATACACGCCCGTCTACGTGTCCGAGATGAAATCCCTGGAAACTGCACAACCAGACATGTTCCAACATCTAATGAATGGAGGGTTTGTCGTAAGACGCAAGCAAGAGACAACTTTCAACTGCGTGCCAACAAGACACTCGAGCAGACCATAAAACCGGGAGGCGAAGAGCGACGGAGGTATAATAGGTTTCACACTCCGGAAGGGGGCCTTATTGCGTTGGTTGTTGACACGACATATAACAGGGAATATGCTGAAAGGTACAAGGAAATGTGTTTGTCAAACCCCAGAGTCGGCAGCATGAAAGAGTTGGGACACACAGAAATGATAACAAGACGTAAAAAATGTCAAGCAAGTACAAGATTACATTCTGAATCATTGCCAGGATCCATTTGACCTATCCAGATGTCCCAGAAAAGCTGATCAACATCGTGAGCGGGCAAGTCGCATCAGCAGCTGTCGAAAAATCTCTGGCTTCATTACTATCAACAGGTAAAGCCTTGTACCAGGGATTTGTCGACGAGCGATTGGTCGAAGGAAAAGAGAAAATTAAAGGTATCTGGGATGCTTACCACGGAAAACGGCTTTGACATTCGCAGACATGAAAAAAATGTTACCAACGACAAAGGCAAGAAAATCACTATGAACACAGAGGTCCTGTTCAGGCGCTGTTGGCAGTGTCCCAAAACAGAGAAGTTGATTTGAAGAAGGTGCTTGCCTTCGAGCTGGCAGCAGTACCTCCTTCTATGTTTCACGACGATGGAGCTCTGAGAAAAACGAACAAGGCAGCACTGGCGAAGAAGATAGAGTCGGTCTCAGAAGAGCTAATCGAACTTCCACCGTACAATGGCAGAGATACAGCCTACATCATTGATGGAATGGCATTGGTTCAGGCGTTGAATGATGACATTTCAAGACATTCAACGACCTTGCCAAGATCGTGCAGAAGCGCCTGGTGAGAGTCCTGAAGAATAGCTCTTTGACACGGCAATAGTCACCTTGGTATTTGACAGGTACCAGGAAGCCTCTATCAAAGCTGCTGAGCGCCAACGCCGGGAGCACAGACAACGTACCAACTCACACAATCATTGGAAATCGGAATGTGCCTAATTACAGACAATTTCTGAAGGGAACAGGGAACAAAGTTGACCTTGTGCAGTTCGTTAGTGAAATCATCATGGAAACTCCAAGGCACAGTTCCACACGGCAAATCATCGTGATTGCGGGAGGATTCAAAATGGAGAGGAAGTTCGTAGCATCTCTTCTGTTGGTTTGGACAATGTAGAAGACCTATAAGACAACACGAAGAGGCCGATACACGTATGATACTGCATGCGATTAGCCTTTCTTCCTGTACAACGGATCATTGTCCGATGTGATGACACGGACGTTCTCGTTCTCCTATTGCATTATATGAACAGAGGATTGTTGGCAAAAGAGACCTTTATGCACGCAGGTCATAGCGGCAAATGCGTCACAAGAGAACGTTTTATACCATCCACATCATAGGCGACGAACTTGGGGATATGTCTGCCAGAGTTGCCTTCAGCCCATGCCTCTACTGGCTGTGATTCCACCAATGCATTCTTCGGAGTTGGTAAAAGACTGTCTTCACTACCCTTC
Source organism: Eptatretus atami (assembly GCA_035128595.1). Classification (NCBI taxonomy): domain Eukaryota; kingdom Metazoa; phylum Chordata; class Myxini; order Myxiniformes; family Myxinidae; genus Eptatretus; species Eptatretus atami. The sequence continues at coordinate 91,872,761 of CM068956.1, read as the reverse complement.
AGAAGCAGATTGAATCTGGGGCAGTTGATGGATTGGCCGATCTGGTGGTCCAGATTGGATTGAAGCAGCGAGAAAGCTTGTCCTTGGCTTACATGGAAATAAGGGACAAAAATGTGCTACACTTAATGAACTACGCACCTCCTTGCCACCACAAGTGACAAGCAAGCCAGCCAACTGCCCCCAACAGAAGATGCGTTCAAGCAGCATTCCCTCAGAGCTCGATACCAACAGTGATCTGGTGCAGCAGCCACATCGCGAAGCCTGAGTTGGAGAGTCCAGTTGCAATGGTTGGTACATACTACAGGACTGCACCCAACCATGTTTACACAAGAATCCGCACCGGCAGAAGTCAGGGACCTCACACATCTCTATTGCAGAGATGGAGCCTGTACAGATGGCACCAAGTGCACATGCTGATGGCAGGACTGCGCTGTATTGACATATGTGAATGTGACCATGAAGCGTGTCAAACCACCATCCCTAATGATGCAGACTCAGACGCAGACGCAGACGATCAGTAAGAAAGTAGACTCATATATCACTATTCCCCAACTTTGACCGATCTGAACTTTGACACATACAAGTGTCTTCTATCTGGCATTGATGCATTGTTAACCAAGTGTATGAATGTGCTCTGATGCGCATGCATACCAGGGAGATAATAATCTAAAGATGATCTGTTTTGGAGGCATTTGACATTTTGGAGTGTATTGTCTCAATATGATGAAGGGTTAAATGTGTCAAAGGGGTTAATAAGGTTTAAATAGGGGTTAAAATAACAATAGACATCATATAATATGACATTTCTGCTTCTACTAATCACTGTGGTTCACTTTGATGAACTGGATTGATTTCAACATTTGTTCTTCAAGATACATAAAGAGCCCCTTTGGTCAGAAAAAGTCTTTACTGCCAAATAGGGCCACATAGTCCCTTAAAACCACAATAGCATAAGTGTAAGTGATATATTTTTAATGTCGTATATATAGTGCCATCAATACCATATAGGATAACTCTAAGGAAAGTATGACATTTCTTTATATTAGTTATATGGTGTCTTTTATAGTTAATGTGCACAAATTGACAAAATGTTGTGGTAAAAAAGGGGTTAAAGTCTCTTTAAAGGCATGTATACTATTGAATAAACATTTAACATATTTTATGTGTTGTTCCTCATTCAAAAATACCCATGTAGTGAATCATATAACTGATATTCAGTTACAAGAGCAGGTAATATGCATTAATTTGATTATATCAACATTTAACGGTATGTGGCAAACAGGGGTTAATTCACATGTTTGTACACTTTTAAAATTTATACAACCATGATTTTCTATTAGTAGACATCCATACCTTCCATTTAAAACAGGTTTCGCTTTGTTCTACCACCGGAGGGGTAGGTCCCCTTTTTAGGCCTCTTTTCAGCCCCGGTCTGCTGCACTATAGACAATAGGACAACATTAAATGGTACCAATATGAAGTGTATGAAGTCTCTAACGTGGAGAACCTTAACCCGGATTTGAAGTAAGAAATCTTCTAACGTGAGACCTAACCTGGGTAGGGGACTTCGATGACGCGGCTGTGACCTTAACCGGGTAGGGACTTCGGATGACGGGGCTGTGACGTTTCATGCATGGAGTAAAGATTCCATCTGCTGAGAATTTTTTGGACGAAAAGTGTTTATCTGCTTCAGAAAGCTTGAAGGTGACATTGCCACTAATTGCGATGCACTCTTACAGGATACGAAAGTTTCTTTCAAGTCCAGGTCACAAGTACCGAGAAAAACGTGAACGCACCAGCTAGGAGGAGCTACAAATTGGTCCTTCAGTATTACTATATAGACTAGCTGGAAACCCCGTCCACAGACGGTTCCGTTCATTTCAACCCCTCACGAGCTCAGCCCCACTCGAGGGACAATGGACTGGAACAGGGCATGCTTTGTCCCCCCGCCTAACTATTTCCCCCCCTGCCCCATTCCCGCCCGCACCATAAATTTAATTACCCGGCCCCACCCCCGCCTCTTCACTCCCCGCCCCCCCCCCCGTTCTTGATTCCCCGCCTCCACTTGCCCCCGGGCACCCCACCCTCGCCTGTCCACCCCCTCACACTCAATCCCGCCAAATTCACCCCCGCCACCTCATCCCCCGCCCAATTTCCCCCCATCTCCGCTTTCAATTTGCTTCCCCGGCCCAAAAATTTGCTTACTTGCCCACCCCCCGCTCTTTCATCCCCCGCCTGCCCGCCTCTCACTCCTCGCCCGTCTCAAGGAAAATGTTTTATTCTTGCTTCAAGAAGTTGAAAGGTTTGAGCTATTGCACATATGCGGCGATGCACTCTTACAGGTAGCAGTTTTCTTTACAGTACAGGTCACAGTACCGAGAAGAACGTGACGTGACCGCCAGGTAGGAGCAACAATTGGTCCTTCAGTATTAAATATATTTATATTATATAGAGTACAATGTTTCTTGTTTAATTTTTTTTGTGTCAAAATTCACATTCTGAGATAGTCAAACACGTGCAGAAGAGGGTTTTACATCGCAGACGCTATTTCGAGGAGTGGAATTACACCTCTCAGCGGTAAGGTGCTGTCGACCGACAAACGTAATGACGTCAGCGCAGGACTGACCGATGATGGTCAAGTGACGTCCTGAGCGGCTCTCAGCCGTGACGTCACAGTCGCATGTAAAATGAATGTAAACGAAAAGTGTTTATTCTGCTTCAGAAGTTGAAAGTTGACTATTGGCACTATGTGCGATGCACTCTTACAGGTAAGAAGTTTTCCTTTCAGTCCAGGTCACAGTATGAGAAAAAACGTGACGCGCCCACGAGGAGGAGCACAAAATTGGGTCCTTTCAAGTATTATATTGTTACGGTGCAGGGCCGTCGGCCGCCAACCGACGCACTCTGACGAGGCCGCAAGTCAATGAGCTCGACGATCGCCGGAATATAGATCGCCGCCCGTAACTCCGAGTCGACGGGTCCTTGTACAAGAACTCGAAAATACGCAATGGGCAGATAACCTGGGGTAAGGTCGAGTCGATTGCCAATCTTCAATGTACCTAAATACCCACGTGATCCAACTACGCGGGGTATTCCACCCTCAACGGAACCAAGCGCTTAATCGCCCAGAGAACCCGTCGGTCCAAATGGATCCCTCCCTTTTTACGGCAAACCAACGGCTTTTCTAACTGCCCAACACACGAAATGCTCAGTCAATTGAAAGAATCGACGTGACGGAGCTGAAAACATTTAACAATTGGGGTATTTTATTAATAACAATGGTGGAACTAGGGAAGCACGTAAGAGCAGAACTATACCGACTATGCGAAATGCAATGCACAACATTTACAGCACACAAAGCACTTAACAATTTCCTACTTATTAGACGGGCCCCGGACACACGTTGCACACACACTACACACACACACCACACACACACACACACACACCACACCCAAAGAATGGTGGCTGAGGCCTTTTAATAAACGGCTCTAGCTGCGGAGGACATGGTTGAGCTGAAACCGCAGGACTATCTCAGAACCTCTCCACCTCGTGTGGTCTTCAAGTTGTTCGGACCCGGGCTCCAGTCGAGAGCGAGCTGGACGCCAATCTGCCGTGAAGCCGCGATCCTTCGCCGAGCTCCAGCGAATCCTCCCCGCGCTCCTCAACACGTGCTGGTGAGAACGAGGCGCCGATCCTTCCTGTCGATAGCGCGCTTCCCCGAGGAACCACCTTCAAGATGAGGTTGATGAGTCGCACCAAGCCGGGAACCAATCGGGAACAATGGAGTCCATGAACCCCCAAAGGAAAAGACAAAAAAAGAAAAAAA
>CM068956.1:91847957-91859772 GCA_035128595.1 Eptatretus atami | reverse complement strand
ATGAGATGGTATGAATCGTAATTAACGCTCCACCGCACTTCTACATTTCCTTCCTCTCACCTCACACTGTCTTGCCTTCCCTCATCCCTCCTTGCTCCCCCTCCCTCCTCTCTCCTTTCCCCTCCACCTCTTCACTCTCCCCGCTCTCTCTCCCCCACCCCTCTCTCATTCTTTCCCCGTCTTTCTCTCTCTCCCCCCTTGAGTATTACCGTCAGCGAAGCAACGGGTGGTATTTGCTAGTACGTATATCTATATATGTATATACAGTATATAATTATATATTAGTTATGGTTGATGGGATTCAAACCAGGGTCCCAAAAGTCTCTCCTGACTACGAGTGTTACAAGGTGAACCAGCAACCTCAGCGACATCAGAGACCCTAGGTCTTATTTTGAGCCTGCCGGGCCGAGGCCCACAAGCGATACGAGTATTTTTTGGAAGCTTGAACTTAACGTTGAGCGTAAGAAGTAGAGTTCTCGACTGCTGTGCTGGCAACTCAGGGGGGCTTGCGACTTGAACACTTGTTTCCAAAACACGTATGTAAACGTCATATGTTTGCTATTTTAAATTGAGTTTTTGCAGCACAGCCTCGTGGAAATATGTCACAAAGTCAAACACAATGAAATGCAACCAATTTACTTCCATCAAAGGACAAGGTACACTGAAGGGAAAACAAAACAAGAAGCAAATCATATAGGTACTGTTACAATGGACTTCATTAATTATGTACAATAGAGGCCACACAAAGGATACTAATGGCTGACACAGCATCACACACACCGACCCCATACCTAACCCAGGGCAAGGAAATTGAAGCAAAGCAAAATAACAATATTTGCAGGGAACTCAAATAAAATGGGAGATAAGCAATGGAATGGGGTTCATGCCTGTTTGAAGGGTGGTTTGAGCCATGTTCTTGTGAGCGGCACTTGGTGGTACAAGAAAGAGAAGTAGCGACAGGGCCAAACGAATGGCAGCAGGGCTCAGGGCAATGGGGCCTTTTTAGGTGAGTTAGGGCAGTGGTAGTGATTGACTGATGGGTGATAGTAGCAGAAGGGGTGTAGGGCCATGGAAAATTGATGTATTAAATTGTATGGGAAGCTGGAAGGATGAATTGGCTTCAATTTGATGACTGATTGTGTTAGGGTGTCTTTCACCTCTTCCCTCTTCTTGCTCCAGCAGGATTTAGGATGAGTGGAGTAGGTGGGTGGTGGGGCAATGTGTTAATGTTGAGTGAATGTGAAATTGGTGTGTGAACAAAATTTTAGGTGTGCATGGTACGTGGGTCATAAGGCAGATGGGTTGTAAGGCTTGGAAAATGGGAGCTATGAATCTATTGGCCATGGCAAATTGGTCGTGGAATTAATAGTGGGTGTGCAAATGTGTAGTTTGTGTTCTGGGAGTGTGGCCTGAGTATTAGAAGGATTATTGAAGGCACAGGGCCATAATATGGCCTCTCTGAAGAACTGGAGAGCGCCAAGGAGGGGATAAGGGTGGAGGGGGGGGGGGGGAGGGGGGGGGGGGTTGGGGGGGTGCGAGTTCAATCTGGCTGATTGTGATTGTGCCAGAGCACAGAGTGAGAGCAATTTATGAGGGCCATGTCCAAGTTAGTAGGATGTGACCAGTAAGTTGAGCTGTGGGATATTGGTCATTAGGGCCACCGTAATGGATTTAAAAGTAAATTTAAACCAAATGTTTTGATTGTGTACTTGCGTTTACTGTCAGTATTCTCCTCCACACCATACAATGTGCAGTGTCGGCCACTGGTAAGGATAGAAGAGAGCATTTGGCATTTTAGAGGACCCAATGAGTCCCAAATTGTTAGACGGGAGTAAAAGCCATGGTCTGCCACTCTCTCTGCCAGAGAGCCAGATAAGGCCCCATCACAATAGCCCGTTAAGTTTCTGGGTGCATCATCCTTGTTTCATGCTATTGTGTTTTCAGATTGAGAATGGTGAAGGTGAGATTTTGATTTTGAAGAATAAGCTTACGACAAATGGTACTATGGAGCATCTTGTGGGCAGGAATATCTTTGTACAAGCGTCTGTGATGGGTCATTCCGGTAAGTTCTATTTTTAAAACTAATGTGATCTCTCCAACCCCCTCGCCCTACATGTTATTTTTAAACTCGTTTGATATCAATAATGACCTCATCTCACTGTGTGAATCAGTAATAGATGTCATTGTTTGTATCTAAATTAACTTGCAAGAAAAATGTAGGAATTGAAATAAAGAGGGGATAGGTAGAATTATATGAACACTATTTGGTAAACCTGTGATCATTAATAAATACTGATGGAAATTATTTACTTTTTGAAAAATTTAGAATTTGCTTGCTTGATTATGTTATTATTACGGATACGGGGTTTGCGTTTCACCACAAGGGGAAGCACTCGAGTTCCTCCTGAACACCCGGTCCTGAGGCCACCGAGCACGGATAACTCCACATGCTTGTGGGTTGCCAATCCCAGCAGGGTTTGCACCACTTCACATGTCACCATTTCCGGTGGATTGGCAGCATCAAGTAGAGGGGTGGTGGGGGGGGGGGGGTCTCGTGCCCTCGATGCGTACTCGAGTTAACTTACTGCATCTGGTGCAGCCCAGCGGTGCTGCCGAGTGCACACCAGCTAACAAGAGCAAATTAGTAGTATTAGCAAATTAGCAAATTAGGAGTAGAACTTCCTGGCTACACTGCGTTCGGACTATGCTCGACCAAGAGGGAAAAGATGCTACAAGCTGGGTACATTTATAACACAAGTGGGTTAGGTAAAAGCATATGCAAATATTTACAATGAAGCAAGACACAGTGTAGATCTATACCAATATAACGAACTTACACACTGTTAGCTTATACTATACAAGACAGGTGCCATCAGAAACACACCCTGAGGAAAGTTAGAGAGCAAAGAGAGATGACGAAAGATGAGGTGTTTGCGACCTCTTTTGTACCTGGCACGGCCGACGGGCCCACGCTTCCTAGTCGCTTAGGTGGGGAGGAAAACTGAGGATTTCTGAGGTGCATGGTCAGAGGAGGTGCGATGAGGGGTGTGGGAAGGTGCAGGTGGAATGCGGGTGAGGTGCAGAGAGGAAAATGGAAAGAGGTGCATGTCTGTGGGGTCATTCTGAAAAGAGAGGTTGTTTGGGACTTGCCCTCACCGATTTTGCATCCACAGCAGACAAGAATGAAAACAAGGGACAGAACATGTGAGAAGAAGGTTGTAATGATGTGTGAGGAAGTCTGTACATGTAATTGTGTTTCGGCTTGGCCCTAATGAATGCGCTCAGCATGGCACCTGAATCACTTGCTCACCCAGCACTCCACCCCACCTGCTCCATTCTACGAGCTCCATCCGCCTGTTCAGCTCCACCTTCCATGCCGTACCGCCGAACAAGCCAAAAGCCAAAAGTGTGCGTTTCTCTTCCCTTCCCCTCTTTGGGTGTTTTATAGTTGTTTGGCGAGGGAGGAGCCAAACGGTGATCAGGACAGGCAGTAGGAGTTTCTAAGCACCCCCATTGGTGCAGGGACGCTTTTCCAAGTGTTGGCTTTGCTCATGCGAGGACATGGCACTGGAAATGGCCTCATTCGCTCTGCGCTTCACCCCACAACTCATCTCCGAGATTAACATGGGGCGAAGGTATCTGGTGGTGCTCTCCGCCCATGAAAATACACTGGATACCAAATGGGGACCATCATTGAATGGAGCACTCGGGCTATCCATACAACGTTGAACAGATTCTAGCGCACACTTGCGCCTCAAGCTGCATGGGAGGTTGCAGTAATATGAACAGCACAACTTCTGGACACCAAACAACAGGATGGGCAGTCATTTAGCCATTACTTGACGGATCTATGAACGTTGGCCAGATCATGTGAGTTTGTTGAGGTAGTTAGGGAATTTTAGCAAATTGTATTGACCATCTGTGAAAAAATTGCTTACCAAAATATTTCTTCACTAACGTATTCATCTCGGTGTCTACTAACACCTATCAATTAGTGCAAACCAAATCCTTGTGGAAAATTCTGGGGAGCCAATCAAAGTTCGGGTGCTCAGAGGGCCTGCCGCGAAAAAATCGGAAAATTAACTTTTCCAATATTGACTTGTGGGATGTCTAACTAGGGGTTTTTTGGGGTGCTGAATTGATTCCAACCATTATTTTGAGAAAAAAAACACTCCTTGATCATATAAAATGTATTTTATTGACATTTTTACAGAACTGTGCTCAATGGAAATGTTGCTTCATCAGCTTTTACAACCTTATTCATCAAACCCCCAGTATCTTCCTCACTCCTCTTGTCATCCAGCTGGTTTATGTTCAGGCAAGAGTTACATGACAGATGCCGCAAGCAGAAATACACTTGACGCCTTGCTTTTACAGCAGCACCTGAGTGAGCTGCAGTCCCCCGCACAGTTGCAGCTGGCAAACGTCAGGAGGTAGTCTGGTGCAATGGGGCTGTAGAAGGGACTGGTGCATATCCTTGCTCAGTGAGTTGCCATCCATAGTCCCGGGCATCCAACGATGGACTTTGCAGCATCAGCCAGTCTCTAGTCTGGAGGTAAGCTCGGAGAGAGCTGTGCTGCAGCTCCGTGTTGGGGGGGGGGGGGGGGGGGAGTTTCTCAGGTTTATGCTCCCAGTAGCAGCTCGCTTGCTGAAGATGTCGAATCTCAAGTCTTCCAAGTCTTTGGAGGATTTCCCATGGAACGCGAGCATGAAAAGATCACAGCCTGCTTTAATGATATCACCTTTCTCAGCTCGGATGTCCATAAACACGTCCATTGCCCTCTCTGCTTCATCAGTCTTACAGGCTTGCTTAGCAAAGTTGGTTTGCTAAACCCAAAAATTGCAGACAGTATCACAGCCAGAGAAGCTCTGCAAGAAGATGAGATACCTCCGGTATATCTCTGGGAGGGCCTCCCGGATCTTTCCGACATCGTAAGATGTTTCTTTGGCTGTCGTGAGGAAGATCGGATGGTCTGCAACATGATGAATCAGCATAACCAGGACGTCTGTGTCCTCAGCCCTCACCTCGACAGGGGACTCTCTTGCCTCATCTAGAGCTGCGCGGACGATGGAGTGTCGGCATCATCGGAGCATTGCTGTACACTGATTCCATCCTACTAAATGTCTCAGCAAGGAGCAGAACGAGCTGGGCTTTGTTGTTCTTGTTATCGAGGAACTTTCTCTTGCAATGATGATTTTGAGATCCAGACAAATCTGAATGTCACAGCATGCATTCTTTGTTCGTCTCAAGTGGTCATGGTCCTTGGTAGAGCTGCCATATCCGTCAAAGACCACGTTATCCGGAGGCGATGGCTCCCCATGGACTTCACAAACCGGAGGTAGCTCTCGGCAACATCCTTCCAAGTAAGGTTAGCCTCCCACTTGACATTGTGCAGGAGCCACACCCATCAACCACAAGGCTTGTGCAGGGGGTTGTTGGACAGGTGCCACACATGCCTTCAGGGACCTTGCTAGGGCAGCCTTGTCTGGCTTTCGCAACTTTGATTTTGTCAAACAGAGACATGGTTTTGGCGTCAACTCAAAGCGCAGAGCTTCTTTGGTCTTGACTTTAGCTCACTGATGACAATGAGGGGTTGAATAGCTTCAGTGAGTCAATGACCAGCTTCTCGCCATTGACTTTGGGTCCAGATCTGAGGCTTGCAAGTGATTTGACCTTGTGTTTGGTTACCATTGCATCCACAACAGTTTTCCCATCCATCTTAGCCTGTATGGCTCTGCCAACTTCTTCTGCTTGATCAGCGTTGACTTGGTCTTCGGGAGTGCTGCTGAACCCAGTTGAGAAGGACACCAGAGTCTCTTTGTCCCGTGTGGCATCGAAAGGGTTGACTTCCTCCAACACCCAACTATGGTGTTGACAGCATCATTATCTCTTCATTTGGGCTCTTTTAATGTCGGTGTGGACAGGTACCCACATTTGACCATGCTTCTTTCTAGCTCTTGGTGAATGAACGAGAAGTGGTTCAGAGTCTGAACCCAAGACTTATGAGAAGACTCATTCGAAAGCGGCCTCTGTTTAGACCACCGGAGTATTTTGCCTCAGCATGAGTGTGGTTTCAAAAATGTTGTATGCTGGTTTCAGCACAATTTTAACAATCTGAATCAATTGAGCCAAATTACGCAAAACACAGTCTGAGATATCTAAAAATGTATCATATCAATATTTTACGGCCAGGGATTCATTTTTCCTCAAATCTAATGGTTGGAATCAATTCAGCACCCCAAAAAACCCCTAGTTAGACATCCCACAAGCCAATATTGGCAAAAGTTAATTTTCCGATTTTTTCGCGCAGCCCTCTGAGCACCGAACTTTGATTGGTCCCCAGAATTTTCCACAAGGATTTGGTTTGCACTAATTGATAGGTGTTAGTAGACACCTAGATGAATAGTTAGTGAAGAAATTTTTTGGTAAGCAATTTTTTCACAGATGGTCAATACAATTTGCTAAAATTCCCTAACTAAGGTGGATAACATGATTCGGGATAAAATTGTTTTCGTAATTTCCGATCTGCAGAATCAAAAAGCGTCTTTTACGTGAAAAGGACCTGGACCTTGCGAAAGCTGTGGATATCTGCCGAGCCATTGAGGAAAGCCACACACAAATACAGTCAATGTGCAAGATGCTGCTGGAGGTAAACGAGCTGTGCGGGAAAGTCATGAGGTTTGCAGAATGTGGTGCTCGCGATAATGGCGTGGTGTTTACGAGACGTGATGCTCCTGGTAGGGAATCCCGTGATAATGCCTATGCTGCAGTGGATCAACAGGATGTTTGCCCGAGATGTGGATACCAGTGGGGAAGGGACCATGACTGCCCTGTCATTGGCAGAGAATGTAACAAATGTGGACGGAAGGGTCATTTTCAAAGAGTGTGTGGAGCCAAACCCAGGCAGTCTGTCCACACTCTTAGAAGGAGCTAAAATGAAGGTCAAACTGGATACTGGAGCACAGACATGTGTTATGCCTTTGTCCCTTTTCAACAAGTTACCGATGAAGACAGAGGTCCAGGAATCTTCTGTAGCTTTGGCTGTATATGGAGGACATGAGGTGACCCACAAAGGCAAGACTGACTTATTTTGCAAAGCAGGCAACAAAGTGGCGAATTTTGAGTTCTACATTGTTGACACCTTGGCATCTTCGATTCTGGGGTTACAAGCAAGTGCTGCCCTGGATCTTCTTCAACTAGGTTCTCATGAGGCCTATGTAAATGCTCTCTTCATGCTCACCACACACCACTCAAGCTAAGCGAAGTCATGCTTGATTACACAGATGTGTTTGTCGGTTTGGGTAAGTTTGTTCGCCCGTACCACATATGGAGTTAAATATGGAGTTTCTCCAGTTAGAGAGACTCCACGGAGAGTACCCCACAGTTTACATGCACGCCTCAAAGATAAACTCGCTGATATGGTGGCTGGGGCCGTAATATCTCGGGTTGACGCTCCTACGGATTGGGTACATAATTTGGTTATCGTCGAAAAAAAAGACAAGTCATTGAGGTTGTGCCTCGACCCCTGTAAGCTAAATACTGTCGTAAAACATGAGCATCACCAGATGCCAACCACTGATGATGTAATCAGCCAACTGGGAGGTAAAAAGTTTTTCTCAATCTTTGACCAGAAAGATTCGTTCTGGCAGGTGGTGCTTGATTCGGACAGTGCTTTGAAGTGTCCTTTCAATACCCCATCTGGGCATTACTGTTGTAACCGAATGCCATTTGGCCTTTGTTTCGCAAGTGAGGTGCTGCAGAATAGGAATGTGTACTTTTTGAGATATTGAAGGTGTACACTTTATCGCTGACGATATGATCATCGCGGGCACTGATGAAGCTCAGCACGATGAGAGTGTGAGGAAACTCCTTGACCAGGCCAGAGCTAGTTTAGTGAAATTTAACCACCAGAAGATCCAATGGAAGGTATCAGAGTTCAGCTTTATGGGATACGTTGTCTCTGCTGATGGCTTAAAGGCAGACCAGGAAAAGGTCCAAGCAATCGCAGATATGCCAACGCCCACAAGCAAGGCTGAGTTACAGTGTGTGCTGGGTGTGATCAACTACTTATCGCGTTTCATTCCTGACATGTCTGTAATCACAACCCCACTTTGGCATTTTCTCAAGAAAGACTCACATTGGCAATAGCAGTCAGAGCAGGCAGCGGCATTCAGTAAGCTAAAACAAGCCATATCATCTGGGCCGGTGCTCAAATTCTTTGACCCGTCTCGACCATCTGTTGTGCAAGCTGACGCATAATCAACCGGCTTGGGAGCCTGTCTGCTGCAGGATGGCCGGCCAGTCGCACATGCTTCTCGTTCACTGTCTGCTGCAGAAGAGAACTATGCCCAAATTAAGAAAGATGTTAGGGGTGATATTCGCCTTGGAAAAGTTTCACCACTATGTCTACGGTTACAAGACTGAGGAGCAGACCGACCATCAACCTCTCATGACAATTGTCAAGAAACCACTGTACAGAGCTTCACCAAGGCTTCAGTTGATGCTACTTTGACTTTATGCGTTATGACGTGTTTGTAAAATACATTCCTAGGAAGCTGCTGTACATGGCAGACACATTATCAAGGGCACCGAGTGGCTCAGTCCCGATGTATGACACCATTTTCAAGGACATGCAGTTGAGGGTGCATCAGCCAATGACCCATCTGCAAGTCAGCCAGAGCAAGCTGGACCTGTTGTGTGGTGCCACTGCGGATGACAACAATTTGCAATTACTGGCCAGCTTCATTCTGAATGGCTGGCCATTGCACCAGACCAACCTTACCATGCCCATCAGACCTTTCTGGTATCTCAGGGATAAGATAATGAGAGCGTTTGGTAATTCCTGCCACCCACCGGTCTGACATTCTGTGGAAAATACACGAAGGCCATTTTGGGCAAGAGAAATGTAAAGCCAGGGCACGCCAAGTGGTCTTTTGGCCAAGTATTAACTAAGATATACAAAGTCTGGTTTCCAAGTGCTCAACGTGTGCCAAGTTCAGACCAGCTAACATTAAAGAGCCACTTTTGCCGCATGATCTTTCCCTGGGGCTATGGCAGAAAGTGGAAGCGGACAATTTCCACTTCGCTGGAAAGCATTTCCTCCTGATTGTGGATTATTTCTTCAAGTATCCTGAAGTCATAAGCATTTGTGGGCTCACTGCAAAGCACGTCATTGAAGCTCTGAAGTCCTTGTTCACCAGACATGGCATACCCAAGGAATTATTTAAAGACAACATGCCATTTGCCAGTCCTGAGTTCAGGAAATTCGCCCAGGAATGGGGGTTCAAGGTTACGACCTCCAGCCGTACATATCCTCAATCTGATGGATAATCTGAGCGTGCAGTACAGACTATCAAGCAGGGGCTCAGAAAAGCCACCAAGGGCCACAATACCCATTTGATGTTACTATCCTTCCAGAACACACCACTGGCAGGTCTTCCATAGTCTCCAGCACAGCTACTGAAGAGCAGGAGACTCGGAGATCAACTGCTGTGTAGTGACGGGGCTCTGGATCCACAAGTCTCAGTTGATGTTCGGCATTTGTTGATGCAGCAACAGCAACACACAAAACATTTTTCTGACTGGTGCTAAAGAGCTAATGCCATTATGACGGGGGGATAGTGTTCGTGTACAGCGTAACAAGACCTGGGAACCAACGTTCATTACGGCTAAACACCAACCACCACGTTCCTACGTCATCACCACTCCAGAGAGGCATGTGTACCAGCGAAACCATAGGCATCTCCGCAGCATGGATGAGGCTCCTTCGCCCGATGCTACACCGCCGGAGGAATTTCAACAAGAGGAGACCGTTTTGCTACCGGAGTATTTCCTGACAAAAGCACAGCAGCACACTCCAACACACTGTACTTCACCAGACTCCCGATGCTCTTCTCGCATCACGAGACATCCAGAGCATTTCAAAGACTATGTGATGATTGATGATTCAATTCCATAGCTAATTTGGATGCTGATGTTTTTATTTTTTGTTTGTTGTAGTTTTCATGCTTCTGGGGTTATATCCATTTAAATGGTGATTCATATGTGCATTGGAGGGGAAGGATGTTGAGGGTGTTGCTACTAGATCTTGTAGATCTGGCATTACTGGAACTCTATGTCATTTCCCTTCTTGGATTATTTAATGATTAAAGCCGTGGCTTTCTTTGATCCTGTGGCCTGGCTCGATCATTACAAATACAACTTTGTGTGGGGATTAACATAGGCTGTGTGACTGTGGCCTCACACATGGGTTTCGGGGGCACATGGTGGGGGTGTAAATTCTCTATGTAAATGTGTACAGTGTAGCACCACCTAGTGGTAGTGGTAAAGAGTATTACAATTTCCTTTTTTATTTGGGCAACGCTGACATTAAAGCACTCTTCGCACAGGTAAATTTGTTCACTTTCCTTTCTCTCCCCCGCCACCCCCCAAAAAACCAAAGGGGCCTGTCATTGTGTGAGACATTTCTAGCGGAAAGGGACATCGGGACAAATGGGGGGAAAAGGTGGAGGGGGGATGCAGTACATGAGGGATGCAGGACAGGAAGCAGGGTGGGTTGGGGGGCTGGGGTGAGGGTGATGGGTTAAAGTCCCCTAGGCATAGGTAAATTTGTCTTCGCTTTCTTCTTCTTCTCACCCAAAAGTTTTTGCAAATACGACAACTAATTGGTCTGTCAGCAAAGCGATGGGTAGGCTCTGCTAGTCTAATATATACAGCTCATTCTAACTACTGACTCACTGACATTAAAGATCGGTTCCTTCTGGCTGACGTAGAAAGCTGAAATTTTGCGTGCCAATGGACATTGAAGCCTATACACTGCGGAACATCACAGATCCATCAGAAAGCATCTGCAAATGAAAATATAAATAAATGAAAATAAATAAAAATAAATAAATGAAAAAAATGCAGGTGAGTTACCCAAGACAATGGGGAAGCATGGTAATTTTGTGTGCCGACGGACATCAAATCCACTTCACCGGTAAAAATCATAGAACCATTGGAAAGTGTCCATAAATGAAAATATAAATAAATGAAAATAAATCGATGGAAAAAATAAATGAAAATGAAAAATGAAATGCAGGTGTGCGACCCAAGACAATGGGGAATCGCGGTTTGTTATTGCTTACAATTTGTTAGCATACCTCGCTAGTACATATATACATACAAATACACATATTTTTACATCCATCATCAAAATCAAAAATTTATCACATTTACATCATCTATTTACTTATCCCAGAGCAGGCTTCTGTGGAACAATTCCC
Source organism: Eptatretus atami (assembly GCA_035128595.1). NCBI lineage: Eukaryota > Metazoa > Chordata > Myxini > Myxiniformes > Myxinidae > Eptatretus > Eptatretus atami. Next base: position 91,848,507 of record CM068956.1, on the reverse strand, counting down.
AGGCTGAATTAATATCAGGAGCGGTAGATATAGGAGAAAAGTCCCAAATTGTGATGGCTGCTTTCAGTCCCTGCCAGTTTGCCTGAGTGAACTGCTAGACTTGTCGGCACTGAGGCTGTTCTCTGAGAATGGCCAGAGAGATGTTGACCTTCATAGTTGGGTCAATTTATGACAAACAACCACCAAACCCACAACAAATTGCAACAAAAGGTTTCTACAGATAGTTTTACATTCCTACTGGATATACTGATCAATAGAAAAAAGTCTACCAAAATCTGACATCCGGAAATGGGTTAATGCAGTCATTTTCAAGATGGCCGCCACCGGGCTTTGAAATAACTAAAACAGCTATAACTTTTTCAATAATTGTGATAAAAACATAATTGTTGGTTCTGTCACATGGTTTTAATGGATCAGCAATCCACTGGTGTCAATAAAATTTAGATCTGATCAGTATTTAACATGAAAAAATGAAGAAAAAAAAATCTGAACTTGCTGCACAATCCAAAACGAGTAAGCTGTGGCTGGGTTATCAGAAAATGCTCCATAC
>CM068956.1:91787136-91826590 GCA_035128595.1 Eptatretus atami | reverse complement strand
TAATCATACATTAAATACTTTGAAAGATCTAAAACAGATGTTCCCACATTCTCACATAAAAGAGAGTATCCATCGTTACACTCTTTATTCAAATGAACAGCACAAACATTTTCTGTAAATATTTCTACTCTTTTAAAGCTTGGTTTATTTATCAACTTCTCCGCCTGCTCCCAAGTGGCAGTCTACTTTTGTCTATTCCTTATATTTTCCATTGTTTTACCAAATACAGAATTAATTATCAACTTCGAAAGTTCTTAGCCTTTGGTCTAATCCTCGTATTATAATCAATATATTTACCGAACCAATGACTTTGACTGATCTTTAGTGTCCTATGTACCTTTTTAACTTTTAGTCCTGCTTCCATAAATTGCTTTAGATTTCTTTTATGTAAAACATACTTCCCTTTATCAAACAATGTTGTTAGGAATTTAGTTGGAGGAATATATTTAAACTCATTTGAAGAACGAAATAAATTTTGTTGATAACCAGTGAATAACTCTTGATTGGGGATCTCTTTTTCAGCTTTATAAGGAAGGTCTTGATGTTTGTTATGAAGTTTTCTAGGATAGTTTAAATCTACTTACATAATCCCATAGAATGTCATGTATATAAATAATGCTTGAATTGTGCGATTATACCATTAAGATAGATTGTACTCGTATTCTTTCACCCATTTAAAATTACCATCGGGTTGAGATTCAGACATTGCCCAGCCATAAAAGTTATTCGCATCAAAGTACATTAAGTAAGATGTGGGCTTATCAGGTGAGAAGTCTGGAAGATGTATATATATATATATATATGTTAAGGCAAATAATATATATATATATAGTGTTATGGAAATGGCCCTTATTGGACTACATAATATAGGATTAGCTCAGATCCCCCATTAAATGCATGTTTAGCTAGGTTGTATGGTAAAATGGATTACATGTGTCGGGAGGTGTAGAGGCTGTATTATTGTTTGTGCGGTGGTGGTGGAACGAGGGCTCCCTCTTCTTCCTCCCCTCTAGGACGATAGGCCCCGCCCAGTCGGCTGAGAGGGTGTGGCCAAAAAGAGGAAGTGAAGCTAAGGGGAGGAGTTTGTCGGCTTCGCTGAGAGAGGCGCCTCGTGTGTCGAAGGAGCGAACGAGAGAGAAACGAAGGCTTCGTAAAAAGGTTGAGTTTGTGGAAACAGTCGGGTTTTCGAGGCGTGCTCGGGTGGCTTCGAAGCGAGCAAACGAAAGACGCTCGTGAAAAGGTTCAGTTTGGCAGAAGTACAAAACTGCAGTCGGTTTAGAGGCGTGCTCGTGTTTCGAAGCGAGCGAATGTAAGAGAGGCGGCCTGCACGTCGAGTCTGCCTTTTTGGGGCAGTGGTAGAGGCGGCCTGCACGTCAAGTCGGCGATCGACTCTTATGAGGAGGTGATTCTGCCGTGAGAGAGACGGCAGCCGGCTTTGAGAGGCGAGCGTGAACAGGAAAGAAAAGGTGATTCGACAGAGAGAGAAACTGAGAGGACGGAGTTGGGAAGTCAGGCTTGAGGCGGGAAGGTGGGAAAGGAGACGACGGAGCTCTGACGTCCCTGCTCACACCAACGGCTTGACACGTTTGCCGATCTGCTTGCCGGAGCCCGGCACCTCGATTGGGCCTTGTCTGGTGAACAGGCAGGCCTGGATTTGTATGCTGGACCTAAGAGAAATCAAGCTGAGGCCAACTTCGACCTTTCGTGGGGTCAGAGCGCGCGGAGACCGCGTGCAGTGCGGAAAGGAAAGAGTGCGGCGCCGCCATCTTGCCACGCGGCGCGTTCGAGCTGGGGCTCGAATCCGTGGAAATCCGCCTGTTGCGAGCGACATTCGTGCTTTTGACACTTTCCTCTCGTCCATGAAACATCACCAAGTACTCTGTCTTGTCTTGCATGCATGCTGTCTGTCTGTCTGTCTTTGTCTGCACGTGTTGTATAAGCATATCTTGGTAGCGACCCCCTCGAAACCTGTAGTCCGTAGTTCCTAGTTAAGAACGGGTTAAAGATTGTTAATAAAACATTGTCGTGAATGGTTTGCTGTGTTTGTGTTCCCCGATGTTCCCCAATAAATCTGGTTGATTCGGATGAAGTTGCCACAATGGATTAATTCGTGTCACGTCGAGGAACGATCCGTTCGATTGGCATATACAGTGGTGCCCCCAGAATCCGAATTTAATTCGTTCCAAGAGGCTGTTCGGATTCCAAAAAGTTCGGATTCCAAAACTATTTTCCCAATAAGAAATAATGGAAAGTGAATTAATCCGTTCCTGGACCCCAAGAAAACCCACTTTCAAGACACACTTTCAACTGAAATTACCCATGTTTAAGGTAAAATAAGATGAGTAAATGACCTTTCTGGCATGAATCTTTTTCCAAGCCTGGGGAATGAGCAGGAGCGTTGTCGCTTCTTCCATCAGGTCTGGATGCAGCTCCGGCCTATCAGTGGCCATTGGGATCCAAAATGTAAACTGTTCAGCCTGGGTGGAGGATGTAATTAACCATGAAGCACCAAATGGTGTTTTATATCCCAGTACACTCTGTGGAGACACAAACGTGCCGTTTTCACCGCACGGTTCCACGGGAGAGAATCAAGAGGTGAAGCGATTGGGTGACGCAGCATGACTCACTACCATGCTCGCGAAAAAAACGTTGAGTTCGTTAAACCCGATTCGTCAGAGGTTCATTGAATGAGTTCGCTTCACGACGGGTTTTCGCGCTTTTATCGCTTCTTTATTTTTCAGAATCCTACACACGGTCGATTTCGGCAGCTCGAACATGGCAGAGAGATCAGACACACGCGATCAGACACTCATGCTTAGCGATAAGTCTTTCTTCAACTCAATTGTCGTTCTCACGGACTTCCTCTTATTCCTATTTGCTTCACTGCTCTTCTTGGGTGCCATGGTGAATGCACAAGGGTGATAATTGAAGGAAAAATAAATGCACAAATCAAGGTGAAAACACGAGGTAAGTAGCGATCGACACACGAGAGATGCTTTCACGAGTACTTCCACCGACGAACTGATGAACAAGCGCGAAGATGCGGAAGCAGGCGGGGGAGACGCAGTGAACAAACATGATGCCACGTTGTGTTCGGTTTTCGAAAATGTGTTCGGTTTTTAGGGCAAAATTTTCTCGAAAAATTGTTCGGATTCCAATTTGTTCAAACAATGGGGCGTTCAGATTCTGGGGGCACCATGGTAAAACCAAAATGGTTACAGACTGGCAGAAAACGCTCGGCATCTGACGCAACCAGTCTGTAACCGGGGTTCTATTTCCCCAACTGGTAAGGTACAAGGATTACGTTGGTATCGCGATTGAAGACGCGTGACCCGAGGCCTGTTCCGAGCCGGCCGGCGTTATAAACCCCGGAGACGGCGGTGGTGAGGGTGGCGCCAAGAGTCGGGTGAGAATCCCGCCTCCCCGGATCCGCAAACAATATATATATATATATATATATATATATTATATATATATTGTTACGGCTGTGGAAATTCGCATTACACCATTCAGGTCCCGTAGGTGAGGTATTTCTGAGTACATGTGTAGTTAGCCCCAAACCCATTGTTTAGAGGGAATTAATGTGTATTCATTGGCTGCGACGCTTTGAGTTAGCCATTTTTCTGTTCTTATTGTTATGTTGGTGCACAAAACAACACGAACATCGCCACAACCAACATCTCCACGATCACTCCATTCACTCCACGACGCCAACAACCTCGACGCACAATCACTCCACTCACGCCACGACGCCACCTTCCACAACTGCGCTACCAGCATCTTCACCACTCGCCATTCATCGAGCATCGTGCGGTCACGATATCCGCGGGACGGATGGAGGAGCGGAGTGGCAGCGGCAGCAACCAGTGTGTGAAGGGGCATCTCCCGCAAGATCTCCCGCCCAAAACGCCCGCGCGAACATTTCCCGCTTGAATCTCGTTCCCCTCTCCACCGAAGTGAGGAGAGGAGGGGGGGTGGCGTGTCCTCTCCGATTGGCGAGTGCGCGATGTGACGCGTCCGAATGGGGCGGGGCGCGGGGCGGAGAGAGGGGGAAGGACCTCCCTACAAAAGAGGTGGACAGACAGAGTTCCTGAGGGGATTGTTCGAAACTGGAGGGCAGCTCGAAACTGAGAGGATCGTTCAAACGGAGAGTTCCAGAGAATAGCTCGAAACCGGGAATCGTTTCGTACTGATCTCATGTGTGCATCGCCTGTTCGGGTTCTTCTTCTTCTCTTTTGGTTCGGTTGTGCACGGGGCTTCTCGAGCCTGTCGGTACCGTCCCTGGACGGAGCGCCTGCCATTCCCCACCCCGTCCGCACCGAGATAGCGGGCAAACCCGATCGAGTTCCCCCCAAACCCCGTCCGAGCTGTCGGGCGCACGGCGCGAGATAAGCGCGGCACGAGCTGGTCGGTGCACCACGCCGGAGGGACTCGAGCTGCGGTCGCCAAGGTGGACGACGCGCACAGGGAAGTCGCGACTTCCTTCCTTCTTTTGCTTTGGTGTAAATGTGTGTTGGCGCCGTCTGTGAAGTAAAACTGTTATAAGTGTTGCCGTGTGTACGCGTATTCGGTTTTAACTCTTTCTTTGCTTTTTGTGCATTTCTGACTGTATGGCTGTATATGTGTGCTCTCCGTGTGTCGTGTAAATAAAGTGCTTGTGTTGAATTGTTCCCCGTTTCGCTGCGTCCTTTCCTTCGTTGAAACTCCATCTTGCTTCACGTAAAAGGGTTCGTAGTGGGCGTGATACGCCCGATAATTAATTGGAACCGTCGAGGTCGACGATAACTCCGCTCGGTTATTCCTGTAGCACGGAACGAGCGCTTAAGCGGTTCGTGTCCGAAGTCGACCTGCGGCGAGGTGCGATCGCCCGGTTTACCATCCGCGTGGGTACTTGGGTAGGTCGAGTTTGGCGAACAACCCTATCCCACGCGGGTGGCCGATTGGCACGATCGTGGTGAGGCGAAAGGCCCACCCGTGACTGGCTCCCGGCGTTAATCCGAGAGGGTCATGACTGAATTGTCCGTCCGTGGGCGAGGCGGCCGCCATTCGAGTCACGTGGCCGTTCGCACGCCGGCGGGGCGAATTCGCAACAATATATATAGTATAGTTATATTATATATATATATATATATAATTTGCCTTAACATATCTCTGAAAATATTGTGAAATTCCTCCTCTTTTAGCCTTCTCAATCATCAAGAGCATATCTATATCACTTTGAAGTTCAAGGGGTTGTTTAGTCATTTTTAACATAGCACTCCAGGCTAGTCTAGGAGATATATAATAATGTACAGGATCAAGTCCATAGGAATCTATATTAAAACAAACATCTCTAAATGTCTCAAACACATCAGCTAGTAATTTAACATCAGTTATTAATTAAAGGTCATGATATTCACCCATATTCTCTTTCTCAAACTCATTCCAAACTTGATTCTCTCTTTCATATTCTTCACCCATTATATGACATCTTAATAACATTATAAAAACGCTTTTTAGGAGGAAGTCTTGTTTCTTTAAATTTTTCAAAGTAATCTATATAATCATGTGGGTAAACCCCATTTCATTAGGAAGATAAATGTCTTTACCAAAGTCAGCTTCAGTCCTAAATTTATGAGAAATTGTAGGAAAAGAGATGTTTGAAAACAAAGAACTTAGAGGGCTTGTGATAAATTTACAAGAGTCAAGAAATCTAATATTTGTATTTACACCCATTTCACGAGTATAAATCTGTTTTGTAAATGAGATGTAATTTTGATCTGCATCAGGAATTGCAATAATTTTTCCAGGAGTCTTACTTATTTCTTTTATAAAGAGATGCATGTCATAATGACAATTATTATGAAGAAATAAAGGTATGAATGTAGGGATTCTATAATTAAGATTAAAATTATTTTGAGCTGCTCCTCTATATTTCCCCATTATATGACAATGATCTCGAACCCTTTTATCAGTTTTTACCAAAGCCTCTGACCATATATGACAAATCCTTGCTTCTTCAAATTCTTTCTCTCCATTAGGAAATAAGTCAAGAGGTTTATTTGTTCTTGACATAATTTTAGCTCACTTAATACAATCATCCTCAATCCTTTAAACAAATTAATCAGCAGTGTCAGGTCCTCTATACAACTCTAACTTATCATATTTACTTCCTACAGATGATTTAACCCTTTAAAGTGTAGGTCTTTCCTTTAGAAAAATTGCAAAGAGCCAAGGTGTCAGTGAGTACAGTTTCCTACACCATCGAAAGGCACTTGGAAACTGAAGGAAACTCTGACAGGAAGAGGTCTGGCAGACCCAAAGCCACAACACAATCAGAAGACAAGTTTCTGAGAGTCAACAGCTTGCGTGATAGGCGGCTCATAGGTCAGCAGCTTCAAGCACAGCTTAACACTGGTCGAAGTAAGGAAGTCTCAGTTTCAACTGTGAAGAGAAGACTTTGAGCTGCAGGTTTGACAGGTCGAGTGGCAGTAAGAAAGTCATTGCTAAGATGGCAAAATAAGAAAAAGAGACTTTCCTGGGCCATGAAGCACCACTAGTGGATGACTGAAAACTGGAAGAAGGTCTTATGGACCGACGAATCAAAATTTGAAATCTTCGGTTCAAATAAAGGTTCTTCGATGAAAAAATATAGGAGATTGGATAATTGATACTCTAATGGGTATAGGTTCAACTATTATGAAACATAAAGTCCGAATAGGTTCAACTCCTTCTGCCATGGGAAATGTAGCAGGTGCTGCAACAAGTACATAAGATGCTCAAAAGGAATCCCAATAATTACAAGCAATAAAAGAAATGAAGAAAGGTAAAACTCCATTGTCTCCCCAAGAATGACAAAAAATATTTCAAATACTTGGATCAGGGTTTCAAAAGTTTTAACATCTTTTTTTTTAATAAAGATAAATACAAGTATGAAAGCAATTGATCATATCTATCATTTGGATGATACCATGATCATCTCAAACTCTACTAAAAAGACGACTACTTCAAGGTAAATGCTATAACAGGAAGAGAATGGAAGAAAAACAGAACAAAAATCTTTGCAATAAATAATCAAAAAACTTATTTGAATCTTGCCGATAGTTTCTTGTGTAAATTTTCATTCACAAAGGCTGCTCAAAACACAAACGCTACACACGTAATTGAATTTTTCTGGAAAATGTTTGTAATGGTGTTCGTTTGTATGTTGGAACACAAGAAGTTGAAGCGGTTGATTATGTCTCTGCTACATCTGAAATGAGGAAATTTACAATACTTTCATTTAGTGATAGAATGGGTAAGTGTGCTGTTGAAGGTTTTATTCCTGATATGACAACAGGAACAAATGCAGACCCCAGTTATAGTCAAAGAAAAGGAATGTATAATGATGATGCAAAAGCAGAAAATAGTTTTACCATGGCAGTTCCCCTTAAAGGTATATTTTGATTTTGTGATTATGATAAAGTTTTGTATGGACTTAAAATTCGATTTCAACTACAAAGTAATGATAATAAAAACAGATTGCTTTTTCATGTTGCTCATGCTTTTGGTGCTCAGAAGAAATTTGTTATTAATGAAATGAGTTGGTATATTAGTGAATATACTCCAATCTTAAACAGAAGAGATGTTGAGTAGAAGACTTAACTCAAAGAAACCGCTCAACATATCTGAGCTTTTGGTGCTCAGAAGAAATTTGTTATTAATGAAATGAGTTGGTATATTAGTGAATATACTCCTAATCTAAAACAGAAGAGATGTTGAGTAGAAGACTTAACTCAAAGAAACCGCTCAACATATCTGACCTTAAAGAAGATTTCAACATGTTAAACTGAACCAAACCACTTACACATGGAATTTGGGTGTTCTAGAAGGAAAGCCATGATACCTATGGCTTATTATTAAGAAACCAGATGGAGATACTGCTACTGATAAGAATAATGTGTTGGGTGATAATGCCAAGGAGAAACAACTTCAGGTTTCTCTGGATGGAACATTTTATCCACGAGACAGATTTGAAATTAATTGGGACATAAATGATTATGCTGAAGCATACAAGTCTTATCAAAATGTTTGTGAAAGCAATAGTAATAAGGAACCCATTTTTAATATTGCAGCATTTAAAAGCCTATATACAATCTACGCGATTGACCTGAGCGCTCCAAAGAAAATTATAAAGTCTAATAGAGTGGATACTTCCCTACACATTGAAAGAGGAGAGAGTGAAGAAGTTGATACATATTATTTACTTTTGGAAGAAACAGAATTACAAATTCATACAGATAATGGTGTTATGATGAGTCTCACATAATTTTTTGATAAATAAATGAGTAGTAAAGTGCCAACTGGGGTATATGTTAATCAAATCAATCTTAACAAACTATCATGTTTTATTCAAAATCAAAAGCCTTGTATAATTAACATTAATACAATTCAGAGAAAAGGAGCAGTAAGAATTGATGTTTTGCTTGCAAGAGAACAGGTAAAAATCTTGAATGATACTGGCTCACTGAAAATTAAAATGTCAAAACCAATGTTGAAGAAATATTCAATAAGAGAGACGAGTGGAGGTATTCTCCCATTTCTAATTCCTTTAGTTGCTGGTTTAAATGTGGCGGGAGCATTGACGGGTGGTATTTCAGCAGCGGTAAAAACTACTAACTAAAGGAAGGCTCAAATACAAGCTAAAATAGAGTTGGAAAGACATAACAAAGACTTCGAGAAACAAATTAGTGGAAATGCTGTAATTGTATATTTTGCTGAAAAACTGGAAAGCCTACCTTATAAAGCAAGATTGTTAGTTGGAGATATGCTTTCTTCTCTTGTACAAGGTGGTGTAAAATTAATGAAAAGGGGTAATGGATTATATCTTTCTCATAATAAATGAGCATTGATGAGTGGTTTAAAGAATTTGGAAACAATACAACATCAAATATATAACTTGCCAAATACTGTAAAATATAAAAAATTGATAATGTGGTTATTTTGTATGAGAGAAGAATTAACAAACTTATCTCAATATACAAAGAATATTATAATGGGAGCGGTACTCATTGGGTTTGTGTTCATAATAATCATGGTAAATATTATTTTGATAGTTATGGTCTTCCATCACATGTTGAAGTCATGAAAATCTTACAGAATGATGTTTATCAAACATTTCAAGTCCAATAATTAAATTGCAAGTGTTGTGGTCAATGAAATGTTTTTGTGTTATTTCAACTCAACAATCATAAAATTTTAACGAAGTTATTTTTAATCTAATATTAATGACAAGTTGGAAAAGATGGTTCTACCTTTGGTGCATCCCAAGAACTGGATATTGATTTATTAATTGATTATTGATCATTGATTTGTTAACTTATGTATAACAAATATATTAATCGGAAAAATGCTGATAAATCAATAAATTATCCAAGCTCTACAGATCTGAATGACTTAGGGAGATTAAGTGATTTATCACAATTTATATTCTTAAATACAACGGCTGTGTATACCAAAGATGCAGAAATGTTGATTTTTATCTCCAGGTCATACAGAATTCCCAGTTCTGATTGAAATTAAATTTCATAAAGAAGAACGTGTAGTTTTTATGAGAATATAACCTTGGGGATGTGATATGAATAATTTAGGGTATAATTCGTTATTTTAAATAACCCTAGAAGACCTGAAAGAATTAAATTGGTCTCGTAAGGAAGAATATTATCCACTTGGTGCTGATAATGATATTTGTTGAAGCACTATTTGCAAACAACAAACAAAATCATTCAATTAGGCAAAAATCAATAAGAGCTTTGCCATAGTTTATATAACGAAAACACAAAGAACAGGAATTTACATAATAAGTAAGGGGAATACAAACTAATTTAACCATTGGAAGATGGGGGAGGTATTACCTGTCATATTTATCTGTTATATATTTCTGATACATAAATGACAGCAAGAAGGCTTCAAGAAAATTATCATTTCTGTGTTGAAGTGTAATTACAAGAAAAGAGTATTCGGTATTTTAATAAATATGTTCTACAACATAAGAATTGGGGCTTTTCAATAAAATATTGGCTTTATACTGATGTTGATAAACGAACAAGTTTGGATTTAACTAAAATGTTAAATAATTAATGATAAGGTTTAAAAGTTGATAAAATACAAAGCTCTTTTAGAAATTCAAAATAAATTTTATTGGTTTCCTGTTGTAAATTTTTTTATTTTGGACACAGGAATATCAACAAATTCAGATGAATAAATGTATGATATTCTATGGGGTGAAAGTGGTTCAAGGGTAGAAAGGGATATATATGGAGTTGAAGAAAATGAGGCAAGGGAGAAGGAGGAGAGGAAGAAGAGAGAGAAGGAGGCAAGGGAGAAAAGAGAGAAGGAGGCAAGGGAGTAGAGATAGGGGGAGGCAAGGGATAAAACAGAGAGAGGGGGGGCAAGGGATGTGAGAGAGAGAGAGAGAGAGAGAGAGAGAGAGAGAGAGAGAGAGAGAGAGAGAGAGAGAGAGAGAGAGAGAGAGAGAGAGAGAGAGAGAGAGAGAGAGAGAGAGAATGAATATAAATAAATAAATCTAAAAATATATAAACCAGTGAGATTAGAAAAAGATTGGAGGTATTACAGAAAATAAGTCAATATCAACGCACTGAGGAGGGAAACAAAGAATTAACAAGTCTATCAAAAATATATGGGTCAAGAGTATTAATATCGATTTCAGGGAGTAGATCTTTACAAGAAAGTGGAGATAAAGAAGAGAAAGAAGGAAAAGATTATATTATTGATGGTGTTGGTTTGGCTTTGGTTAAACTTTTACATTTTTTTTCTTAAATATATGGAGGAGAAAGTGAGCGCATTTCTCAGGATTCTTTTTGTTTTAAAAATTAAGATTGAAATGTATATGTTGGAAAGTAAAAAGGTTTTCACACACTAGGAATTTTTCTCATAAATAAATGGGTTATTGTCTCAAATTTAAAAACAAAACCAGCACTAAAAATATCTCGTACGTTAAAAGTAAAAATATCCCAAAAGTTTTTTATCGGGGAGTAAATTTACAACAACTGGAATACCAGGGGAATTCCATCTATCAGGGTATTCTTTCTGTGGTCCGGGAACAAACTTGGATAAAAGATTATATGAAGCTAACAATCCAAATCCTTGGTGGAAACCTCTAAATATGGTTGATGAAGTGTGTATGAAGCACGATATTGATTCGGGAAATAGCACGACATTAAAAGAAAAACTCAGCGCGGAATGAAAAATGTATAATTTGTCTATGATACAAAATGGAACCTTGAGAGAGAAAGTTGAGAGGTTCATTGTGAAGAAGATGAGTGCTAAATTGAGACTTGTACTTGGTTATCAAAAAAACTATTAAGCACTGTTGATGCCATTAAGATTGAAGAGCAATTAGCTGATCAATTACATAAACCAATAATTACAAAGTTTAAAAGAAGGAAGGTTTATTCCAAAGAAGTTGATTATATGTGGTCCACTGACTTGAATTAACTCAATAATGATGAGGGGTACGGGGTACAAGTATGCTTTAACCATTATTGATTTGAGGAGTCAATATGCATGGGTTGTCCCTTTGAAAAACAAAAGAGGTAATATTCTTATGTTAGCCTTCCAATAGATATTTAATAAAAGCAAGAGAAAACTTCATAAATTGTGGAGTGATGATGGGACAGGAGTTTTTTTTTTTTTTGTCGACATTGTCAAGGCTCATATGAGAGCTAACACACAACACACAGCAAGGGGGGGGGGTAGGCAAGAGACAAGAGGGGTGGGGAGGGAAGGACAAAAGAGTGGGGAACAGAGACATTAAGAGATCTGTGGAAGGGAGAGGGATGGGGCGTGGGAACACGGGGTATACAAGATGGACATTACAGGGACTTTCAGAAGGAAAGCAGGGAATTTGAAGATGGTGGGTTTGGGGTGGAGAACGGGGGTAGAAAAGATTGTGGTTATGGATGGAGGAAGATAAGAGGATGTGGTGAACGTTGTTTTGAAGGCCTGGAGGGAAGAATGGGATTAAGGAGAGTGCAGGAGTTTATTCCAAAGGCGGGAAAAAAAGGAGGAATGAAAGAGTGAAGGTGAGCAGTGATTCGTGATTTTGGTAGTTTTACCAGAAGGGGGTTGATGGCAGATATTGACCGTTCTGCGGAAATATGGGGGGACATACCGCAGACAGAGCGGGGCGGGGGGGGGAGGTGATGGCGAGACGAAGAGACGGGAGGAGACAGAAGGACCACCGACCTGCCTGTGGTGGGAGAGTGAGAGGCCTAGCCTCACCCCAGGAAATACAAATGATCCTAAATGCCTTGGTTTCCATAGCGTGAAGCCGAGAAAGGTGAGAGGCAGGAGCACCAGCCCAGAGGGGAGAGTAGTACTCCATCAGGCTGCAGATGACAGCTTTGTATGTGGTCAGGAGCTCAGTGGGCCGAGGAAGGACTTTGCACGACGGAGGATTCCCAGTCGGCAACTGGCTTTGGAGGCTAGGTTGGAAATGTGGCTTTCCCAGGAAAGATCATGGCAGATAATGAGGCACAGAAGCTTGAATGAAAGGACTTCTTCAAAAGGATTGTTGAGAAAGTAGATAGGTGGGTGGGTTCCAGATGGTACTTTCAGAGAGACATTGTAAGAGTGTGAGATTTGTCAGGATTGACAGACATTTTCCATGTGATGGCTCAGTTTGTGATTATACCCAGATCTGCAGAGAGTGAAGAAGCTGCTGCTTGCTGGTCTGAGGGATGACATGGTATGGCAGAGGGTGGAGTCATCAGCAAAGAGATAAAGAGGATTTTCCAGAGTCAGAGATATCATTGATGAAAACCAGAAAAAGAACAAGGCCCAGAACACTCCCTTGAGGAATTCTAGCCTGGACAGGTAGAGGGGATGAGAGAACTCCATTTAGGGCCACGTGTTGGCTGCGACAGGAGACAAAATCTGTGAGCCATGAGTGGAGATGGCCTTGGATACCATCGGAAGAGAGTTTAGTGAGCAGGGCAGAGTGCCAGACTGTGTCAAAAGCATGCGATATGTCGATGGATATGGCTCTAATTTCATGTCTGGCATTGAGTACCTCCATCCATTGTTGGGAGACGAAAAACAGCATATCCAGGGTAGAGTGACCTGGTCTGAAATCAAATTGATGATCGGAAATCAAGCCATTGGAGAAGAGGAAGGATTTAATGTCTGAAGCGATAATGGACTCCATAGCTTTGCTGATGATTGGGATGAGGCTGATTGGTCTGTAGTTACAGGGATCTGTTTTTGCACCATTTTATGCAGGGTGGTAATATTTGCTGATTTCCATGCAGATGGCAAATGACCTTGAGCAAACGAGAGGGTGAATGGAACAGAGAGAGGGTGAGCAAGAGCAGAAGAGCAGGTTTTCAGGACACATGGGCTAATGCCGTCTGGACCGGTTTGCAGATTCTGAGGCGAGGTTTGACAGCAAGCTCTCCACTTTGTCAGAAGAAAAGGACACAGAGTCCAGGGGCAGTAGGGTGCGACGGGGTAAGGTGGGTACAGAAAGCGATGGGTTTCGGACACAAGATTTTGATGCAAACACCGGGTTAAGTCATTCAGCCTTTTCACGTGCGGTATCAGCAATGCGGCCATTTGAGGTTGAGGTAAGGGAGGGGATGGAGGGAGAACATACACCAGAAACAGATTTGATTAGATGCCGCCAGGATATGGAGGAGGGAGAGAGGTTTGAGAGTTCAGACTTGAGATTGGAAAGATGTTGTTTTCTGGCTCTCCTGAGGCTAGCACAATCCAACACACACTTGTTCCATGCTTTATTGCTTTATATGAGGCAAAGGCAAGGTGTTTCAGGACAACATCCTTGCCACAAGCTTCAGTGAACCATGGGCGGGAGGAAGGGTAGGACAACTGAAGACGAGAGGGGATAAATCTGTGCATGAGAGAGAGCAAGTTTCTTTGAAAGAATTCCCAGGATGAGTTGATGAGAAAGTAGCAATGGGTGACCACTGACCAGTCTCGAAGCTTGATGGCTGCTTGGAGACCCTGCCAGTTGGCCTGAGTGGAATGCCAGACTCGACGGAATTGAGATGGTTCTCTGATAACAGCCAGAGAGATGTCCACTTTTACAAGCACATGGTCAGAAGAACCAATTGGAGTGGAGGAAGAACAGCAGATATTTTCATGGAAATTTGTCAAAATCAGATCCAGAAGAGATGGAGTACCGGTGGTTGAGATCCGGGTTGGAAAGTTTACAGATTGTGTCAGTCCCAATGAGTGGCAGAAGTCTTTTGCTGAAGTGCCATGACAGGTGAGAGAGGTACCCACACCTAGACAACTGGCACGATGACAATCAAAGTCACCACATATGAGGAAGAGAGAGTTCGGCTGAGAGGATAGAAGCTGGTCCATGTTTTTGGATAGTGAGGTGTAAATGGAGTCATCACTGTTTGGTGGACAGTACAGTACACACATAGACTGAGGTGGGAGTGGAGGGGAAGCCATAGCCAGCGGTGTTCCTGGGGGTGTGGGGGAGTGAGGGCAGTGCATGGAGAGTGAGGAATAGAGTCTTTGATGAAGAGAGCAACCCTGCTACCAGGGCGAGACTCAGGTCTACCATACTGAAGTAGTGATTAACCAGGGAGAGAAACTTAAGGAGTCAGATATATCTTGAAGGTACCATTTTCCTGGATTTAAGCTGCAAGTTCAGAGATGTTACAACGAGCCTGTTGTCGGTATTGGTGAATTGGACACTGATAAACCCTGCCGTTCTGAATCATACTCCAGCAACCATCAACGAGCACATGCTCAATCTCCTTTGCCTCACCACCAATGTTAGAATACCAAGTCAACAATGAGGCTGTGGGTGCTGAAACCATGAACCATCCACCCTAAGTCCACAACTTCCTGCTAGTTCAATGAACTTGGTGCTGTTCTGGTTTACAGTTCCAGACCCATGGGGACCAACACATATCTAATAGCCATCCCTATCAGTGCTAGTTGATGCATTGAAATCCCCCAAGACTAGAAGAGTATCTCGTCTGGGGCACTGATCAACCATGGACTCAAGCGCAGCATAGAATTAATCCTTCACAGTGAGACCACTCTCCTCATTCGGAGCATATATAAAGACCAGGGAAATGACACCAAAGAGTGACGAATCCTCAGTCTCATTAATACGCTCGTTGACTGGTCTTTCCTCAATTATCATGGGAGTCAACTTATTGGACACAGCTACAGCAACTCCTTGGGCCTGGTAACCATCAGAGGGACCAGACCAGTAGTAGGTGTAGCCACCCACCATGATCTCGCCACCATCCGGTTTCCAAACCTCAAAGAGTGCTGCAATACCGATATTCAAGCGCTGGAGCTCAGATGATATCAGAGACGGGTGATCATCTTCTCTTAGGGAGATGACATTCCAGGCACCAAACTGAAGGGACCACCTCAGGTTAACCCAAGGAGACTGCCGTCTGGTGGACGACACCTCAGCACCACCCTGACAACACAGCACCACAATCCAACCTGAGAAGGTCATCACAAAGGTTTCCTCCCATCATCAAAGTGTTGGGGTCCCAAGGCTTTGCCCCAAGTCCATCATCCAGTGAGCTGCCCTGCAAACTGCAGCTGCACATGAGGTACTCCCACGGAGTGGGTGTTCAGTGTTCTTCACATTGTTAGTGTGCTTTGTGGAGTGAAGTATTTTTCAATGGCCGTTGTGCAAATCCTGCCAGAAACCTCCACTGAAAGGTTACCCACTGCAGGAGGATGTCTGCAGATGCAGTTGGACACCCGATGTTGATGACCGTTGGTACACAAGGAGCTCCTCCGCCCTTTGACAGGTTTTGTTTTTAGTCCTGCTGGGTGTCCATATCCATATACCCTCCTCACCAGGAAACCTTTTAGGGGGAGTTTGCTTACTTGCCGACAACCCGACCATGAAACAGGTTCGTTCATGTTTACATGGTACCTTATAGCAAGTCACAGATCTGATCTGGCCTGACCTGACAAGCAAATTTATTGCAGTCTGTCATTGATTGATGTCTAATCAACGAATGTGGTCTTCATTGGTTAGATATTTATCACGATTGATGTGTAAACTATGAATCTGGTCATCATTGGTTAGAAATTTATCAGCATGCCCATCTGATTGAGGGTAAATAAACCTGAAATCTGGATAGGTGGCTTCATTTGATGCTTAACTGATGTTGACCATGTAATCTTTGTCTGTTTCAAAGAGTCCTAGGCCTCCGGATTGGAGGTGATGCTTTGTTTTGTGCAGGACTTTATGTCCTTTGGAGATCGGGGGAGTGCCATCATGCTTCACGCCACACACACACACACACACACACACACACACACACAAAAAATAAATATATATATATAAGCCGGTAGGTGGCGATAGGTCGCCGAGCAGGACTTGTATTGCGACATTGACCGCTGACCTAGTGGAGATAGGTCATTATGCAAACGAGCAAAGTTGTAGTACTCATTACGGTCTATAAGCAGGTAAAGTTTCATTCGATTCGGTTCAATCGTCTTGGAGCTAGTGTACTTTGAAGTTTCAGCAGGAATGCTCAATGGCCCTCGGACACCCAAGTTGAGAGGGTTGCCATTTGGAAACTATAAGACATAGAGCAAAATGGATGTCATATAGCGGATAGGGAATCACCTTAAGATTATGCATATCAAATCTCATCCAGTTCCATCTACTGATAATACTCGGTATCCATTTGAATGAAAAGTACCGAAAATGCGGTTTGAAATCGGAAATTCCCAAAGTTCGAGGGGGTGCTGTGGATGAATAAAGATCTAAATCGAAAATCCGGCTCATCGTTTGTGCACAATGTATTCCAGACGATTAGTGTGAATTTTCATGACCATCCGACCATAACCCTAGGAGGAGTAGCATTTGGTGCGAAGGCACCTCCAGCTCTCGCATATTATCGATTTTTTCACTAATTGACCTTTGACCCCTGCCTAAGCGAAATCGGTCAATATGTCCTGAGGCAAAGTTGTAGTACTCATTGAGTACCATGAAGCTGCAAAGTTTCATTCGTATCATGCACTCACCTGGTCGCTAGGGGGCCTTCAATTTTCGCCAATTTTCGCGCATACCCTAATTGTAGGGGGCGCTACGGGTAAAGTATTCCATATATCACAAAAACCGGAATATATTTGATAGAGCATCACCTGTCAATCATTCGTGTAAAATTTCATAACCCTACATGAGATAATGGCTTTCGAATTGATTTCGCGTGAACGGTACCGATTTTGAAGGTTTTTCGGTTGTTGCTAGGGAACCAAAGTGTCCCTAGCAACCATCACAATTTCAAAGCACTAGGTCATAAGATGTACCTACCACCCGAGTTTGGTCAAAATCGGCCCACGCTTACTACCAATTATGCTGATGACAAACGAACAAACATCCAACAAACAAGCCGGTAGGCGGACATGGGTAGTCGATCAAGTCGAATTTAGTCGTTTTTCAGCCGTTACTAGCCAAAAAAAAACGTCCATAGCAACGGTTCTTTCTTCCACATAACTCGGACATACCATGAACCTACCATACCAGTTTCATGTATTCTGACTCATAGTCTCTGAGATATACGAACTTCGTTTTTTTGTTTTTTTCGACCAGGGTTCATTCAAAGTCTATCTTCTCCGACAGTTTTCATGGGAGCGGGCTGATTTTTTTGTCAAGGAGGCTGAATGTGTTGCCCACAAACGATCATATTTTGATTTTTGATTTTCGAAAAAATAAATTTTTAAGATTTTTCAAAAAATTTCAAAGTCCCGTTGCTAGCAACCGAGGGGTCCATAGCACCGGTTCTCAAACGCGCACAACTTGGTCATGGTATGAACCTACCACCAGAGTTTCATCAAAATCGGCCTACGATTAACGGAGTACTGCCTGTACAGACAAACAAACAGACAAGCCGGTAGGCGACGAGGATCCGCAAGGATCGAAGCCTGGATACGATGCTTTTCATTCTGACCGATTCACCGACGACGATTCATTGCAAAGACGTATTGGTTCACATACAATTGTTCCTCTGCCTGGCAAGATTTTTCCTATTGCGTATTTTGCCAACTGGCACTCCTCACAGGACTACCATTTGAAAAATAAACCTAAATCAAAAATCTGCTCGAGTAAAATTTTCTATATATCTCGAAGTGTTTAATTCCGAAGTCTCGTTTCTCCACATTCAAAACTGTAGGACAAGTATTGAAAATAGTGAACGTAGGTCGAGAAAAAGTATTTTTTTTCGAATTTTGCGTATTTCAGCCCCGACACCCTTGGTGATCGAATCTGGAAAAATGCTGCGTTCAATTTTGTAGTAGTTATTAAACTCTATCCATACACCAAATTTGAACGTTCCGCCGTCGACGGTTTCCGAGGTCAAGGCACTTAAACATATTCCCTGGTTCACCACCTTTCCGCATTCGGAGGGCTACCATTCGGAAACTATGAGAGAGAGAGAGAGAGAGAGGAACGTTATGCTGTCGCGATAACTAATGGGGATGCAAGGAATAGGCAGGAGTTGGTCCGGTCGCTCTACCTATCATAGAAGCCGCGCTACGTCAGTTACCGTTTGGGTTCTTAAAACGCGGTTTTTCGGCCGCTGCTAGCAACGGGCAGTTGCTTAGCAACGAAACTCAAACGCGCACACTCCCAGCCCATATGCACCCTTTTGCCAAGTTTCATCGAAATCGGTTTGCTGGTTTGTGCTGTGGAGCCTCGCGTTGCAGACACACACACACACACACACACACACACACACACACACACACACACACACACACACACACACACATACACACCACACACACACACACACACACACACACACACACACACGGAAAACCCGACAATAACGAATATCTAGCGAATCCCAACAGACAGACATAACGACGGAAAACCTGACAATAAGAGTAATAGATTGACTACCCAACATCCAAACAAACAGACAGAATTACTGACAATAAGGGTCACCTATTTCGGCGACCCAATAAATATATATATATATATATATATATATATATATATATATTAATATATATATATATATATAATATATATATAATGTGTATATTGTATGACCTAATGCCACAGCTGCACTTGTATTTTTAGTATGTCATGGTACGTCAAAGTATGCAAAGCCATGAATTTTGTTTCATCAAAATCTGTCTTATCTCAGAGAAGTGCCCCACTGTGGTTCTGCATGCAGTTTTGGTAATAATGGACATCTCTCCCTCAGCTTCCTCTTTCTGTTTTTGTGTTAGCACCCTCTCAATATCCATTCGTCTTTGTGGTAGCACCCTCTCAATATCCATTCCTTAGGCCTGATACCTTACACAATCCCCGCCCCCCCCCCCAACCCCTTTCAATCATCAGACTTATTGGTGTCATGGCTAGCATCTGTTTTGAGTCTGGCTGGGAGGTTGGCAGTTTAAACCTTGGCTGAGTTGTACCAAAGACTTTAAAAATGGTATGTGCTGCTTCCTTGCTTGTAGCTCACGATTTAAAAGGATAGAGCATGGAGAAAAACCACAAGTTGATTGTAATACTGCTGGACTAATGGCTTCCTCCTGGGTTGAAGTTCCTTGTAATTGAACTCATTTAGTTATTTATTAGTACTCCAACCCTTTGTCTTTTAGCTTCATCTGCTATCCCTTAGGAACGTAATTGGTGATTGTCATTGGTTATTATTTTGTAAATTATGTTCTGCCATTGTATGTCTATGAGAAATAATTTGTTTATCCCCAATATGGTGTTGCTCCTTCACTGCTGTGGTGCAAGTAGGCTCAATTTAACCCATTCGACCTGATCGGCTATCTGAGCTTGTAATTTTAAGAACTCTGCCCTTGTTGTGCCTGTTGTTTGCTTAATGCTTTGGGTGGTGGGCTTGGGATCCTAGGGTCCTGAGTTCAATTCCCACTTAGCCATTGGATTAATACCAAGTGGGGTTGACTCAGCTTGTCATCCTTCTGAGGTTGGCAGAATGAGTACCAGCTTACTGGGATGATTGGGCCATTTGAGTCTCCTGTTTTGGAGTGGTGACTTGTCCAGGATTGTGCCCAATAGCCCAGGAGACTACTTTGGCAGCACTGATGCTCTGTACAGAGTGTGGTCCCATTTGATGGATGGATGGATGGATGGAATGGCCCTTGTAGCATTCCAAACTGCCACCCTGAAGTGCATGACAACATTATCTTGTAATTTATTCTATAAAAATTTTATTTTAATTTGATTTCGAAAAATCGTCATTCTTATTTTTCTGTGGCCTTTCAACATGGGAAATGAGTGTGAACTTAAATGAGCAGCCAATACTCTTTTATTTTGCTTCCATTGGATTTTTGAATGTAAAAATGCATAGAACATTCTGAGGTCATCATTCTACTTTTCTTTGATGAGTACGTATGACAATTTTTATTGCATTTGATGACCACATTATTTCCTTTAAGATTTCTTTTTATGTGTTCCAAAGAACATATTTCTGGGTATGAAACAATGTAGATATTTTCTTGTTGCCATTCGTAATGTGTTCACCCTTCTCACAATATGTTTGGACAAATAGTCTCATCAATGTTTCTGTAACCTCGAGATAATGATTTTGCTTGCTGCATGCATTCTCATGACTTTTCATTAAAACACTACAAAGCTCCCATCACATGTTTGTATTATGATAATGGTAATCAAAAAAAGGAAAACAAAGAAAATGAGTGGTTTTTTAAGAGCTAATAATCTGAATGGTGAGATGTTTTTGGTATTGGAATCAATGCTGTGCAGGAGGATTGGAGGATAGTGGTTCAAGTTGTTGTGTGACATTGTATGGCAGTGAGAAGTACGTGGCTGACAATCTTAGAATAATTCAATTCGATCTATAATTGCTTGGAATAATCCAGTTTAATATAGCTAGCTAATTTGCCCTAAATATACGAGTATTAACCAAAGCTCCCTGCAAAATAAATGCATTAGGGTGGTTGGGGGGAGTACTTCTCGTTCTCTTGGAGGAGGAAAATATCAAAGGGGTGGACAGGGTATGGGAAATGCTTATGCTGAGATTAAAAAGAGTAGAAATTACAGGATTGATCAAGACTAAAGATAGAGAGCACACACTCCTTCGTGAAGAGTCCATGGACGATGTTCAGAGTTATTCATGGCCAACAATTAACCAAGCAGCACATATACTGTACATTGTCTTACTCATGAAACACAGTGAGTCTTTTGAAATTGCACTCAGATGACTTAAACAAGTATGAATTGGTCTTTGATGTTTCCTGTCAAATTCCATATACAGTATGTAACTTACATTTTTATGAACTTGTATATGACAAGCTTGCTATGGATTCAATTTTTTTGCAATTGGGTGTTAGGCACATGTATGAAAATTTGAATTGCTTCCTCCATGTCTTTGTTGAAGAAGTCAAGTTAATTTTTATTATCCTTTTTCTCCAAACATTTTAATTGTAATGAGGGCTGACAAAATGGCCGAGAGGTACGCATACTCGCTTCTGAGTTGCCTCGCCTGGGTTCGAAACCTGGCTCAGCTATAAACTCTCCCTGCTGTATCGCAGGCAGAGTGAGGCATCAATCAATGTGTATGCCATCCCTCATATGGATGTTAAACTGGGCATCCCATCTGAAAGCATTAATTGATGGATGTTAAAGATCCCATGGTTTCCTTCAAACAGAGTAGGTGAGCTAAAGGTGGTACCCTTGCCAAATTCAAAATTCCTGAAATAACCTAGAGAGGGTGTTGCATCAGCGGCACAGCCCCACTCCCAGAAATATTGCAAACCTGCAGTCACTGGCTGCATAC
This sequence comes from Eptatretus atami, assembly GCA_035128595.1. Taxonomy (NCBI): domain Eukaryota; kingdom Metazoa; phylum Chordata; class Myxini; order Myxiniformes; family Myxinidae; genus Eptatretus; species Eptatretus atami. The sequence continues at coordinate 91,804,808 of CM068956.1, read as the reverse complement.
AAAATTAATGAATGAATTATCCTGAAATATATTTTGTGAGAGAGCTGCTGCTGAGATCAACAATTACTTTATTTTGTTGTTTGTTCAAAGGTAATCAGCAAGGGATCTGTTGTGAAGGCAGCTAAAATCCGATCTGTTGGGTTTTCAACTGCCATCTCGCTGCCAATAACAAAGGAGATGGTGCCCTCATTTCGTGTTGTTGCATACTACCACCATGGAGGTGAATTTGTTTCCGATTCTGTGCAAATTGATGTCGAGACCGGCTGCGATACTCCGGTAAGTGATCCAATAACCACAATTTCCTCTACCCTTCCCTGTTCACCCACACTCTCTATGTGACTACGATTCAGACTGCTGCAGATTCATACTTACATTTTATTTGATTATGACGATTTATATTGCCTTCTTGTTTGAAACCAACCCTCTATATTAACTTTAATTGAGAAATTGATCTTAGCTTTGAAAAGAGCCTTTATTGCTTTTAAACCTAAAAAGGAAGGAAGAAGGGGGGAGTGTGGGTGAGGGGGGGGGGGAGGAAATGACTCCCAACAGCCATTGTTGCCACATCACTATTATCCAAGGAATACTTGCATTATGCAGCAAGTAAAATAAATGAGTGCAGGGAAAATTAAACATAAAAGAAAGAAAAGGATGGTTAGGACAGAATTCAAGGAAGAAGGATGCAGTTGGTGAAGCAGCAAGCCTTGTTGCCTTTGGAAATGAGTCTCAAGTCAGGCAATGAAAAAAAGCAAAGGAATTATTCATGCTGTACATAAGGCAAAGAATGGGGAGAGGGCAATGCAGATCATGAAGTATGAGATCAATCTTCACAGACAGCCAAACAAAGGGTGTGGCCTTCTGAAAGGCTGAACACCAAGTCATGCTGCAGTGAAGGTGAACAGCAAAGCAGCTCAGCCACACTGGAGACAATGAGTCCTGTACAAAATTTAAAATCGAGTTTGTTCTGTCAAAGACAAAGCACTATGTCAAGCTATACAGAAGGCAAAGTAGTGACTCAAGCTGTGGAATGGGAAAACCACTGGAGCTGGCTAAAGAAAAGACTGAACATCAAACTTCACCGCACTGGAGGTGAACAGTAAAGCATGCCATTGTGGAGATGATGTTCAAAAGGAATTCACACAAAAAGCAGAGCACCTCGTCAGACATGGAAATTGCTGAATTTGGCATGCAAAAGCCAACAGTGGTGGGATGAAAATGGTATGGCCTCAAAAGAATTATGGGCAAACATGTGTAAAATACACATTTACTGTCAAGCACAAACATTCACACACTATTCGATGCCTACTAGCCTGAGCTATGTCTCTCCATCTATTAATGTTACCATTTGCAATTTATATGAATCTTTAAAAACGAATCAACTGTCCTGACTCCAAGTATTCCTCCTGGAAAACTATTCTTCCCAGCAATGATTTTCTGAGGAAACACAAATCCACGTCATCTGAGTTATAGCTTTCTACTTCCTATGTGACGAACCTTTTCAATATTCATTTTGTTGTGGCTAAATAAAATGGCAACTGCTTATCGATTGATGTCACTAATTATTATATCTTGCATCATCTTGGAGTTAAAGGCCTAACAAGAGGGCTAGCAAGGGATTGTGCAACCTGGAAAGCAGCCATTAGGTGAACCACAGCTTACACATGCAAGGATGCATGGAAACGGCTGTAAAATGATGATGATGATGATGATAATGATGTGCTTTTTATTTCAAACTCTCCATTTCTACCTCACTAAAGCTGAGTTTTCCTCCTCTTCCTCCTACTCCTTCGTGCCAAGCCACCTTTCCATTCCCACTTTGATCATGAAGGTATTCACCATACACCTTCAAGATCTTTTCTTCAACCTCTTCTTTTACTCTACCCCTCTCTTAACTAACCTTTAAAAAAAAAAACAGTGTTTTAAAATATTTCAACTTCCTCTTTCTCCCATGTGGTATTCTCTATTCTATCATAACACACTGCTCTTTTTCCCCTTCAAAAGGCTGAGTTCAATTTGATCTTTCATACATCCTGTTTCTAAAAAAAATCCAACTGTTGCAATGTTTCTTCTCTCAATTCTCTTAACTCGCCTTTATTCCACCCCTCGTCTAATGTCTTTAAATGTATCCCTGACTTAAGAATTGTAAAAATCCAATTTTGCAATGCATGTTCATATTCCATCAATCGGTCTTTTTGTCCAACTTCAATGCCAATTCACCCCACCTCCTTAAATCTGTTTCCTTCTCACTCCTCCCCTGTTATACCCCTCCGTACCCCTCCCTTCTTGCCCCTCATTATACCTCCTCTCTTCGCACATCTCCACTGTCCTCTGCTATACTAATGTCTCCTCCTCTGGTGTCCCAGACTGTGTGGCGTTCAAACATCTGTGGACTCTGTTCCAAACTAACAGATGTCTCACTCTCTCAATCAGTACACTCCTCAACATCTCAAAAATGTTATATCTTGCATGGCGAGCCTTTATGTCATATTCTCAGTGGTTTAAACTGTAAGGACTCGAGAGGAGGAAGAAGAAGACCAACTTGCCATTGAGTTGCAGCAATCTGAGGGTGACATAAATGAGAGTATGAACCAGATTTTATGATGTCCTCTGATTTTTGGCATGAGTGGATTTGGGAAATATTGTGCAGATTGAAGAAAATGGTTTTAGATATTTTAGAAATCTGCAGAATAGAGGAATAAGTTGGATCCACAGCAGTAACACCTAAGCAAAAAAATAAAATAATTGAAGCGGAGTTCAGGTTCCGATCCATAAGTATATGGAGTTGGATCGGTGGTGGAATTAAACTTCAATTTCCACTCAGGTTCAGCATACAAAAGAGAATGTTTAATATGTGATCACAGAGAGAGTACAAAGAACCCCATCAATGAACTTCTCTGACTAAAGGCTCCAGTCTGAGCCTTTTTATACACAAGCAAGTACAAGTGGGGTTATCAAGGGTAAGATAAGAAATAGATGTGGTTATCCTTTGTTTAGGAAAAGTAGCTTGCTTGAAGCTTCAAATCTGGGGTGAAATTCAATTACATCCAATAGGAAAGGAAAATAACAAATTGATATCACTAAAGCAAATACATGTTTTACAGAAAAGAAAATGTAACAGAGGACATGGATGAATACGTTTCCTATGGAACCCTCTCAACTATAGCATTTAATATAATTTCTCTTGTGGGCAAAATGCCTTTATTATCAGACCGATTATAGATTCTCTAAGAAGAAATTTTACTTCAACAGATCTTTTTTGAGAATGGATGTAGAATGAAGGATCTGCTTGTCAGTCGAAGCGGCGATGGATTTGAGAAAGTTCATGGGCATCAAAGTTTGATTTGCAGAGCCGAGTATTTTTATGCCTCCACTGACGAAGTCGCTGGAGACATTATGATTTCAGGTTGTCTGACTGTAGGACTAATGTAGGAGACATACGTACATCCATCCGTCCATGCTAATTTTAACTGTTTTCTCTGCAACTGCTTATCCGATTGACACTAATTTTTCACCATTGGTGCGACTACTCATGTAGAATGTTTTAATGATTATGACATCATAGGTCATGTGGTGTGGCAGCCATGTTAGAAAAAAGGAAACATTTTGGACCTCTGTATGTACGAAACCGTTCCATGGAAAGAAAATTAAACTTGGCACATGTCAAGTCCTCACCATTTATCCGATCAGAATGAAAATTTCCGAGGGTCCCTCGGCAAAAATTCTGCAGTTAAAATATAATATATGCGAGTTCTACTCTCATATATGACAGTAATCTACAGAGAATTACTACAGGAAAGGAATGCTATTTTTGCCTGGGTCATCTAGAGCTAAATTGTGTGGGGAAAAAATTGATGACATCATCGGTGATGTGGTTCGGCAGCCATATTTTTTTAAATATGAAAATCTTCTCCAAAACGGCTGAACAGATCGAGGCAAATTCACAGGTATGATTGCCTGTCCATGTGTAACAAAAAGTTCTCCACCTGTGATGTCATAGGTTACATGATTGGCAGTTATGATTTTTTGAAGAATTCTTTTTTTTTTTAAATCTTGTCCAGAACAGATTGACAGATTGAAGGGAAACTTCACCCACATGTTCCCCAAGCCTTGGGAATATTAGGGTGTTCACGAATAATTAATAGGTCACATGGTGTGACAGCCATATTAGATTGAATGAAAATCGTAAAAAAAATATTTCTCTTGAATCGCTCCATCAATCGAAGTGAAACATCAAAATTATGATCTAGTAGTCATGGGGAATATACTTTTTGAATTTTAGCCTGATCGGATGCATGGTCTGACAGCAAGAATTATTTACCATTTTGTATCTGGGTTCAGGGATTTAAATCAAACTTGGTACAAGTGTGTATAATGCTGTAATAATGTGGGTGGAGACATATCTGGTGATGTCGCAATGTTGAAGAGTGCCCTTCTAGTTTTTGCATACATCGTCGTGGCTTATGGAAGAGCTAGTATAGTGAACGGATCAGGATGTAACGGGACTAAATGAACAGTAACAGTAAGGAGGGAGGAGGGTGGCGGGGAAATTGCCAACGGCAGATTTGAAGGTCAAGATAGTGGGAGACTTTGACAAACAATGGGTGTGGGGGAGATAGGGGGGGGGGCAAGAGAGGACAAGATGGATACAGAAGGAAACTCACAGGAGGGAAAAACTGGAAATTAGGAAAGAGGTGGGTTTGGAGTGGGGTGGGTTGAGGGGTTAACGAAGGAAGACAAATCACGATTTTGGATTGGGGATGATTGGAGATGGTGTTGAACAGCTGTTTTGAAGACCTGGAGGAAGAATGAGATTGAAGAGAATGTAGAAGTTGGTTCCATAGGTGGGGGAAAAAAAGAGGAACAAATGAGTGGTGAGCAGTGATCCTAAATTTTTGTAGTTTCACCAGAAAAGGGTTGATGGTGGACTGTGTGTACCGAGCATAAACCTTGGGGGGGGGGCATAGTACAGAAAATGCACAGGGTGCAAGACCAGAGAGGAGGTTTTCGAAGACAGAGACCACCAACCTCTCTGCGCTGGAAAGTGATAGGCCGATGCACTCAGGCTCAGCACGGGAGATTCCAATGATCTTGAAGGCATTGGACTCCATGGCATCAAGCTGAGCAAGGTGTCAAGCTAAGAGACATAGCTGTGGGCCCGGCAACGACACAAACAAGAAATTCCTGTTGACGCCACCGTCAAGACTATGGGGTTTCTTTGTGTTATGGCCAGCCCTGGTCCCCGGACACTCCACCACTAGGCAGGTCTCCGGGAGAGAGGGTAGGGGACTCACTCCCACAGGTTTGTTCGGATGACCCCCGGAGACCTGCCTAGTGGTGGAGTGTCCGGGGACCAGGGCTGGCCATAACACAAAGAAACCCCATAGTCTTGACGTGGCGTGGCGTCAACAGGAATTTCTTGTTTGTGTCGTTGCCGGGCCCACAGCTATGTCTCTTAGCTTGACACCTTGCTCAGCTTGATGCCATGGAGTCCAATGCCTTCAAGATCATTGGAATCTCCCGTGCTGAGCCTGAGTGCATCGGCCTATCACTTTCCAGCGCAGAGAGGTTGGTGGTCTCTGTCTTCGAAACCTCCTCTCTGGTCTTGCACCCTGTGCATTTTCTGTACTATGCCCCCCCCCCAAGGTTTATGCTCGGTACACACAGTCCACCATCAACCCTTTTCTGGTGAAACTACAAAAATTTAGGATCACTGCTCACCACTCATTTGTTCCTCTTTTTTTCCCCCACCTATGGAACCAACTTCTACATTCTCTTCAATCTCATTCTTCCTCCAGGTCTTCAAAACAGCTGTTCAACACCATCTCCAATCATCCCCAATCCAAAATCGTGATTTGTCTTCCTTCGTTAACCCTCAACCCACCCCACTCCAAACCCACCTCTTTCCTAATTTCCAGTTTTCCCTCCTGTGAGTTCCTTCTGTATCCATCTTGTCCTCTCTTGCCCCCCCCCCTATCTCCCCCACACCCATTGTTTGTCAAAGTCTCCCACTATCTTGACCTTCAAATCTGCCGTTGGCAATTTCCCCGCCACCCTCCTCCCTCCTTACTGTTACTGTTCATTTAGTCCCGTTACATCCTGATCCGTTCACTATACTAGCTCTTCCATAAGCCACGACGATGTATGCAAAAACTAGAAGGGCACTCTTCAACATTGCGACATCACCAGATATGTCTCCACCCACATTATTACAGCATTATACACACTTGTACCAAGTTTGATTTAAATCCCTGAACCCAGATACAAAATGGTAAATAATTCTTGCTGTCAGACCATGCATCCGATCAGGCTGAAATTCAAAAAAGTATATTCCCATGACTACTAGATCATAATTTTGATGTTCACTTCGATTGATGGAGCGATTCAAGAGAAATATTTTTTTTACGATTTTCATTCAATCTAATATGGCTGTCACACCATGTGACTATTAATTATAATTCGTGAACACCCTAATATTCCAAGGCTTGGGGAACATGTGGGTGAAGTTTCCCTTCAATCTGTCAATCTGTTCTGGAGAAGATTTAAAAAAAAAAAATCTTCAAAAAATCATAACTGCCAATCATGTAACCTATGACATCACAGGTGGATAACTTTTGTTACACATGGACAGGCAATCATACCTGTGAATTTGCCTCGATCTGTTCAGCCGTTTTGGAGAAGATTTTCATATTAAAAAAATATGGCTGCCGAACCACATCACCGATGATGTCATCAATTTTTCCCCACACAATTTAGCTCTAGATGACCCAGGCAAAAATAGCATTCCTTTCCTGTAGTAATTCTCTGTAGATTACTGTCATATATGAGAGTAGAACTCGCATATATTATATTTTAACTGCAGAATTTTTGCCGAGGGACCCTCGAAATTTTCATTCTGATCGGATAAATGGTGAGGACTTGACATGTGCCAAGTTTAATTTTCTTTCCATGGAACGGTTTCGTACATACAGAGGTCCAAATTTTTCCTTTTTCTAACATGGCTGCCACACCACATGACCTATGATGTCATAATCATTAAAACATTCTACATGAGTAGTCGCACCAATGGTGAAAATTAGTGTCAATCGGATAAGCAGTTGCAGAGAAAACAGTGAAAATTATCATGGACGGATGGATGTACGTATGTCTCCTACATTAGTCCTACAGTCAGACAACCTGAAATCATAATGTCTCCAGCGACTTCGTCAGTGGAGGCATAAAAATACTCGGCTCTGCAAATCAAACTTTGATGCCCATGAACTTTCTCAAATCCATCGCCGCTTCGACTGACAAGCAGATCCTTCATTCTACATCCATTCTCAAAAAAGATCTGTTGAAGTAAAATTTCTTCTTAGAGAATCTATAATCGGTCTGATAATAAAGGCATTTTGCCCACAAGACAAATTATATTAAATGCTATAGTTGAGAGGGTTCCATAGGAAACGTATTCATCCATGCCTCTGTTACATTTTTTTTTCTGTAAAACATGTATTTGCTTTAGTGATATCAATTTGTTATTTTCCTTTCCTATTGGATGTAATTGAATTTCACCCCAGATTTGAAGCTTCAAGCAAGCTACTTTTCCTAACAAAGGATAACCACATCTATTTCTTATCTTACCCTTGATAACCACACTTGTACTTGCTTGTGTATAAAAAGGCTCAGACTGGAGCTTTAGTCAGAGAAGTTCATTGATGGGGTTCTTTGTACTCTCTCTGTGATCACATATTAAACATCTCTTTTGTATGCTGAACCTGAGTGGAAATTGAAGTTTAATTCCACCACCGATCCAACTCCATATACTTATGGATCGGAACCTGAACTCTGCTTCAATTAATTATTTTATTTTTTGCTTAGGTGTTACTGCTGTGGATCCAACTTATTCCTATATTCTGCAGATTTCTAAAATATCTAAACCATTTTCTTCAATCTGCACATATTTCCCAAATCCACTCATGCCAAAAATCAGAGGACATCATAAAATCTGGTTCATACTCTCATTTATGTCACCCTCAGATTGCTGCAACTCAATGGCAAGTTGGTCTTCTTCTTCCTCCTCTCGAGTCCTTACAGTTTAAACCACTGAGAATATGACATAAAGGCTCGCCATGCAAGATATAACATTTTTGAGATGTTGAGGAGTGTACTGATTGAGAGAGTGAGACATCTGTTAGTTTGGAACAGAGCCACAGATGTTTGAACACACAACAGTCTGGGACACAGAGAGGAGAACATTAGTATAGCAGAGGACAGTGGAGATGTGCGAAGAGAGGAGGTATAATGAGGGGCAAGAAGGGAGGGGTACGGAGGGTATAACAGGGGAGGAGTGAGAAGGAAACAGATTTAAGGAGTGTGGGTGAATTGGCATTGAAGTTGGACAAAAAGACCGATTGATGGAATATGAACATGCATTGCAAAATTGGATTTTTACAATTCTTAAGTCAGGGATACATTTAAAGACATTAGACGAGGGTGGAATAAAGGCGAGTTAAGAGAATTGAGAGAAGAAACATTGCAACAGTTGGATTTTTTTAGACACAGGATGTATGAAAGATCAAATTGAACTCAGCCTTTTGAAGGGGAAAAGAGCAGTGTGTTATGATAGAATAGAGAATACCACATGGAGAAAGAGGAAGTTGAAATATTTTAAAACACTGTTTTTTTTTTTTAAAGGTTAGTTAAGAGAGGGGTAGAGTAAAAGAAGAGGTTGAAGAAAAGATCTTGAAGGTGTATGGTGAATACCTTCATGATCAAAGTGGGAATGGAAAGGTGGCTTGGCACGAGGAGTAGGAGGAAGAGGAGGAAACTCAGCTTTAGTGAGGTAGAAATGGAGAGTTTGAAATAAAAAGCACATCATTATCATCATCATCATCATCATTTTACAGCCGTTTCCATGCATCCTTGCATGTGTAAGCTGTGGTTCACCTAATGGCTGCTTTCCAGGTTGCACAATCCCTTGCTAGCCCTCTTGTTAGGCCTTTAACTCCAAGATGATGCAAGATATAATAATTAGTGGCATCAATCGATAAGCAGTTGCCATTTTTTTAGCCACAACAAAATGAATATTGAAAAGTTCGTCACATAGGAAGTAGAAAGCTATAACTCAGATGACGTGGATTTGTGTTTCCTCAGAAAATCATTGCTGGGAAGAATAGTTTTCCAGGAGGAATACTTGGAGTCAGGACAGTTGATTCGTTTTTAAAGATTCATATAAATTGCAAATGGTAACATTAATAGATGGAGAGACATAGCTCAGGCTAGTAGGCATCGAATAGTGTGTGAATGTTTGTTGCTTGACAGTAAATGTGTATTTTACACATGTTTGCCCATAATTCTTTTGAGGCCATACCATTTTCATCCCACCACTGTTGGCTTTTGCATGCCAAATTCAGCAATTTCCATGTCTGACGAGGTGCTCTGCTTTTTGTGTGAATTCCTTTTGAACATATCTCCACAATGGCTGCTTTACTGTTCACCTCCAGTGCGGTGAAGTTTGATGTTCAGTCTTTCTTTAGCCAGCTCCAGTGGTTTTCCCATTCCACAGCTTGAGTCACTACTTTGCCTTCTGTATAGCTTGACATAGTGCTTGTCTTTGACAGAACAAACTCGATTTTAAATTTTGTACAGGACTCATTGTCTCCAGTGTGGCTAGCTGCTTTGCTGTTCACCTTCACTGCAGCATGACTTGTGTTCAGCCTTTCAGAAGCACACCCTTTTGTTTGGCTGTCTGTGAAGATTGATCTCATACTTCATGATCTGCATTGCCCTCTCCCCATTCTTTGCCTTATGTACAGCATGAATAATTCCTTTGCTTTTTTTCATTGCCTGACTTGAGACTCATTTCCAAGGCAACAAGGCTTGCTGCTTCACCAACTGCATCTTCTTCCTTGAATTCTGTCCTAACCATCCTTTTCTTTCTTTTATGTTTAATTTTCCCTGCACTCATTTATTTTACTTGCTGCATAATGCAAGTATTCCTTGGATAATAGTGATGTGGCAACAATGGCTGTTGGGAGTCATTTCCTCCCCCCCCTCACCCACACTCCCCCTTCTTCCTTCCTTTTTAGGGTTTAAAAGCAATAAAGGCTCTTTTCAAAGCTAAGATCAATTTCTCAATTAAAGTTAATATAGAGGGTTGGTTTCAAACAAGAAGGCAATATAAATCGTCATAATCAAATAAAAGTAAGTATGAATCTGCAGCAGTCTGAATCGTAGTCACATAGAGAGTGTGGGTGAACAGGAAGGGTAGAGGAAATTGTGGTTATTGGATCACTTACCGGAGTATCGCAGCCGGTCTCGACATCAATTTGCACAGAATCGGAACAAATTCACCTCCATGGTGGTAGTATGCAACAACACGAAATGAGGGCACCATCTCCTTTGTTATTGGCAGCGAGATGGCAGTTGAAACCCAACAGATCGGATTTTAGCTGCCTTCACAACAGATCCTTGCTGATTACCTTTGAACAAACAACAAAATAAAGTAATTGTTGATCTCAGAGCAGCTCTCTCACAAAATATATTTCAGGATAATTCATTCATTAATTTTGTATGCAGCCAGTGACTGCAGGTTTGCAATATTTCTGGAGTGGGGCTGTGCCGCTGATGCAACACCCTCTCTAGGTTATTTCAGGAATTTTGAATTTGGCAAGGGTACCACTTTAGCTCACCTACTCTGTTTGAAGGAAACCATGGGATCTTTAACATCCATCAATTAATGCTTTCAGATGGGATGCCCAGTTTAACATCCATATGAGGGATGGCATACACATTGATTGATGCCTCACTCTGCCTGCGATACAGCAGGAGAGTTTATTAGCTGAGCCAGGTTTCGAACCAGGCTAGAACTCAGAAGCGAGTATGCGTACCTCTCGGCCATTTTGTCAGCCCTCATTACAATTAAAATGTTTGGAGAAAAAGGATAATAAAAATTAACTTGACTTCTTCAACAAAGACATGGAGGAAGCAATTCAAATTTTCATACATGTGCCTAACACCCAATTGCAAAAAATTGAATCCATAGCAAGCTTGTCATATACAAGTTCATAAAAATGTAAGTTACATACTGTATATGGAATTTGACAGGAAACATCAAAGACCAATTCATACTTGTTTAAGTCATCTGAGTGCAATTTCAAAAGACTCACTGTGTTTCATGAGTAAGACAATGTACAGTATATGTGCTGCTTGGTTAATTGTTGGCCATGAATAACTCTGAACATGCGTCCATGGACTCTTCACGAAGGAGTTTGTGCTCTCTATCTTTATCTTGATCAATCCTGTAATTTCTACTCTTTTTAATCTCAGCATAAGCATTTCCCATACCCTGTCCACCCCTTTGATATTTTCCTCCTCAAGAGAACGAGAAGTACTCCCCCCAACCACCCTAATGCATTTTTTTGCAGGGAGCTTTGGTTAATACTCGTATATTTAGGGCAAATTAGCTAGCTATATTAAACTGGATTATTCCAAGCAATTATAGATCGAATTGATTTATTCTAAGATTGTCAGCACGTACTCTCACTGCCATACAATGTCACACAACAACTTGAACCAGTATCCTCCAATCCTCCTGCACAGCATTGATTCCAATACCAAAAACATCTCACCATTCAGATTATTAGCTATAAAAACATCATTTTCTTTGTTTTCCTTTTTTTGATTACCATTATCATAATACAAACATGTGATGGAGCTTTGTAGTGTTTCAATGAAAAGTCATGAGAATGCATGCAGCAAGCAAAATCATTATCTCGAGGTTACAGAAACATTGATGAGACTATTTGTCCAAACATATTGTGAGAAGGGTGAACAAGAAAGAATGGCAACAAGAAAATATTACATTGTTTCATACCAGAAATATGTTTCTTTGGAACACATAAAAAGAATCTTAAAGGAAATATGTGGTCATCAAATGCAATAAAAATTGTCATACGTACTCATCAAAGAAAATAGGAATGATGACCTCAGAATGTTCTATGCCATTTTTACATTCAAAAATCCAATGGAAGCAAATAAAAGAGTATTGGCTGCTCATTTAAGTTCACACTCATTTCCCATGTTGAAAGGCCACAGAAAAATAAGAATGACGATTTTTCGAAATCAAATTAAAATAAAATTTTTATAGAATAAATTACAAGATAATGTGTTCTGCACTTCAGGGTGGCAGTTTGGAATGCTACAAGGGCCATTCCATCCATCCATCCATCCATCAAATGGACCACACTCTGTACAGAGCATCAGTGCTGCCAAAGTAGTCTCCTGGGCTATTGGGCACAATCCTGGACAAGTCACCACTCCAAAACAGGAGACTCAAATGGCCCAATCATCCCAGTAAGCTGGGTACTCATTCTGCCAACCTCAGAAGGATGACAAGCTGAGTCAACCCCACTTGGTATTAATCCAATGGCTAAGTGGGAATTGAACTCAGGACCCTAGGATCCCAGCCCACCACCCAAAGCATTAAGCAAACAACAGGCACAACAAGGGCAGAGTTCTTAAATTACAAGCTCAGATAGCCGATCAGGTCGAATGGGTTAAATTGAGCCTACTTGCACCACAGCAGTGAAGGAGCAACACCATATTTGGGATAAACAAATTATTTCTCATAGACATACAATGCAGAACATAATTTACAAATAATAACCAATGACAATCACCAATTACGTTCCTAAGGGATAGCGATGAAGCTAAAAGACAAAGGGTTGGAGTACTAATAAATAACTAAAATGAGTTCAATTACAAGGAACTTCACCCAGGAGGAAGCCATTAGTCCAGCAGTATTACAATCAACTTGTGGTTTTTCTCCATGCTCTATCCTTTAAATCGTGAGCTACAAGCAAGGAAGCAGCACATACCATTTTTAAAGTCTTTGGTACAACTCAGCCAAGGTTTAACTGCCAACCTCCCAGCCAGACTCAAAACAGATGCTAGCCATGACACCAATAAGTCTGATGATTGAAAGGGGTTGGGGGGGGGGGCGGGGATTGTGTAAGGTATCGGCCTAAGGAATGGATATTGAGAGGGTGCTACCACAAAGACGAATGGATATTGAGAGGGTGCTAACACAAAAACAGAAAGAGGAAGCTGAGGGAGAGATGTCCATATTACCAAAACTGCATGCAGAACCACAGTGGGGGCACTTCTCTGAGATATGACAGATTTTGATGAACAAAAATTCATGGCTTTGCCATACTTTGACGTACATGACATACTAAAAATACAAGTGCAGCTGTGCATAGTAGGTCATACAATATACACATATATATATAATATATATATATATATATATATATATATATATATATATATATATATATATATATATATATTATTTATTGGGTCGCCGAAATAGGTGACCCTTATTGTCAGTAATTCTGTCTGTTTGTTTGGATGTTGGGTAGTCAATCTATCTACTCTTATTGTCAGGTTTTCCGTCGTTATGTCTGTCTGTTGGGATTCGCTAGATATTCGTTATTGTCGGGTTTTCCGTGTGTGTGTGTGTGTGTGTGTGTGTGTGTATGTGTGTGTTGTATGTGTATGTGTATGTGTGTTGTGTGTGTGTGTGTGTGTGTGTGTGTGTGTGTGTGTGTGTGTGTGTGTCTGCAACGCGAGGCTCCACAACACAAACCAGCAAAACCGATTTCGATGAAACTGGCGAAAGGGTGCCATATGGGCTGGGAGTGTGCGCGTTGAGTTTCGTTGCTAAGCAACTGCCCGTTGCTATGCACGGGCCGAAAAACCGCGTTTTAAGAACCAAACGGTAACTGACGTTAGCGCGGCTTCTATGATAGGTAGAGCGACGGACCAACTCCTGCCTATTCCTTGCATCCATGTAGTTATCGCGACAGCATAACGTTCCTCTCTCTCTCTCATAGTTTCCGAATGGCAGCCCTCCGAATGCGGAAAGGTGGTGAACCAGGGAATATGTTAAGTGACCTTGACTCGGAACCGTCGACGGCGGAACGTTCAAATTCGGTGTATGATAGAGTTTAATAACTACTACAAAATTGAACTGCAGCATTTTCCAGATTCGATCACCAAGGGGTGTCGGGCTGAAATCGCCAAAATTCGAAAAAAATACTTTTTCTCGACCTACGTTCACTATTTTCAATACTTGTCCTACAGTTTTGAATGTGGAGAAACGAGACTTCGGAATTAAACACTTCGAGATATATTAGAAAATTTTACTCGAGCAAATTTTTTGATTTAGTTTTATTTTTTCAAATTAGTCTGTGAGTCCTGTCAGTGCGAGAAGTGCCAGTTGGCAAATACGCATAGGAAAATCTGCCAGCAGAAGGAACAATTAATTGTATGTGAACCAATACGTCTTGCAATGAATCTCGTCGGTGAATCGGTCAGAATGAAAAGCATCGTATCCAGTGCTTTCGATCCTTGCGGGATCATCGTCGCCTACGGCTTGGTCTGTCTGTTTGTGCTTACAGGCAAGTACTCCGTTAAGTCTAGGCCGATTGATGATAACTCTGGTGGTAGGTTTCATACCATACTACCAAGTTGTGCGCGTTTGAGAACCGGTGCTATGCGACCCCTCGGTTGCCTAGCAACGGACTTGAAAAATTTGAAAATCTTTAAAAATTTATTTTTCGAAAATCAAAAATCAAACTATGATCGTTTGTGGGCAACACATTCACCTCCTTGACAAAAAAAATTCAGCCCGCTCCCATGAAAAAACTGTCGGAGAGATAGACTTTGAATGAACCCTGGTCGAAAAAAACAAAAAAAACGAAGTTCGTTATATCTCAGAGACTATGAGTCAGACATACATGAAACTGGTATGGTAGGTTCATGTATGTCCGAGTTATGTGGAAGAAAGAACGTTGCTATGGACGTTTTTGTTGGCTAGAACGGCTGAAAAACGACTAAATTCGACTTGATCGACTACCCATGTCCGCCTACCGGCTTGGTTTTGTTTGGATGTTTGTTCGTTTGTCATCAGCATAATTGGTAGTAAGCGTGGGCGATTTTGACCAAACTCGGGTGGTAGGTACATCTATGACCTTAGTGCTTTGTAAATTGTGATGGTTGCTAGGACACTTTGGTTCCTCCTAGCACAACGAACAAACCTTCAAAATACACTAGGTACCGTTCACGCGAAATAATCCGAAAGCCATTATCTCATGTAGGGTTATGAAATTTTACACGAATGATTGACAGGTGATCTCTATCAAATATTTCCGGTTTTTGTGATATATGGAATACTTTACCCGTAGCGCCCCCTACAATTAGGTGTATGCGCGAATTGGCGAAAATTGAAGCCCCCTAGCGACCAGGTGAGTGCATTGATACGAATGAAACTTTGCAGCTTCATGGTACTCAATGAGTACTACAACTTTGCCTCAGGACATATTGACCGATTTCGCTAGGTCAGGGGTCAAGGTCATATAGTTGAAAAAATCGATAATATGCGAGAGCTGGAGGTGCCTTCGCACAAATGCTACTCCTCCTTAGGGTTATGGGTCGGATGGTCATGAAAATTACACACTAATCGTCTGGAATACATTGTGCAAAACGATTTGAGCCGGATTTCGATTTAGATCTTTATTCATTCACAGCACCCCTCGAACTTTGGGAATTTCCGATTTCAAACCGCATTTTCGGTACTTTTCATTCAAATGGATACGAGTAGTTTATCAGTAGATGGAACTGGATGAGATTGATATGCATAATCTTAAGGTGATTCCTATCCGCTATATGACATCCATTTTGCTCTATGTCTTATAGTTCAAATGGCAACCCTCTCAACTTGGGTGTCGAGGGCCATTGAGCATTCCTGCTGAAACTTCAAAGTACACCTAGCCCAAGAAATTGAACCGAATCGAATGAAACTTTACCTGCTTATAGACCGAATGAGTACTACAACTTTGCTCGTTTGCATAATGTACCTATCTCACTAGAAGTCAGCGGTCAATGTCGCAATACAAGCCTGCTCGGCGACCTATCGCCACCTACCGGCTTATATATATATATATATATATCTATATATATATATATATATGTGTGTGTGTGTGTGTGCGTGAAGCATGATGGGCACTCCCCCGATCTCCAAAGGACATAAAGTCCTGCACAAAACAAAGCTCACCTCCAATCCGGAGGCCCTAGGACTCTTTGAAACAGACAAAGTTACATGTGCAACATCAGTTAGCATCAAATGAAGCACCTATCCAGATTTCAGGTTTATTTACCCTCATCAGGGATGGCAAGCATGCTGATAAATTTCTAACAATGATGACCAGATTCATAGTTTACACATCAATCGTGATAAATAATCTAACCAATGAAGACCACATTCGTTGATTAGACATCAATCAATGACAGACTGCAATAAATTTGCTTGTCAGGTCAGGCCAGATCAGATCTGTGACTTGCTATAAGGTACCATGTAAAATGAACTAACCTGTTTCATGGTCGGGTGTCGGCAAGTAAGCAAACTCCCCTAAAGGTTTCCTGGTGAGGAGGGTATATGGATATGGACACCAGCAGGGACTAAAACAAAACCTGTCAAAGGGCGGAGGAGCGTCTTTGTGTGCGCAACGGTCATCAACATCGCGTGTGTCCAACTGCATCTGCAGACACTCCTCCTGCAGTGGGTAACCTTTCGCTGAGGTTTCTGCAGGTATTGGCACACGAGCTCATTTAAAATACTTCAACTCCCAAAGCACACTAACAATGCGAAGAACTATAACACCAGTCCGGGGAGTACCTCAATGTGCAGCGCAGTTTGCAGGGCACTCACTGGTATGGACTTGGGGCAAAGCCTGGGACCCAACACTTTTGATGATGGGGAGGAAACCTTGTTGATACCTCTCAAGGGTGGATTGTGTGCGTCGTGTCAGGTGTGATGAGGTGTCGTCCACCAGAACGGCAGTCTCCTGGGTAACCTGACAGGTGGTGCCTTCAGCTTGTCTGCGTGAATGGCAATCACTTCCTAAGAGGAAGATGATCACCGTCTTCCTGATCATCATCTGAGCTCCAGCGCTGAATAACTCGGTTTTGCAGCACTCTTTCAAGGTTTGGAACCGATGCGTGGTGAGATCATGGTGGGTGGCCTACACCTACTACTGGTCTGGCTCTTCTGATGTTACCAGGCCCAGGAGTTGCGTAGCTGGCCTAAGTTGACTCCCATGATAATGAATGGAGAACCCGGTCCAACGAGCAGTAATAATGAGGACTGAGGATTCTCACTCTTTGTGTCATTCCCTGTCTTTATATAGCTCCGAATGAGAGAAGTGGGCCCTGTGAAAGATAATTCTATGCTGCGCTTGAATCCTGGTTGATATCCCCACAGTCTACAGTCTTTGTTGGGGATTTCAATGCTCAACTGCACTGATAGGGATGGCTATTAGATATTGTTGGGTCCCCATGGTCTGGGACTGTAAACCAAACAGCACCAAGTTTCATTGGAACTGCAGAAGTTGTGGACTTAGGGTGGAATGGTTCATGGGTTGTTCAGCACCCACAGCCTTCATTGTTGACTGGTATTCTGAACATTTGGTGGTGAGGCAAAGGAAAGTTGACATAGGTGCTCGTTGCAAATGGTTGCTGGAGTATGATCAGAACGGCAGGGTTTATCAGTGGTCCAATTCACCAATACTCGAAACAAACAGGCCTCGTTGTTACATCTCCGTAACAACTTGCAGCTTAAAAAATCTCTCTCT
>CM068956.1:91757057-91779053 GCA_035128595.1 Eptatretus atami | reverse complement strand
GCAGTTGAGAGGGCAAAAAAAGATATATAGCACGATATCTCAAAAAGTTGTGGACGGATTCGGATGAAACTTGGTGGACATGATGGGTGTATGACAAGGAAGAAAAATTCAATTTCGGTGAGATCAGGATCCGGATCCGGATCTGATAATTTTTAAAGTGATTCTTCACCATTTTTTTATTTTAATTTTGATTACCTTGTCAAGGTCATATGAGAGCAAACACACAACACACACGCAAGGTGGGGGGGGGCATGAGACAAAAGGGGTGTGGTAAGGACAAAACAGTGGGGAACAGAGACATTAGGTGATCTGTGGAAGGGAGGGAATGGGGTGGGGAACATGGGCGATACAAGATGGATACTACAGGGACTTTCAGGAAGGAAAGCAGGGAATTTGAAGGAGGTGGGTTTGGGGTGAATTAACGGGGGTATAAAGATCGAGGATTTGGATGGGGTGATGATAGGTGGTGGTGAACAGCTGTTTTGAAGGTCTGGAGGGAAGAATGGGATTGAGCAGAGTGAGGGAGTTTATTCCAAAGGTGGGGAAAAAGAGGAATGAAAGAGTGAAGGTGAGCAGTGATTCGTGATTTTGGTAGTTTTACCAGAAGGGGGTTGTTGGCGGACCTTGAGCGCCCTGCGGAAATATGGTGGGGACAATCGCAGACAGAGCAGGGGGAGTGAAAGGCGAGACGGAGAGGAGACGGTAGAAGACAGAAGACCACCGACATGCCTGCGGTGAGAGAGTGAGAGGCCCAAAGGCTCAGCTCATCGTGGGAGATACCAATGATCTGAAATGCTTGGTTTCCACTGCGTGAAGCCCAGAAAGGTGAGAGACAGGAGCAGAGCCCAGAGGGGAGAGAGGTACTCCATCAGTCAGTGGACAGAAGCTTTGTGTGTGCTCAGAGCTCAGGTTGTCCGATGAAGGACTTGCACGACGGAGGATTCCCAGTCAGTGACTGGCTTTGGAGCCATGTTGGAATGTGGCTTTCCCAGGAAAGATCATGTGAGAAAGTAGATGGGGGGGGGGGGGGTTCCAAATGGTTCTTTCGGAGAGACATAGTGAGAGTGTGAGATTTATCGGGATTGAAAGACATGTTCCACGTGTTGGACCAGTTTGTGATTTTACCCACATCTGCATAGAGCGAAGAAGCTGCTGCTTGCGCGGTCTGAGGGATGA
The DNA here is from genome assembly GCA_035128595.1 of Eptatretus atami. Lineage (NCBI taxonomy): Eukaryota > Metazoa > Chordata > Myxini > Myxiniformes > Myxinidae > Eptatretus > Eptatretus atami. Next base: position 91,777,877 of record CM068956.1, on the reverse strand, counting down.
CAGATGGTACTGCAGAGGGTGGAGTCATCAGCAAAGAGAGGAGAAGGATTTTCCAGAAAGTCAGAGATATCATTGATGAAAACCAGAAAAGAACAGGGCCCAGAACGCTGCCTTGAGGAACTCCAGCCTGGACACGAAGAGGAGATGAAAGAACTCCATTTAGAGCCACACGTTGGCTGCGACAGGAGAGGAAGTCTGCGAGCCATGAGTGGAGATGGCCTTGCATACCATAGAAAGAGAGTTTGGTGAGCAGGGCAGTGTGCCAGCCCATGTCAAAAGCATGCAATATGTCCAGGGATATGGCTCTGATTTCATGTCTGGCATTGAGTACCTCCATCCATTGTTGGAAGAGCAGAAGCAGCATATCCAGGGTAGAGTGACCTGGTCTGAAACCAAATTGATGATCGGAAATCAAGCCATTGGAGAAGAGGAAGGGTTTAATATCTGAAGCGATGATAATTCCATAACCTAGCGAATGATTGAGAGAAGGCTGATCATCTGTAGTTGCAGGATCTGTTTTTGTACGTTTTTGTGCAGGACAGTAATGTTTGCTGATTTCCAAGCAGAGGGCAGATAACCTTGAGCAGATGAGAGGGTGAATAGAACAGAGAGAGGGTGAGCAAGAGCAGAGGAGCAGCTTTTAGGACACGTGGGCTGATGCCGTCTGGACAGGTTGCAGAATCTGAGTCAAGTTGACAGCAAACTTTCACTTTGTCAGAAGAAATGGACACAGAGTCCATAGACAGTTGTGTGTGACTGGATAAGGTGGGTACAGAGAGCAATGGGTTTTGGACACAAGATTTTGATGCAAACCGAGTTTAGGCATTCAGCCTTTTCACGTGCGGTATCAGCAGTGCGGCCATTTGAGGTAAGGGAGGCGATGGAGGGGAACATACACAGAACACATTTTATTAGACGCCACCAGGATTTGGACGAGGGAGGGAGGTTTGAAGTTCAGACTTGAGCTTAGAAAGATGTTGTTTTCTGGCTCTCGAGACACACACTGGAGAGGGAGAGAGACACACTTGTTCAGAGCTTTATGGAAAGAACTGAGATTACCCTCAGTTGGGTTTGCTTTCCATGAGGCAAAGGCAAGTTGTTTTAGGACAACTGCCTCGCCACAAGCTTCAGTGAACCATGGGCGGGGAAGGGTAGGACAACTGAAGACGACAGGCGATAAATCTTGCATGAGGGAGAACAAGTTTCTTTGAAAGAATTCCCAGGATGAGTTGATGTTGGAGAAAGTAGCAATGGGAGACCAGTCTATAAGTTTGATGACTGCTTGAGACCTGCCAGTCAGCCTGAGTGAAATGCCAGACTCGACGGCACTGAGGTGGATAACTGATAACAGTCAGAGAGATGTCCACTTTGACAAGGATGTGGTTAGAAGAACCGATTGGAGCGGACAAAGAACAGCAGATATTTTTAGGGAAATTTGTCAAAATCAGATCTAGAAGAGATAGAGTACCATTGGTTGAGATCCGGGTTGGGAATTTGACCAATTGAGTCAGTCTATGGGTACAGAAGTCTAATGAGTCCATAAGTCTTTTGCTATAGTGCTATGACAGGTGGAGAGAGGTACCCACACATAACCAACTGGCATGATGACGATTGAAGTCACCACATATGAGGAAGAAAGAGTTGAGATGAGAAGATAAAAGTTGGTCCATGTTTTCGGACAGTGAGGTGTAAATGGAGTCATCACTGTTTGGTGGACAGTGCAGAACACATATATACATGAGTAGGAGTGGAGGGAAGCGTAGCCAGAGGTATTCCTGGGCTGTGGGGGAGTGAGGCAGTGCATGGAGAGTGAGGAATAGAGTCTTTGATGAAGAGAGCAACTTCGCCGCCAGGCCGAGGCTCAGGTCTGTCATACCGGAGGAGGAAGAACCAGGGAGAGATACTTGGGAGTCAGAGACGTCTTGAGGAGGAAAGTTTCTGTTAGCCAGATTATGTCTGGTTTGTCAGGGGCACCTGTACGGAAAGATCTGTAAGGTTTGAGTGAAGGCCCCGATATTTGACATCCACACTGTTAAATGAAGATTGAGGGAGGAGGCCTGGTGCAGTGGATGGGAGGGGAGGGGGTTGGAAAAGGGAGGAGGGGGAGGTAAGGAGAGTTGTTGAAAGAGTGTGGGGGATTGCAGAATAGCTAGGGGAGGGGGCCGAATGAAGAGGAGAAAAGGCTCTTGGTGTGGGGAGAGGGGCAGAAGGCAGTTGAGGGTTTGAGGTGGAGTGATGAGATGGAGGTGAGAGGCAGGGAAGGAGGCAGGTTTGTGGATGTGAGGGGGCAACTTGAGAAGGGGAGTGTGGGGGGTGAATGGTGGAGCAGGGTGAGTGGTGAGAGTGAGGGAGAAGGTGAGGGGGAGTATTTTGAGAAAGGTGAGGGGAGTTGGGGAGGGTGGAGGGGGGGGGGAGAGTGTGATCGTTGCTTTGAGAAGGAGGTTGAGAGGGGGTGAGTTGGGCACTAAGTTGGAAAAAAAGAATGTTGATGGAATACGAACATTCATAGCAAACTTATTTTTTTTTAATTTTTAGGCAGAAATGTGATGAAACACATTTTGATGGATGCAATAAAGGCATATTAAGAGAATGGAGAGAAGAAACGCTGTAACAGTTGATTTTTTGTAAGATATGAATGAAAGGTTGAGTTGAGAGCAGTCTGATGAATAGAAGAAGAGTAGTGCATTATGATACAGTAAAGTGAACCACATGTGTGAAAGAGGAAGACGAAGCGATTAGAAGAGATCGTTTTTTATTATTGTTATTATTATTATTTTATTCTTTAATTTTTTGTAGTGAATTTTCATCAGATTAGTAGTGGAAAGTTGAGAAGAATCGATGAGAGTAAATGGTGAATTTGGATGGGTAATAACAGAAGGCAGAGGGTGGAACAGACTGCGTTGTCATGGGAGAGCACGTGGCTAAGGAGGTTGTACAGTCAAAAGGGATGTTTATTTATTTTATAGATAGATGATGCATAACATTCGGAAAAGGAAGGTTGAAGTAAATTGTGGAGGGTTATGGTGAATTTGAACTGCAACGCAGAGTGAAGCTGCGGGTCGATGAAAAGTATCAGGAAGAGGGTGAAGAGAAACGTGGTTACAGAGTGTATAGATCGAAAGGATACAAGGAAAATTATTAATTTTAATGGTTTTGAAGAGTTAGAAGTTCGGGAAGGAGGGTTGTAGGAAGAATACATGAGGTAATGGAGCATGGGTCAGCTCAAATAGAAGAAGGATGGTGTGCTGGCAGAAGAAGGAAGAGGAGAAGAGGAAGATAAGAAGAAGAAGAATAGCAATCAGGACCCATGGGATATGCAGGGAGAAGGTAGTTTTTTTTGTTTTTTTTTCTCTTTAAAGTTAAGACAAGAAGTGGAGTGATAGTTGGGAGGGATGGGGCATTGGGAAAGTGTGGGAAATAGGAATTGAAGGTAATAGGAGAGATACAAATAAAACGATGTACTCCTCGAGGGGAAGGACGGTAGGCTCAAGGAACCTGTGTAAGACAAGGCGTTGAAAACTCACAAACAGCACCGATTTTGAAACAAAACGAACTAGGAACACACATAACATGTACGTGAGGAAATATTTATTAAAGGGACAAAATCGACTGGCATGAGAGCATGTGCAGGAAGACGACGCCGTGAGAGAACTGCCGATGCTCAAACCGAACTGAAAGTCCAAAGGGGCTAAACAATATATAGCAATATCTCAAAAAGTTGTGGATGGATTCCGGTGAACACTTGGGACAGGTCAGCTGTGTGACAGATGAACAAATTGATTCGATTTTGGTGAAGATCGCGATATCGGATCCGACTTACCAGATACTTTGTAAGTGATTCTTACAGCACTGACTGACGATATGAGAGATAGGCTCAAAACGATATAGAGCATGATATCTCAAAAATGTATTAGGCCAGATATGTTCTCATTGATTAGTGAGTATACAGGTGCGGAGGTATGCGCGCCTACCGAGTCCCTTCTATGTAATGAGCAGTGATTTTGGCTTAATTTCCAAGCAAGTGATATAAGAGACCTATGCATGGCAAATGATAGGTGTAAATTTAGGGCAGAGAAAGAGATGTGAAAGAGAAGCAGAGCAGGTTGTTAGGACACATGAACTGATATCGTTTGTCCAGTAGCAGAGTCAGAGTCGAAGTTGACAGAAGTTGTCACCTTCTCAGTTGCAAATTACACACAGTCCAGGAGCGTTTGGTATGACTGGGAAGAGTGGTTACAGAGAATAGGGGTTGTGAACACAAGATTTGGAAGCAAACACAGATTGAGCTGTGGTGGTCATTTGTCATTGGCTGTGGTGTCATTTAAAGTGAGAGAAGGATGGAAGGGGAGCATCCCTGTAAAAACTTACTAAGTGGTGTATGTAGAAAAAGGGATGACAGAGTGGACAAAACAGATCCCTGGGAACAATGACAGATTGATGAAGTAGGTCAAAATGAAACAATAAGGGCACTCTTCGACATTGCGACTTCACCAGATATGCCTTCGCCCACATTGTCACTCATTATTCATAACTTGTACCAAGTTTGATTTAAATCCCTGAACCCAGATTCAAAATATTGAATAATTCTGGCTGCCAGACCATGTGGTCCGATCAGGTTGAATTTAAAACATACTGACGACTTGTGAACCGTTGGAATTCCCGTTGTGACAGCGTGATAAAGAAATCATTTCGCTGAGGTTATTTGCATTGATAGTGAACTATACTGCTAGAGGTGTTTGCATGATCAAATTCTCCGGAGTACTTGATTGAATCGGGAATTGATTTTTTAATAATTTTTTTCATTGCCCGATTTAAACGAAACTTGATATCACACATTTTATTATATTAATGAAACGGAAAGTATTAGAATCAAAATGGCGATGTTTATTTTATGCAGAAAAATAAATAGTTATTTGTCTATACTAAATGTTTGAATTTTTAAATAAATCATTTCAAGAAAAAAAAGATAGCTCCAGGAACTATACCGCTGAGGTTGTTTTCATTGATCAAATACTTCCGAGAGAACTTGATGAATCGGGAATTGATTTTCTAATAATTTTTTCGTTGCCCGATTTTAACGAAACTTGATACTGCACATCGCAGTAGAATGTGAGTAATGTGGGCGAAAATTTTTGCATTATCGTGTACCGTTTTGGCTGTATTTTGGAACATCAACATACAGTCACATATATCACAAGATGAGAGTTTTAGTAATATAACGAGACGACCTTGAACCAATTGGGTTCCGTTAGACAGCGTAATGATTAAAAAAAATAATTTTCAAAAAACAAAAGATAGATCTCCAGAACTATAATCCGTGAGGTTGTTGCATTGATCAATTCTCCCGAAGGTACTTGATTGAATCAGGAATTGATTTTTAATAATTTTTTTCGTTGCCCGATTTGAACGAACTTGATACTGCACACCGCAGGAGAATGGTGAGTAAATGGCCCTAAATTTTTGTGCTAATCGTGTACCATTTTGGCTGTATTTCGGAATAAAAAATATACATACATACATACATACATACATACGATGAGAGTTTCAGTAATATACAGACGACCCGTGAACCGTTGGGTCCCGTTGTGACGCAGTGATGAAAAAAAATCATTTCAAGAAAAAAAAGATAGCTCCAGCGAACTATACCGCTGAGGTTATTTGAATTGATCAATTCTCTCGAAGAGTACTTGACTGAATCGGGAATTGATTTTGAAATATTTTTTTTCGCCGTTGCAACGATTTGAACAAACTTGATACTGCATACCGCAGGCGAATGGTGAGTAAGGTGGCCTAAAATTATTGCGCTATCATGTACCATTTTGGCTGTATTTGGGACCATACATACACTAATAATATACAAGATGAGAGTTTAGTAATATATGATAGGATAGATATTCCCCATGATACTAGATCATAACTGTGATGTTTGTTGAAGTTTTTTTTTTTTGAAGGTTTGAAAAAACTGATTTGAAGGTTGTTTTAAATGTTAAAAAACAATATGGCTTGCCAAACCGCATATCACCGCGACGTCATCAATTTTTCCGCCCATTTAATTTAGCCCAGATGACCCTCAAAATTTTCATACTGATCGGATTAAGTGTTCCACAATTGCATTTAGACATCATAACGAAGCCACCTTTGACATCTCTTGTTTCCTATGGGGAGTACTTCACATGTGCCAAGTTTCAATTTTCCATTGAGCGGTTTTGGAGATACAGGAGGTCCAAAGTTTTTACTTTTTAGATCCTCGTGGAGGATCTCTAAGTCTTACTCACGTTGTTGTTCTTCATCTTCTCGTGACTTTTTTGTTTCACAGCTACAGTTTTCATCGAAACTTCCTGAAACTTGCATATATTATGTAAAAAATACCCTGCGCAGACAGTAACCATCTCCGATTTTAAATTCCTCCGAGAAAAAAGTTATGACGTCAAAATATCTCCGCTAATGGAAATCGCCTAAAAATTTATCTCCGAAACTAGGCAGCTTTATGAATTCTGTTTGCGGAAATCGAACAGGGCATTAGCAGAGATGAATAACGCACATATGATACATCACTATGACGTCATATCATTTTTATGACGTATTCCTGATTTTTTTGATATTTTTTTTGTCACAACCCAGAGTTTCAATCGGATCCTTCGTGAAACTTGCATGTATATGCAGAAAGCCCACGCGCAGGCAGAACATCTCTGATTTTGGAAATTCTTCCTAGAAAAAAAGAATTACTCCATAATATCGCTGCTAATGAATCGCCTGTACATTATCTCTCGAAACTAGGCCAAGCTGTTTGAATTTTGTTTGTGGGATTTCAAGCCGGCTTAGCACAGATAATTTATCGCAAACCTGATACATCACAATGACGTCAATATTGTTTTATGACGTCATCATTAAGAGGACGAGGTATCTTAGCTATTTGGATGGGCTTGTTCCCAACGTAGCTGCCACACCACGTGCTATAGCATCATAATTATCATAAAAAACATTCCACTAGGAATAGTCACACCGATGGTGAAAGTGAAAATTTGTGTCAATCGGATAATGGTTGCAGAGAAAACAGAAAATTAGGCATGGACGACATAACGTACAGACGGACAGACAACCCAAAAACATAATGCCATCAGCGACTTCCTCGAGGAGGCAATGTTTACCATTCTGGAGCAGATACAGAGGTACCAATGAGGAATGATGACAGAAAGTCAATATGTTATGTTAAAATGTAAAAGCAGGTACAAAGTATTAGAATTGTTGACGTCCTACTTTTTTGTCCACTTTCAAATACAAAATATCAATGTCCACCTTCACATGGGGGAAATCTCAGTGCACGCAATGTAATAACTTGAACCGACTGGAATGTTTTTTTTTTTTAAATAGACACATGTCATAGCTTTGTATACAGAGCTAACACCAAGAACATATAGGCAAGGGAGCGGGAGACAAAGAGACGGGAGAGCGAAGCACAAACCAGTGGGGAATAGACACATGGGAGATCTGTGGAGGGAGAATGAGGGCGGGATACACTGGGAAGCAAGATGGATACTTCAGACTTTCAGGAAGGCAAACAGAGAAATTTGAAGGAGTTGGGGTTGGGGTGGATTAACGGGGGTATAAAAGATCATGGTTTTGGATGGGGGAAGATAAGAGATTGTGGTGACATCTGTTTTTGAAGACTGGAGGGAAGGTGGGATTGAGAGTGTGTGGGAGTTTGTTCGCAAAGCTGGGAAAAAAGAGCAATGAAAGAATTGCAGTGAGCAGTCATTCTTGATTTTGGTAGTTTTACCAGGAGGTGTTGCTCGGCGGACCTCTAGCGCTCTGCGGAAAAAGGGTGGACAGGCAGCAGACAGAGAGAGGAGTGGCGGGGGGGGGTGATGAGGCAGCAGAGCTGACGGTAAAGACAGAAAGACCACCGACCTCAATTGAGTGAGAGAGTGCGTGAGAGCCAAGAAGGACTCAGCCACATTATGGAATACTAATGATCACTAATTGCCTTGGCATTCCATGGTGTGAAGCCGAGAAAGGTGAGAGGGCGGGGCACCAGGAAAAAGAGGAGAGAGTATTAGTATTCCATCAGGCTGTGATGAAAGCTTTTTACGATGGTTAGGAGCTCATGTATGCCAAGGAAGGGACTGCACGACGGAGGATCCCAAATCGGCGACTGGCTTAGAGGCCATGCTTGAGATGTGGCTTTCCCAGAAAAGATCATGGCCAGATTAGTGAGACCAAGAAGGCTGAATTGAAGGACTTCTTCCAGAGATTGTTGAGAAAGTGGATGGGGGGGGGGGGTGGGTGGGTTCCAGATGTCCTTTGGAGAAAACATAGTGAGTTGAGATTTGTTGGATGAAAGACATGATCACGTGTTGGACCAGCTTGTGATTTTATCCAAGATCTGCAGAGGAGGAAGAGGCTGCTGCTGCCAGTACTGAGGAATGACATGGTACGGCAGATGTGGAGTCATCGCAAAAGATAAGAGATTTCCAGAGAGTTGGAGGATATTGATGAAAACGAGACAAAGCAGCAGGCGAAGAACACCCTTGAGGATCTCCAGCCTGGACAAGGAAGAGATAAGAGAATTCCATTGGAGCCACAACGTTGACTGTGACAGGAGAGAAGCTGTGAGCCCTGATGGAGATTGCCTTGGATACCATACGAAGAAAATTGGGGTAGGCCTCAAGGAACCTGGTAAGACAAGGTCGTTGAAAACTCACAAAACAGCACGATTTTTGAAACAAAACCGAACTAGGAACACACATAAACATGTACGTGAGGAAATATATAGTTAAACGGGACAAAAATCGACTGGAGACATAGCTTTGAGAAAGTCGACAGAGACCCCTGAGAGAACCTGCCGACGCTCCAAACCCAGAACTGGAAGTCCAAAGGGCTAAACTAATATATAGCACGATATCTCAAAAAGTTGTGGATGGATTCCGGTGAAACTTGGTGGACAGGTCAGCTGTGTGACCATGACAAATTGATTCGATTTTGGTGAAGATCCGGATCCGGATCCGACTACTAGAATTTTTTAAGTGATTCTTCACCATTGAGAGATAGGGCTCAAAAACGATATAGAGCATGATATCTCAAAAATGTATTAGGCCAGATATGTTCTCATTGATTAGGTATTACAGGGCGGAGGTATGCGCTCTACCGAGTGCCCTTCTAGTTATGTAATGCGGTGATTTTGGCTAATTTCCAAGCAGATGTAAGATGACCTATGGCAAATGATAGGGTGAAATTTTAGGGCAGAGAAAGGATGTGAAAGAGAAGCAGAGCAGGTTTTTAGGACACATGAACTGATATCGTTTGGTCCAGTAGCAGAGTCAGAGTCGAAGATTGACAGAAAGTTGTCGACCTTCTCAGTTGCAAATTACACACAGTCCAGGAGCAGTTTGGTATGACTGGGAAGAGTGGTTACAGAGAATGAGGGGTTGTGAACACAAGATTTGGAAGCAAACACAGAATTGAGGCTGTGGTGTCATTTGTCATTGGCTGTGGTGTCATTTAAAGTGAGAGAAGGGATGGAAGGGGAGCATACCCTGTAAAACTGTACTAAGTGGTGTATGTAGAAAAGGGATGACAAGAGTGGACCAAGAACAGATCCCTGGGGAACAATGACAGATTGATGAAGTAGGTCAAATGAATACAATAAGGGCACTCTTCGACATTGCGACTTCACCAGATATGCCTTCGCCCACATTGTTACATCATTATTCATACTTGTACCAAGTTTGATTTAAATCCCTGAACCCAGATTCAAAATATTGAATAATTCTGGCTGCCAGACCATGTGTCCGATCAGGTTGAATTTTAAAACATACTGGACGACTTGTGAACCCGTTGGGTTCCCGTTGTGACAGCGGTTGATAAAGAAATCATTTCGCTGAGGTTATTTGCATTGATAGTGAACTATACTGCTGAGGTTGTTTGCATTGATCAAATTCTCCCGGAGTACTTGATTGAATCGGGAATTGATTTTTTAATAATTTTTTTCATTGCCCGATTTTAACGAAACTTGATATCACACAGTTTTATTTATTAATGAACACAGAAGTATGAGATCAAAATGGCGATGTTTATTTTATGCAGAAAAATAAATAGTTATTTGTCTATACTAAATGTTTGAGATTTTTAAATAAATCATTTCAAGAAAAAAAAAGATAGCTCCAGGGAACTATACCGCTGAGGTTGTTTGCATTGATCAAATACTTCCGAAGAGAACTTGACTGAATCGGGAATTGATTTTCTAATAATTTTTTCATTGCCCGATTTTAACAAAACTTGATACTGCACATCGCAGTAGAATGGTGAGTAATGTGGGCCGAAAATTTTTGCATTATCGTGTACCGTTTTGGCTGTATTTTGGGAACATACATACATACATACATATATACAAGATGAGAGTTTTAGTAATATACGAGACGACGCGTGAACCCATTGGGTTCCCGTTGACAGCGGCTGATTAAAAAAATCATTTCAAAAAACAAAGATAGCTCCAGTGAACTATACCGCTGAGGTTGTTTGCATTGATCAAATTCTCCCGAAGAGTACTTGATTGAATCAGGAATTGATTTTTTAATAATTTTTTTCGTTGCCCGATTTGAACGAACTTGATACTGCACACCGCAGGAGAATGGTGAGTAAGATGGCCCTAAATTTTTTGTGCTATCGTGTACCATTTTGGCTGTATTTCGGGAACATACAAATATACATACATACATACATACATACAAGATGAGAGTTTCAGTAATATACCAGACGACCCGTGAACCCGTTGGGTCCCCGTTGTGACAGCAGTTGATGAAAAAAAACCGCATTTCAAGAAAAAAACAGATAGCTCCAGCGGAATCTTAGCCCGCAAGGTTATTTTGGCATCTCACAAATTCTGCTCGAAGGTAACTTGACTGAATCGGAATTGATTTGAAATTTTTTTTCGTTGCAACGAGTATTCAAAAACTGATACTGCCTACCGCAGAGCGAGATGGTGAGTGAAGGTGGCCCTAAAATAGTGGCGCTATCATGTACCATTTGTGCTGTATTTTGGGAACATACATACATACATACATAATACAAGATGAGAGTTTAGTAATAATATAGAAGATATATATCCCATGACTACTAGATCATGAACGGTGAATGTTTCACCGTCAATGAATGAAGGCAGTGTAAGAGAAGGTTTTTTTTAAGATTGCGTTCAAACCAATACGGGCTGCCATACAGTGTGAACTATTAATTATCAGTGAACACCGCCTGGTACTCCCAAGGCTGGGAACATGTGGGTGAAGTTCCCCTCTATCTGTGAAGCGCCGTTCTGGAGAAGTGAAAATTACAAAGGTTTATTCTTCAAAAAACCAAAGCTGCCAACCCCCGATGTCATCGATGAGAAACTTTATTGCCTCATGGATAGGCAATCATACCTGTAAAGTTTCACCCGACTCTTCAGCTGTTTCGGAGAAGAGAATCTTTGAAGGTTTTTATGTTAAAACACCAATAGGACTGCGAACCATATCACCGACGACGTCATCAATTTTTCCCCCCATTTAATTTAGCCCCAGATGACCCTCAAAATTTTCATACTGATCGGATTAAGTGTTCCACAATTGCATTTATGACATCATAACGAAGCCACCTTTGACATCATCCTTGTTTCCTATTGGGAGTACTTCACATGTGCCAAGTTTCAATTTTTCCATTGAGCGGTTTTGGAGATACAGAGGTCCAAAGTTTTTACTTTTTAGATCCTCGTGGAGGATCTCTAAGTCTTACTCACGTTGTTGTTCTTCATCTTCTTCGTGTGGACTTTTTTGTTTCACAGCCTACAGTTTTCATCGAAACTTCCTGAAACTTGGCATATATTATGTAAAAAATACCCTGCGCAGACAGTAACCATCTCCGATTTTAAAAATTCCTCCGAGAAAAAAATTCATGACGTCAAAATATCTCCGCTAATGGAAATCGCCTAAAAAATTATCTCCGAAACTAGGCAAGCTTTATGAATTCTGTTTGCGGGAATCGAACAGGGCATTAGCAGAGATGAATTACCGCACATATGATACATCACTATGACGTCATATCAATTTTTATGACGTCATTCCTATTTTTTGATATTTTTTTTGTTTCACAACCCAGAGTTTTCATCGGATCTTCGTGAAACTTGCCATGTATATGCAGAAAGTCACCGCGCAGGCAGTAACCATCTCTGATTTTGGAAATTCTTCCTAGAAAAAAAGGTTTACGTCATAATATCGCCGCTATGAGGAAATCACCTATACCATTATCTCCGAAACTAGCAAGCTGTTTTGAATTTTGTTTGCGGGAATCAAGCCGGGCATTAGCACAGATAATTTATCGCAAACCTGATACATCACAATGACGTCATATTCGTTTTTATGACGTCATCATTAAGGGACGAGGATCTTAGCTCATTTGAGCTTGTTTCCAACGTAGCTGCCACACCACGTGGCCTATAGCATCATAATTATCATAAAAAACATTCCACAGGAATCGTCACACGCGATGGTGAAAGGTGAAAATTTTGTGTCAATCGGATAAGTGGTTGCAGAGAAAACAGAAAATTAGCATGGACGGACATACGTACAGACGGACAGACAACCCAAAAACATAATGCCATCAGCGACTTCCTCGGTGGAGGCAATGTTTACCATTCTGGAGCAGATACAGAGGTACCAAATGAGGAATGATGACAGTAAAGTAATATGTTATGTTCAAATGTAAAAAGCAGGTACAAAAGTATTAGAATTGTTACTCCTACTTTTTTGTCCACTTTCAAATACAAAATATCATTGTCACCTTCACAGGGGAAATCTCAGTGCAATGTAATGACTTGAAACCAGACTGGAATGTTTTTTTTTTTTAAATAGACAATGTCATAGCTTGTATAAGAGCTAACACCAAGAACATATAGCAAGGGGAGCGGGAGACAAAAGAGACGGGAGAGGGAAGCACAAACCAGTGGGGAATAGACACATGGGGAGATCTGTGGAAGGGAGAATGATGAGGCGGGATACACGGGGGAAAGCAAGATGGATACTTCAGGAACTTTCAGGAAGGCAAACAGAGAATTTGAAGGAGTTGGGTTTGGGGTGGATTAACGGGGGTATAAAAGATCATGGTTTTGGATGGGGGAAGATAAGAGATTGTGGTGACCATCTGTTTTGAAGACTGGGAGGGAAGAGTGGGATTGAAGAGTGTGTGGGAGTTTGTTCCAAAGCTGGGAAAAAAGAGCAATGAAAGAATGCAGGTGAGCAGTCATTCTTGATTTTGGTAGTTTTACCAGGAGGTGTTGCTGGCGGACCTCTAGCGCTCTGCGGAAATAAGGGTGGGACAGGCAGCAAAGACAGAGAGGGGGTGGGGGGGTGGTGGAGGCCAGAGAGCTGACGGTAGAAGACAGAAAGACCACCGACCTGCATGAGGTGAGAGAGTGAGTGAGAGACCAAAAGACTCAGCCACATTATGGGAGATACTAATGATCCTAATTGCCTTGGCATCCATGGTGTGAAGCCGAGAAAGGTGAGAGGCGGGGCACCAGAAAAGAGGAGAGAGTAGTATTCCATCAGGCTGTGGATGAAAGCTTTGTACGTGTGTTAGGAGCTCATGTATGCCAAGGAAGGACTGCACGACGGAGGATGCCCAATCGGCGACTGGCTTTAGAGGCCAGCTTGGAGATGTGGCTTTCCCAGAAAAGATCATGGCAGATAGTGAGACCCAGAAGCTTGAATGAAAGGACTTCTTCCAGAGGATTGTTGAGAAAGTAGATGGGGGGGGGGGGGGTGGGTGTTCCAGATGGTCCTTTCGGAGAAACATAGTGAGTGTGAGATTTGTTGGGATTGAAAGACATGATCCACGTGTTGGACCAGCTTGTGATTTTATCCAGATCTGCAGAGAGTGAAGAGGCTGCTGCTTGCCAGTCTGAGGAATGACAGATGGTACGGCAGATGGTGGAGTCATCGGCAAAAAGATAAAGAGGATTTTCCAGAGAGTTGGAGAGATCATTGATGAAAACGAGAAAAGCACAGGGCGAAGAACACTCCCTTGAGGATCTCCAGCCTGGACAGGAAGAGATAAGAGAATTCCATTGAGTGCCACACGTTGACTGTGACAGGAGAGGAAGTCTGTGAGCCCTGATTGGAGATTGCCTTGGATACCATAGGAAGAAAATTTGGTGAGCAGGGCAGGGTGCCAGACCGTATCGAAAGCACGCGATATGTCTAGGGAGATGGCTCTGATTTCATGTCTGGTATTGAGTACCTTCATCCATTGTTGGGAAAGCAGGAGCAGCATGTCCAGAGTTGAGTGACCAGGTCTGAATCCAAATTGATGATCGGAAATCAGGCCATTGGAGAAGAGGAAGGATTTAATGTCAGATGTGATGATGGATTCCATAATCTTGCTGTTGAATGGGAGAAGTCTCATTGGTCTGTAATTGCAAGGATCTGTTTTTGCACCTTTTTATGCAGGGTGGTAATGTTTGCTGATTTCCAAGCAGATGGCAAATGACCTTGAGCAAATGAGAGGGTGAATAGAACAGAGAGAGGGTGTGCAAGAGCAGCAGAGCAGGTTTTTAGGAAACGTGGGCTGATGCCGTCTAGACCAGTTGCAGAATCAGAGTCGAGGTTTGACAGCAAGCACTCCACCTTGTCAGGAGAAAAGGACACAGAGTCCAGGAACAGCTGCTTGTGACTGGGTAAGGTGGGTACAGAAGTGATGGGTTTATGACACAAGATTTAGAAGCAAACACAGAGTTTTGGAATTCAACCTTTTCACTGCAATGTCAGTTGAGCGGCCATTTGAGGTGAGGGGATGGAAGTGGAACATACACTAGAAACAGACAACCTGACACCACCAGGATTTGGAGGAGGGAGACAGGTTTGAGAGTTTGGACTTGAGATTGGAAAGATGTTGTTTCCTGGCTCTCCTCATCGTAGACACACTTGTTCCAAGCTTTGTGGAAGGAAATGAGATTGCCTTCAGTTGTATTTGCCTTCCATGAGGCGAAGGCAAGTTGTAGTTCTTCACTAATGGAAAAAGTTCCTGTGCACCATAAAGAATTACACAAAATGATTCTGACATGTTACCTAGAGATATAATCGTCAGACAAAGATGTGCCTTGACATGTTCCCCAGTTTACCCATGAATATCTGGAACTTGCATATACATACTGTTCACCGCATGCCCAAATTGCCATTCCCGTGTACTGAGTCATGTGACAGTGCTACATGTGGTACTGGGCAAATTGAAATTCAGCACGATTCATCGAACCATCCCAGCTGTGAAAAACGTTTTTTTAATTTTATTAACGTCTAAATGTCGTAACTGTGATGCCCCGGCTTTCCAAAAATGACCGTCTACGTTTTATTGACATGCTTGAGACCGGAATGCCACAAAACGTTGTGTCTCTGCATTTTGATGTTCATCAAAACACCATAGTCACTCTGGAGACATTATCAACAAACTGGCAACAACAGAGACTGTCCACGTTCTTTGGTGACATGTGAGGTCACGTACATGGGTGACCACGTGTGAGGTCACATCGGCAGGATAACCATATTCGGTTGGTGCACCCTAGTAATTGGTTCAAGAAAGCAAGTTTGACAGCTTGCAGTATCCCTGGCTTGTGATCAATCAGTGCCAGAACTGTCAGGAATTGGTTATGCGAGTATAACATCCAACCACGTCGACCACCAGTAAGTCCATTTTTGTTGCCACGTCATTGCATGCGCGCTTAGCTTAGTGTAGACAACGTCTGAGGTTCGGGAGACAAGATTGGACTACTACCCTCTTTACAGATGAGTCGAGGTTCTATTGTTGACAGTCGTGATGGCCATTGTCACGTTTATCGACAGGAAGGGGAATATTACATTGATGCATGTGTTGTGAAAAGTTTGTCGTTCGGCAGTTGGAGTGTGATGGTATGAGGAGGCCTCACTGTACATCACAGAACCCAGCTGGATGTCAATAATGGCAATTTGACAGGTATTTGGTACCATGATGAAGTTCTCTGTCTTCACGTCCACCTGTTCCTGCAGGTTCAAGGACTTTACATTACACTTCAACAGGATAATGCGTGCCCTCACATCGCACGAGTGGTCACTGACTTCATCGCACAACAGAACATTCCCACACTTCCCCGGCCATCTGTTTCTCCTGATCTTTCTGCCAAAGAACGTGTGTGGGATGAAATGGAACAGCAATTGCGCCATTTTCAAAACTTTCCTGCGACGGCCCAACTGTGGCAGGCCTTGGTACAGATCTGGAATGATATTCCTCAAGCCTTCTTCAACCATCTTGTATCCTCAATGAGGTGCCATTGCCAAGCGTTTGTCAATGCAAATTCTGGTCATACCAGATACTGAGCTGAAACTGACTTTTGACTGCACCCTTCTTCGAGCCTCTGCAGACATGTCTTACACACATGTGTTGACATTCTCATGTTAATTTCATGTTTATCAAACTATTAATATGACCAAACAATGTGATGTTTGTTTTCATGTCTCGTTTTATATCGGTGTAAATTATGCACAGGAACTTTTTGCACCAGCATATATGGAACTCAAGTGCTCTTTCTTCTGACTTCAACATAATGTTTCTCCAAACGCATCCTAAATTTATTTTTCTTTTTTTGTGTTGGCTGAAACCAGGCTAACTGCTTGCATCTTTTGTTGACAATTCTTAAACCTTTTATTTTTTTTCCTTTGACAGAATTATTTTTGCCTTACCTTCTCAGTTACACTTCAAACACAGAGCTTTGCCTTTCCATACCCGTTCAGCACTTGTTTGCTTTATCTGAGAGCCTTCGATTGTATTGATAATTTTTAACAAGAAGAATCTTTTGGAATCCTTCAAAAATTGTACTGATTTGTATATACAGTGTGGGGAATTTATTTATGATGGTTTATTATCCTTATAACTTTTTTGTTTCTAAACCAAATAAAATAAAATTTCTATACAACATAAGCACATTATTCAACTTTTAAAAATTAATTTTGATTTTTTATTTCTTAAAAATTACATCAGAAAAATGGCCTCCTTTCGAATTCGTGCATTCACGACAGCGGATCATCGTATTGTTCATTACCGCAAGTAATGTCTCTTGATCAATAGAGCGGATGGTTGCAGTGATGTTTGCCTTCAATTCATCGATCGATGTTGGATGTTCCTTAAAAGCTTTGCCCTTCAGAAATCCCCATAGGAATAAATCTGGTGGAGTTAAATCTGCCAAATCAAAGTGTGCATCTGTCATGATGACCTTGTTTGTGAAATTGGCATGCTCATTGCATGTAAAAAAAAAATGGAATTATTTTTTTTTTTTAATGCTCATTGCATTTATAGTGCTCCATCATTAAAAACTTTCAAGTATTATCTGTAAAACAAAGAAAACAATATTTAGTTATGCCAAGACTGCTTCCGGCTAGAAAGATTGCAAATGTGTCACATATAAATGCCCCACCCTGTATTTAATAGGATTGGATAATTTTATATTTCCATGTTAAAGAGTAAATCACGAATTTGTTTTTTTTTCACTCTTGCAGCTTAAGCTATCTCTAAATATGAAGTCCCAAACAATACCTCCAGACGTTAAGGTGCCAATCACAATAGAGGGTGAATCCAAGTCACGTGTTGCACTTGTTGCAGTTGACAAAGCAGCGTACGTCAACAATCCCAACAACAGAGTCACGTCTAAACAGGTAAAACTCATTTTAAAACATCCACAACCTGACCGAATTTAACATTGCTTTCCTTTCTGTTGAATTTTATGATTTCTCAGTGGTTTATTTTTTTCATATGTAATGTGATGTAACAATGCATGTGTCATAAAGTAGGTTAGTTCGTTCATTTGATAAAGAAGTGCATTTTGGTAATCAACGTCATGGTACAGCAATACATCACCACCTCTCCCTATCAGTTACTGTCTTCCAAATTATAATTTCCATTATTTTTGTGGACTTTGTTATTGAGGCTATGCAATGCATTTGGGTGTGGTCTTAAGGGTTTCTCCATCGGTGTGGGATCCCAGCTCTCAGGTTGGAAACTTCTTCTTGAAGATTATTGGCTCTGATATATGTGCTAAGATCACAATTGGAGTTTGAGAAGAATGCTAGATATTGGTGGCTTTTGGGTATGTCTGCAATTTTGTTCAGTGGTGCCATGATTGCTCCATCAGACACCTTAATTGATTTAAGATTAAAGAGGCATCAAAAGCATCAACCTTGGCTCTAAAAGCAAAGGTTAAATTTTGGTTCAAAGCCATATTTGTCAGGATAGAACACACAAAGTAATTATGGAATCTCATCTGGATCTTGCATGAGTTGTGGTTATTTCAGCACCCTGGAATTTTTTATGACAGAGAAGGCAAATGGTCCCAGGTCCAGTCTTCTGCGTGTATCAAACTCAACTTTTCTCATCATCAGTGATCTTTCTCTCCCTTCCCCCCTCTTTTTCTCCCTCCCCCTTTAGTATTCCCATCAGCGAAGCGACGGGTGGTATTTGCGAGTAAATAAATAATTAAATGTTGTGTGTTGGTGGTGAAGATGCTAAAATGTATTAAAATAAATAATGCAAAGTTGCATATTGGTAGTGGACAGGGAGATGGTAAAGTCTATAAAAATAAATAAATTTCAAGTTATGTGCAGTTGGTAGTGGAGATTAAGTGTATATCAATGAATAATCATTCCCAAAAGCATATCGTTACCCTCATAACAAAAGTGTCTAAGCTTCATCAACAAATAAAATGACTTAGGCACTTTTGTTATGAGGGTGACGATATACAATACTGTACTGTTCTCTCAGGAAATTAATTTAAATATAGTAATTGCCAAAATTCAGAAATAAAACCCTGTGGCTATTGACTTTTGGCTCTGATACCAAAACTATTTCACATACCTCATGAATAGATATCATTGCCTATACCGGTACATGTTGAATATGAAAGAAATCTGTCCAGTCATTTTAGAGTCGTGGCTCCAGAAGGACAGACAGACATCACTCAAATTATAAGGACCCAATTGATGCCCAGTTAGCAGCGAATAAATCCTCATTACTCTGCGCTCACGTGACATGTAATCTCCCCTCTTGCTTGGACATTCTGTGGAGTTATGTCTGGCACATCCTGGTTAAACCATGAGGGAGACCGGTCCCATTACATCATTTTACCTATCTTGGATCTGTGATTGTCTGTTTGCTTTTGAATGCTCGAATGTGCGACACGTACCACAACAGTTCAAAATTCCGAGAGAAAAAAACAAAAGAAAAATTTTCGTATCGAGAGGAAGCTCTGATGCTCAAAAGAAGGCAGAGAGACGGGATGATGCTGATTGGACACAAGAATAGGCAAGGGACACTGAAGTTCAGACTGGCCAGTCAAAGTTCAAGCTTCAGAGAGGAAGAACAGGCAAGAGACACTGAGGCTCACAGACAGGCCAGAAACAAAAGACGCGATGCTGCTACAAATCTAGGGTGTGCTTTTAATAATTATTATGAAGAGTTTGTCTGCAGAGCCAGTGTGGGAAGCATGACTGATGAGTGTGAATACTGTGGTGCTTTAAGGCTCCCTGCTGAAACACCTACTCGATGGTGCAGTAAAGGACAGTACATGGTGCCTAATTTAGCGCCGCTTCTTCCATTTTTGCAAGCAATGCTTGACGAGTCAGTTTCCATGTCAAACCAATTCCTAGACAACATCAGGAAATAAAATTCCTGTTTCCAAATGACGATTATGTCGTAAAATACGTTTTTGTTGTCCTAAAAGGCCCCAGTTTTTTAATAAGCTTATGTTTGTTGACTTTATCACAACACCTTGCCCCCCCCTCCCAATCCTGTGCATAGCACGGGTACCTCACTAGTGCTAGTATATGTACGGGGTGTGTCAATAAAAGGTTAACCACTTCAAAGCTTTATTAACCAAAACATTGACTCATAAAACAAAAAATGAACTTGCAAAAATATGAAAACCAAATCATGGAGAAATGAAACTCATTATGTGTTAATGCGCTTGTAGTTGAGGTGTTCAATGTGAGCACCCCCATGCACACAACATGCATTCACATGAATTGCGAAGTTTTCAATGACGGTTCTGCAAGTTTTAATGGTTACTGTCTGCACATAAGCCTCAATTGCTGCCTTCAGATCAGGTTCAGATCTGGGGTGTTCCTTGTAGATGTTAGACTTACAAGAACTCCAGCGGAAAAAATCCAACAGATTGAGGTCGGGGCTGTGTGGACACCATTCGTTTTTCATACGCAAACTGAGAACTCGTTGTCCGAATTTTTGACGCAGAAAGGCAATTGTTTCATTGGCTGTATGCGGGGTAGCACTGTCTTGCATGAACCACTGTCGCCAGAGGGTTGCAGTGCTCATCGATTGCTTCAAGTCTTCATAAAATGTGTTGACAATCGACCGGTATCATTCTTGATTGATGGTAACTGATCTTCCGTTTTTGTCTTCAAACCAATACGGCCCAAAAACACCTCTGTAGCTGACAGCTACAAAAGCAGTAACTTTCTGACCCTTAAGCGACTTCTCTTCAATCTCATCTGGGCGTTGACTTCCCCAGAAAATGTTGTTGTGTGAATTGACAGCACCATTGACTCTATGAGGGGCAGTGAATAAGTAACTTTAAAATAGCGATATAAATTCGAGAATGTAATGTGTGTAGTTATAGACGACATATGTTATATCTAAGGGTAAGAGTCATGTTTGGCCTGTTTTAGATCTGGCAACATTGAGCGTATGATGTCAGTTGAGCAGTTCCAAGATGGCGGCTCCCTTAGAAGCATGCACCAGGGAGGAGCAATGTTCTGTCATCCGTTT
>CM068956.1:91720740-91741311 GCA_035128595.1 Eptatretus atami | reverse complement strand
TTACCTATCTTGGATCTGTGATGTCTGTTTGCTTTTGAATGCTCGAATGTGCGACACGTACCACAAAAGTTCAAAATTCGAGAGAAAAAACAAAAGAAAAATTTTCGATATCGAGAGGGAAGCTCTGATGCTCAAAAGAAGGCAGAGAGACGGGATGATGCTGATTGACACAAGAATAGGCAAGGGACACTGAAGTTCATACTGGCCAGTCAAAGTTTCAAGGCTTCGAGAGGAAAGAACAGGCAAGAGACACTGCAGGCTCACAGACAAGGCCAGAAACAAAAGACGCGATGCTGCTACAAACTTAGGGGTGCTTTAATAATTATTATGAAGAGTTTGGTCTGCCAGGCCCAGTGGGGAAGCTATGACTGATGAGTGTGAATACTGTGGTGCTTTAAGCTCCCTGGCTGAAACACCTACTCGATGGTGCAGAAAGGACAGACATGGTGCCTAATTTAGCGCCGCTTCTTCCCATTTTTCAAGCAATGCTGACGTGTGTCAGTTTCATGTCCAAACCAATTCCTAGACAACATCAGAAATAAATTCCTGTTTCCAAATGACGATTATGCGTAAAATACTGTTTTTGTTGTCCCTAAAAGGCCCCAGTTTTTTAATAAGCTTATGTTTGTTTGACTTTATCACAACACCTCTGCCCCCCCCTTCCCAATTTCCTTGCATAGCACGGGTACCTGTTCAACTAGTGCTAGTTATGTACGGGTCTGTGTGTCAATAAAAAGGTTAACCACTTCAAAGCTTTATTAACAAACATTGACTCATAAAACAAAAAATGAACTTGCAAAAATATGAAACCAAATCATGGAGAAATGAAACTCATTATGTGTTTAATCGCTTGTAGTTGAGTTTTCAATGGAGCACCCCCATGCACACAAACATGCATTCACATGAATTGCGATAGTTTTCAATGACGGTTCTGCAAGTTTTAATGGTTACTGTCTGCACATAAGCCTCAATTGCTGCCTTCAGATCAGGTTCAGATCTGGGTTGTTCCTTGTAGATGTTAGACTTACAAAGAACTCCAGCGGAAAAATCCAAACAGATTTGAGGTCGTGGCTGTTGTGGACACCATTCGTTTTTCATACGCAAACTGAGAACCGTTGTCATTTTTGACGCAGAAAGGCAATGTTCATTGGCTGTATGCGGTAGGCACTGTCTTGCATGAACCACTGTCGCCAGACGGTTGCACAGTTGCTCATCGATGCTTCAAGTCTTCATTTAAAGTGTTGACAATCGACCGGTATCATTCTTGATGATGGTAACTGATCTTCCGTTTTGTCTTCAACAATACGGCCAAAAAAACACCTCTGTAGTGACAGCTACAAAAGCAGTAACATTTCTGACCTTAAGCACCTTCTCTTCAATCTCATCTGGGCGTTGGACTTCCCCAGAAAAATGTTGTTGTGTGAATTGACAGCACCAGTTGACTCTATGAGCGGGCAGTGAATATAGTAACTTTAAAATAGCGATATAAATTCGAGAATGAATGTGTGTAGTATAGACGACATATGTTATGAATCTAAGAGTAAGAGTCATGTTTGCCTGGTTTAGAATCTGGCCAAACAATTGAGCGTTATGTCAGTTGAGGCTAGTTCCAAGATGGCGGCTCCCTTAGAAGCATGCACCAGGGAGGTGCATGTTCTTCATCCGTTTCTTGGGAAGTGAGGGTGTGAATCCAGTTGAAATTCCATCACAGAATAAAAATGCAATTATGTGAGCCGATGTTATTCGTTGCAGCAGGTGTACGCCCTAGACAGAAAGTTTAAAGTGGAGTTCTTTCAGTTCGGGTGGAGTGTCTTATGTACCCACCTTGCAGACACTTTGCCGAACCCCAGCATGTTGTGAATATATGGGTGCTGAACCATTGGCAATGCTCAATTCGGAGACCACTTCATCCAGCATAATTGTGACGGTTTTTCCCTAGCACACGCTCAACTCTGCTAACCATTTTAGGTGTGTTGGCTGTGTGAAGCCGGCCGAGCAAGCAGCGTCTGCCACACTGGACACTCCCCAATTCTTCCAGGAATCAAACCCTCTCACATAATTCAACAGCCTCTTCATCCAACTGACTCCCAACTTCTCTCACAGCAACTAGCATCTCTGTATCACCTATCATGCCTAGCACTCTACCCTTCTTCATCCACTTTAATACTTCACCTCATCCTGTGATCTCCACTAATTTCTACTTTCGCTCTCTACCATAACAAGAAGCTCCATGCTCATCGTTGCTCCCTCCCAGTTTCAACATCTTCTTGAAATATCTTTCCATACCTTCAGTACTGCCCGCCACTCTATCACCAGCCTCCACAACCATCCTTAAATGTGTGTGTGTGTCACTGTGTCAGTGTGTTTTCCTCCATAACTGCAAATCCATAAAACCTATCAACCTGAAACTTTTCATGCATACGAAGAAGAAACTCCAAGGAGTGCAAGATGTGAAAATTTGGGGTTTGGGTTAATTAAAACCCCTTTTGAAGATAATAATGGCCTTATTTAATTACATCCTTCATCAGGCGATCCTCCCACCTCACTTCTGGATCTTAAGGCATTTCCTGGGTAACCTCACTGGGTCTGAAGAACCACCATGTTTTTTGCCTGCTCAACCATGCTTGACTGGAACAGGCCGCAACGATTCCTTCACGATAAAGTTTTTTTTTTCACTTTCCGCAGTTCCATATTTATCGAAAAATGCTCTGTGCATCACAGCTACGAATCTCTGTATACATTGCTTTTTGGCAGTACGATAGTTTTAAATTTGGAGCTTGTTGCGATTTCCATGCATTACTGATACAATTTTCCACGATCTACTCTACGGACTAAACTGCAAGTTTACATACATCGAAATATTATTTCGGTTTTGAGGATCAGATATCGTCCAGAACTAAATAAATGCTCGGAAATATGTTGCTGAAATCTGGAAAATTAAGAAATCAACGAGTCTTCAACTAAGCCGATTATAACCTATTTACTTAAGCAAGCAAGGCCATGTTCCCTCCTTTTCCATAGATACAGAAGAAAATGTGAAAATTTCCAAAGCTATTAAAACTTGTCTTTTTTCTCCTGTTGCGAGAATATATTGAGTGAACAAAAAATTTAGGAACGTGCCAAAATTAACGAGTTCATTGGCTATTAGTCAGGTTCCTTGTGTCCATAATTTGACGTTCATTGGAATTTTTGGAGATAGCTAACCCCAACATTTTTGGAAAGCTTAAACAATACCAAAACAGAAAATCCATGTTTCACATTTTTTTTCATGCATTATAATGTGGTCAAATAGGTCGTTTTGGGGTAAAACCCCTTTTTTGTAATTCAGTTCTGAAATTCAAAAATTAATCGCAAGCAAGCAAACTGATGATGCATAATGTTACTGGAGGACAGTTCTTAATATAGAATACATATATCTGTATTTTGAGCAATGTGCCCATGAAACGGCTATCATTTTGTCCAATTACCGTTTATTTTAAGTGTATTGCTTTCAATCTTGAAACAAGTAAACGCTATTGAATAGGTGATCAGTGAATGTACTTAATTGTCAAATATGAGTTTTAGCCAATTGCATCATGTCTCTATGTCACTCATCATTGCCATCGTCATCATCCACTATCCTTGCGTCATGCCGTTCAATGTTTGATTCCTCGCATTGTTCTCACACGACAGTGCTGCACATGCCAAGAATCAGGCATGTTAAGTTCTTGCCCTGCAGGAACATCTCTTGTATGAACATTCTGTCTTGCACTGGTACCTTTATCATCTCGATAATTGCCTTGGTGCAGGAGAATGTCTGTTGTTGTCGGTTTGAGTTGCACCCTATGTCCTGTGGAAGCCATTCTTTAATGGATCAGAATGTTTTGCTTGAGGATTGCTGCTTGACCAAACGTATGCCTGGATATTAACCGCATGATATGCTGCCTCAGAGCACCGACAGTTGGTGGTAAACTTTCATTCTCAGCCATGTTCTACAGAAGAGATGCCAACAAAGCAGGGATGCTGGAAATAAACACCACTTGGACAAAAACCTGAACAGACAAATTTTGCTAAAAGTTGTGTATAGGTCTCTGATAGTTCAGCATCCTACAGAGCCATAGCCAAAGCATATACCATGTCGTCATTCGTCTTCAACAGTAGCACTGCAAACCACTTTGCCTTACCCATGCCTCCGAGCGAACCCGCCCAGTATTATCGGCACCTGTGAATGCGTGGAAGGCTGGCAATGCCTGGGCTTCTCTCCTCACCTAGGGCCTTCCAGATTGGCTCGATTTTGGACAATGCTATGATGCCATTGAGATAGATGTGTGTCTTGGCAGTGATGTAGTTTGCTATGGCAAAGAACCAGAACATCCGTTCAGGTGAGAATATCGTCAGCTCAATATCTCCCCGTTGTTGCTGTGATGCAGCTATTGCTTGCTGGATCATCAACGTATCAGCCTCCTCAATGTGTTATTCGCCTCAATTGGAGAACCCCTCTTGCCTTCGACGTCCCGCCCCAGGATGTTTGAAACGACTACCACCTTTGTTGAATTCGTGGTTGTATTCTAGAGTTTTCTCTGCCAAGTACTCCGTCAGATCAGCCTTGGTTTGATCATGGGACAAGAAATCGGACTCATCGTGATGTGTTTGCATACTGGTATCATCCTTGAAACTGATTTGGACTGGGCCCTTTCTTGACGCGTTTGTTCTCTGGTTGTCTCTTGAAGGGATCTTGCTTGTATGTATCAAAAAACGAATTACATGGTCGAGCCTCTTTGTTCAGACTCATCACCCTATCATTGAAACATTCACTGAGTCCATTCACGGTCACGACCATTACTGGTTTCTTGGTCATTTTCTGCGACAACTACCATTCCATCCACGACTGCTGACCCTTGTGCTAGTACTGCATCAATTACAGCATTCAGCGGGTGCTGGGTTCCATGTCGCTTGTGCATCAGCTCATCCTTCTGGTTAAAGACTGGTTCCTTGTTTGGCAAACTTCTCCAAGTTGTGGATTTAGCTTCGACTTGTCGGTTGCATGACAATAAGCTACCGTTTGTTGCCAAACAGGGCCCTCGGCTGTCACAGTTGAATTCAAAGTTGCCAATTGTATTCCTTCTGCGCGACGTCCTGCTGGATCTGGAGAGTACATCAGCTACCATACAAATCCTTGGTTTCTTTAGATCTACTGTCTTGTCCTATCTGATTGCTGTGTTGTATTGCCAGACATGGTACAATGTACATCTGTTCTTGTCCTTTTCACTGGCGCCATAGGCTGACATCACCATTTGATCCGCTTTTAGCAACCAAAAATCTTCCTAGCAATTCTGTTCCCTTTCATCAATGTTCATATCCGTGGTACCAAATTCCTTCTGGCACATAAGCGTGGGTGACCACATTGAAGAGCTGGTTACCTCAACTTCAAATGGAATTCCATTGAACTAAAAAAGTTTTATGGGGGGGCCACCTTGATTCGGTCAATTGCATTGTCGTTCACGCTTGACACACTTGGAGGACAGGCCATGGTGCTCAGTGATCTCACTTTCCTTCAGACCAAACTGCTCCCTTAAACTCACCAAGACCGGCGTGACAGTTCAGTGCAGCAAGAAGATGTGTCTGGATTTGCATTATTTGATATTGCCAATCAGACCAGAGTGAACTCAGCAAACCGGTCAGATGTTCACAGCGTGGTCTGCTCCGATCGATACAAATGGTGATAGTTCTTGGTGACTAAATATTGCCGGCTTCGAGCTCCCTCCAGGTCCTTCTGGATGCTGGTCTTAAGGCCATACATGTCAGATATGTACCTTGGCCAGAGCCGCTCTGTACTTGATTCTGTCCATGGCAAAAAAATATCTTGCTGAGTTCTTCATCCGGCTTGATGAAGGTTTAAGTTGCATTTCCGAGATGCTGCAACAAAATGCAGAATTGTCTCTACTCTGTGGAGATAGTTCATCATGGCTTGACATGGCATTCTTGAGAATAAACGAAGCGAAACTGAAAATGACGTCATAGTGCTGCACGTGCTTGGACGCCGCGCCGCGCCACATCACGACGTCAGCCACGCCCAGCAACCGTAACCTGAGGCGATGGCATGGCTTGCACGTGGCGTCACCTATGTTCCCTACAAGATCACACTACAATACATCAAACTACAAAACTTAAAATCAAAACGTTTTACTACTGAAGGCTGCCGAAACCTTCTGATATTGAACAACAGACATACCAATGTTCATGCACAGATGGTCGTTTCCTGGCAACCAACTGTTCCAATACTTGAAAATCATAATACTTATGTGTAAGTTAGTTATGGTCACTATAATTTAAAACAATTATTTAGGCCCATCCGATGCGAAAAATATAATTAAAAAAATATATATTAAAAATGGCAATTCCACTTCAAAAATGCTGTTTCCTATGGCAAAACGACAGTCAAAATGCACATTTTTATCTATCTTATAAATCCATTGTTAGCCATTTAACAGTAATCCATCATCAGTTGGTTATTTTGTAAATTTCAGATTTTTTTAAAATTGGAAATTCAAAAAAGCGTTTTTCACTCCAAAACGACCTTTCCAAAGTTGAACAAATGCTGAAACATCATTTTTTTATTTAAATAGATTTTAAACTTCTCAAAATCTATGGTTTGCTACTCTCCAAAAATTCCAACGAAATTACACAAGGGAAACCTGACTAATATATTGATTTAATGCATTCACTGCCTCGATCTCATGCCCTGTCCCACAGAGTGACTGCCTCTCATAGCATCTGCCAGATCTGTGTCTATTTTCAGAGATTTGTGAGGTGCTCACGGGAATCAAAGGAAATCTTGTCAAAAAAAAAAAAGACGTTTAAAAAAAAAAAGCTATACGTTTATATATATTATATACATACATACATCATACATAACATACATACTCTTAGCCGTTTCCTGCTCACATACAAATAGACAAACAGGGGTGAATGCATAGCCTCCATTCACCTTTAGTGGCGGAGTAATAAATAACATTGAGGGGCTGTAAAACTGACAAAAACGAAGGCCACAAACCTGGTCGTGTTCGTAATATGCGGCTCTTGCTTGTTTGAAAGCCTTCAAGTAGCCACTTGCAATGGAACAGAAGTGATCGGCATAGCCTTAGCAACATGGCGGTCTCCAATGTAACAATGCCGTTGTTGGTTCTCGAGCAAAATGCCTGTTGGGGTCATGTTTTTCAGTTTTACCTAACCCTCATGTGACAATTCACAAAAACAAATTTTCTTGTGTTAGCAGCACCTACATAGAAAAGAGGAAAAGTTATGTTGTTAGCATGTTAGGCAGATTTAGCATCTTCCTCTTGGAAGAGGAAAGAAAGAAAAAATGGGAGTCAGAAGGTAGGAGTGTCCCTGTCAACCTTATCCATGAACCTGCCATTTGCATTTTTGATGGGTATGGGGTGGTGGCTGGAGGGGTTTTGCATGTTTTAG
The DNA here is from genome assembly GCA_035128595.1 of Eptatretus atami. Taxonomy (NCBI): domain Eukaryota; kingdom Metazoa; phylum Chordata; class Myxini; order Myxiniformes; family Myxinidae; genus Eptatretus; species Eptatretus atami. Next base: position 91,733,862 of record CM068956.1, on the reverse strand, counting down.
ATTTTTAAAGAATGAGGATGAAAAGTGCGAGTAACAATAAAGTAGAAAATGCACGTTTCAATAATATTAGCAGCAGACCTATGCATAAAAGGGATAGCTATATGCTTGATCTTAAAACATTTCATGGTTTTGAATCCAACTTTGTGGCAATTTTTGCTGACATTAGGAAGCACCCTCTGTTAATCGCATTATGCTGCTTGCAACTGGCTTGCAGTGACTTGCAAAGCAGTGAATAGCAGAAGGACTGGCTAGTAAACATTAGCAAGCCGCTTGCTGCATGGAACATGCCCTTGGACATGTGAAATACGAGTCCATTTCCACTTAATGTGGAATATGGCACCTCTTAGGATGTTCTAATATATGGAAAGGGAAATATTTTCTGCCGAAATTCATGCAATCAATTTTCTAGCTTTGCTATAGTGTTTTCCTTCCAACCCTTTCGGCAATCATTTCTAATCTCCTTTCATTAATGTAGAATTATAATCTGATGCATTTTTCCAAGAATTAATTGTTTATATTTCACCAGAGTGCATATTCAGGCAACAAATGACATCTTCATCATTTACTTCTGCAGTTTCTAATGTGCCAATTAAAAAGGTTCCTTTGTTCTAATGGTTTGTGTTCTTTTTTTACATATATAATGCAACTATGCTTGTGGAATAACAAAAATACCATTTGTGTAGGTGTTTGCTGCTTTGGAGACATTTGAGAACTTGTACCTCCTGGAGGAGGAAAAGATTGCTATGGGAGTCTTTCCATGACTCTTGGCCTCATCTTTGCAGCAACCAACGGCGACAGGAGCCACAGATAAAGGTTGAACCTGCTTATAACTCACTCCAACATCAGCATGCTAAAATAGCACTGCAACTGAGGAACTTTTTCAATGTACATAAACCTCTAATGAGGCCAGCTTTTTAAGAATTCTGCACTCACTGAGGGATAGGCAGGATTGACTAAAGTATGCATAACTCAGACTGAGATATCTAGCTGAGGTTCTAAATGTTGACCCAGCCTACAATATTTGTCATCCTAAATGTTTCTCATGCAGGCCGACACATTCATGTGTGTGCTATTTCTTGGGGACGCATTAAACTGGGTGTTAACATCTGCAGCATTAGTGGGTGGATGTTAAAGATAGTCTCATAGTGTCCTTCACAAAGCTATTTTTGATGTTGAATGGGACAGTAGATGTCTTTGCTTGGCCTGACACAGCAGCTGGAGTTGTGGTAGAGGCACGAAAGAATGTTAATATACCCCTTGGGATGCCATCGTTGTTGAATGATGTTCCCGAGAGACTGTCAGTGGATGTTGAAAAAGCTTTCCTGAAATCAACAAGTTGATGACAAGGGGTATATCTGGTACTCTAAACTATGATCGAAATGTTCCTCAGCGTTAAATCTACTCACTTACATGACCTGGTGCTCCTCTGAAGTCAGCCTGCTCTCTGGAAGGGAACTGTCAATTTCCACCTTTAATCGTTAAGGAGTGCTGGGCAAAAGCCTTCCCAGGTACTGACAACAATGTGATTCCTCTCCAATTGTGCAGTCGCTGAGATTACCTTTCGCGCAGTTTGATGTTGACTCCCTTTCTTCAGTCATCTGTGACATCTCAGCTGTCCCGATCTTGTGAAAGGTTAGTGAGCTTTGCGCAGTGACATTACCATGCTTCAGCAGTTCTGCCGGAATCTCATCAAGTTCAGGGGCCTTGGTCTTCAGATTCTTGACTGCTTTTTGACCTGAATGCTATTTTCACCCATTTTGACTCCCAGTGGAAGAGGGATCTCTTGAATATGATGTGTAGCTAGGGATCGGGTTGGTTGAGGACCTCACTGAAGTGTTCCCTCCACCTTTCGTCTTGCTCTTCATTTGTTAGTCTAATATTCTTCCATTTTGTCCTTGATTGTACTGAGATGTTTACTGTCTCGTACCACTCAGTTTCTCACACTATTCTGTACAATGTGCTGGTATCATTCCGATTGGCTCCCTCTTGTGCCTTTCTCCTCTATCCAGCTCATCTTGTCTCCTGCAACTCATTTTATGACTTTGTCCAGTTGTCTGTATTCTTCAGCTGCTTGCTGTTCTCCGGTTTGTTACCCTTTCCTGGTCCTCTCCTGTTTTTGACTCCCATCCTTTCATCAATCAGCTTCCATGTTGGGTCACTGATTGAATGATATTTTATGTGGGCTTCCCTCCTCCAACTCTCAATGGTGATACATGCTGCCTCTGTTCGCATCCCTGAAGATCATCCACTGCTCTTGAAGTCACCTGCACCATTGCAGGGCTTCAAACCAGTTGGAAAGGGCTAGCAGGAAACTTTGTGCTGTTGCCCTTATCCTTCAGTTTTCTTCAAGGCATACTGACATTGTGAGTTAGTCGTTGTCTTCGTCAATTTCAGGTGGATGTTAGCAATCACAGGTTGTGGTCAGATGCTATAACAGCACCTCTTGTATACTTGGACATTCTTGTAAGGATGTACACCTTCCGTTGCTGATGCACACAGTCAATTTAATTTAAGGTATTGCCATCTGTGACCTCCATGTCTTCTTGTAAATGTCCTTGTGTTTGAAGAATTTGTTGCTGATGGTGAGACTACACCAAGGCCAATAATCTTTTCAAAATTTTGCTGAGGGTTTGGCTGACCCATGTGGCCCGATGGTGGTGTGCAGACCTCGATGATTGCCACTGAGTTGTGTATTCATATTACCTATGAGCAGTTTTATGTCATAGCTGGGTATCTCATCCAATGTGTCCTGCAGTTGTTCATAGAATTGGTCTTTCTCTTCCTCCATTGCTGTCTTAGTGTGCGTATAGACTTGCCACGATGGTGACCATTGCATGCCCGTGTGTGAAATCTTTGTAGTTGTTGACTGGCTTCCACTCAACTAGTTCTTCCCCTCAAACGAGTGCTCACGTACTTGCTGAGCAAATTCCCACTCCTTAGCTGTGATGATCTTCATTCCCAGAGAACAAACAACTTTTGCATCTTCACTGCTGATACGTCCTTGGGCCTGTTCACCTCAATCTCACTGATGCCACTATTTTATTTGTGACATACCCCAAAATTTTGCAATCTGTCAGATAATTCCTGAGTAATGGAGAAATATCTACTGACCTACAAATGTATGACATAATAATATTTTAAAAATTGTATATTTCAAAAAACCCTCTTTTTAAATTGCATTTCAATGTGTTTCATCTTCCTCCCATCGTGTGCCAACTTTTTTTTATTTTTACGATCAATTTTTGTTTACTCTCGGGGTGGGGGGGGGGGGGAGGCTAACAGCCTAAAACTCTGTTTGGAGCAGGCTTGGTAATTTTGGCAAAAGATTTGCGGTTCTGGATCGGCTTAGCAGCTCGGATAAGTTTGCATTGCATTCAGACATATGTAATCGATCACATGGGGGATATATGCCTCAATTCAAGCTGTTGATTTGTACAGTTGGCCACAGCACTCCTCACATTGCAATACTGTAGCAACCAATGTCCTAAGAGGACATCATGACCATCCAGTCACAAAATTATTGACTTTTTTTTTGTATATCTTGTTGAGGCTCGTATCAGAAGCGAACATACAACGCAACAGCAAGGGGGGCATGAGACAAGAGGGGCGGAGTGGGAAGGATAAAACACTGGGGAACAGAGACATTAGGAGATCTGTGGAAGGGAGGGATGTGGTGGGGAACATGGGGAATACAAGATGGAATTACAGGGACTTTCAGAAGGAAAAGCAAGGAATTTGAAGGAGGTGGGCTTGGGTGATTAAAGGGGGTAGAAAAGATCAAGGATTTGAATGGGGAAATAATAGGTGATGGTGAACAGCTGTTTTGAAGGGCTGGAGGAGAATGGGATTGAATAGAGTGAGGGAGTTTATTCCAAAGGCAGGAAAAACGAGGAATGAAAGAGTGAAGGTGAGCAGTGATTTGTGATTTTCCTGGTAGTTTTACCAGAAGCGGGGTTGTTGGCGGACCCTTGAGCGCCCTGTGGAAATGTGGGGACAAATTGCAGAGAGAGCAGGGGGGGGGGGGTGAGGCTGGAGAGAGGAACGGTAGAAGATAGAAAGACTACCGACCTGCGGTGAGAGAAGTGAGAGGCCCAAAGACTCAGCCTCATTGCGGGAGATGCCAATGATCCGAAATGCCTTGGTTTCCACAGCGTGAAGCCGAGGAAAGGTTGAGAGGCAGTGAGCACCAGCCCAGAGCGGAGAGCAAGTACTTCTATCAGGCTGCGGACGAAAGCTTTGTAAGTGATCAGGAGCTCAGGTGGGCCGAGGAAGGACTTTGGCACGATGGAGGATTCCCAGTCGGCGCTGGCTTTAGGCCAGATTTGAAATGTGGCTTTTCCCAGAAAAGGTCATGGCAGATAGTGAAACCTCAGAAGAAGCTTGAAAGAGAAACATCTTCCAGAGGATTGTTGAGAAAGTGGATGGGGGTGAGGGTTTCTAAACGGTCCTTTCGGACAGATATCGTGAGAGTGTGAGATTGTCCAGAATTGAAAGAATGTTCCACGTGTTGGACCAGTTTGTGATTTTACCAGATCTGCAGTGAGTGAAGAAGCTGCTGCATGCCGGTCTGAGGGATGACAGATGGTATGTCAGAGGTGGAGTCATCAGCAAAGAGATAAAGAGGATTTTCCAGAGAGTCGGAGAGATCATTGATGAAAACCAGAAAAAGAAGAGGGCCAGAACGCTACCTCGAGGAAACTCCAGCCTGGACAGGAAGAGGGGATGAAAGAACTCCATTTAGGGCCACACGTTGACTGCGACAGGAGAGGAAGTCTGCGAGACATGAGTGGAGATGGCCTTGGATACCATAGGAGAGAGTTTGGTGAGCAGGGCAGGGTGCCAGACCATATCAAAAGCACGTGATATGTCCAGAGATATGCTCTAATTTCATGTCTGGCATTGAGGACCTCCATCCATTGTTGGGAGAGCAAGGCAGCATATCCAGGGTAGAGTGACCTGGTCTGAAACCAAATGAATGATCGTAAATAAAGCCATTGGAGAAGAGAAAGGATTTAATGTCTGAAGCGATGATGGATTCAATAACCTGCTGATGATTGGGAGAAGGCTGATTGGTCTGCTGTTGCAGGGATCTGTTTTGCACCTTTTTTTATGCAGGCAGTAATGTTGCTGATTTCCAGCAGATGGCAGATGACCTTGAGGAAATTGAGAGGGTGATTATGAGAAGAGAGAGAGGAGAGAGAGGAGAGAGAGAGAGGAGGAGAGAGAGAGAGAGAGAGAGACGAGAGAGAGAGAGAGAGAGAGCAAGGAGAGAGAGAGAAGAGAGAGAGAGAGAGAGAGAGAGAGAGAGAGAGAGAGCAGCAGAGCAGGTTTTTCGAACACATGGGCTTATGCCCTCTGGGCCGGTTGCAGAACCTGAGTCGAGGTTTGGCAGCAAGCGCTCCACCTTGTCAGGAGAAAAGGACAAATAGTCCAGGAACAGTTGGGTGCGACTGGATGAGGTGGGTTCAGAAAGTGACGGGTTTGGGACAAAAGATTTATAAGCATCACTGAGTTAAGGCATTCAGCCTTTTCACGTGCAGTGTCAGCTGTGTGGCCATTTGAGGTGAGGGAGGGGATTGGGGAGGAACATACACCTGGAACAGACTTGACGCGACGCCACCAGGATTTGGAGGAGGGAAACCGGTTTGAGAGTTCTGACTTGAGATGAGACAGTTGTTGTTTTCTGGCTCTCCTGAGGGTAGACCCACACTTGTTCCGAGCTTTGTGGAAGGAACTGAGATTGCCTTCAGTTGGGTTTGCCTTCAATGAGGTAAAGGCAAATTGTTTCAGGACAACTGCCTCACCACAAGCTTCAATGTACCATGTGCAGGTGGAAGGGTAGGACAACTGAACATGAGATGGGATAAATGTGTCCCTGAGAACGAGCAAGTTTCTTTTAAATAATTCCCAGGCCGAGTTGATGTTCGAGAAAGGAGAGATGGGAGACCAGTCTAGAAGTTTGTTCGCTGCTTGAAGTCCCTGCCAGTTGGCCTGGGTGAAATGCCAGACTCGTCGGCGCTGAGATGGTTCTCCAATAACAGCTAGAGAGATGTCTACTTTGACAAGTATGTGGTCAGATGAACTGATTGGATCAAAGGAAGAGCAGCAGATATTTTCAGGGAAATTTGTCAAAATCAGATCCAGAAGAGATGGAGTACCGTTGATTGAGATGCGGGTCTGGAAGTTGACAGATTGTGTCAGTCCCAATGAGTGGCAGAAATCTTTTGCTGACGTGCTATGGCAGGTGAGGGAGGTACCCACACACAGCCAACTGGCATGATGACAATTTGTCACCACATATGAGGAAGAGAGAGTTGGGATGAGAGGATAGAAATTGGTCTATGTTTTCAGAGAGCGAGATGTAAATGGAGTCGTCACTGTTTGGTGGATGGAGCAACATGCATATAAACATGAGGCGGGAGTGAAGGGGAAGCCATAGCCAGAGGTATTCCTGGAGGTGTGGGGGAGTGAGGGCAGTGCATAGAGAGTGAAGAATAGAGTCGTTGATGAAGAGAGCAATTCCGCCGCCAGGGTGAGGCTCAGGTATGTCATTCCAGAGGAGGGAGTAACCAAGGAGAGATACTTGGGAGTCATAGATGTCTTGAAGGAGGAAAGTTTCTGTTAAGCAGATTATGTCTGGTTTGTCAGTGGCAACCTGTAGCAAAGATGTAGGTTTGAGCGAAGGCCCAGGATGTTAAGGTCCACACTGTTAATGAAGAGGGAGGGGAGGAGGCTTTGGGTGCAGTGGGGGAGGGGAAGAGTGAGGGAGGGGGGGGGGGGAGAGTTTGTGGGGGACTGCAGAAGCGATCTGGGAGAGGAACCTGATGGGAGGAGAGATGCTCGGTGGTGGTGGGTTGCGTGCAGTTGGGAGTAATGAAAGAGTTCTGACTTGAGATGAGACAGTTATTGTTTAGGTTAGAATGGAGCCCACAGAGGGCAGTTGAAGATTGGAGGAGGTGGAGTGATGATATGGAGAGAGAGGAGGGAGAAGGAGGCAGCTTATGGATGTGAGGGGGCAACTTTGAGAAGGGGGATGAGGGGCAAGTTGGATGGAGAAGGGTGAGAGGGGAGAGTGTGGGAGAAGGGTGAGAGGGACTTTTTGAGAAAGGTGAGGGGGAAAAGTGTGAAGGTTGCTTTGAGAGGCAGAGGTGAGAGGGAGGGCGATGGAGAGCAGGCATGGCCAAGGTGCAGGGAGGCAATGGGTGAGGTGGGGAGAGGGGAAGAATCAGACTTGGTGGTGATATGATGAAGAAGGGAGTGGGCAGGGGAGGTACAAGTTTTGAGGGGTTAGAAAGAGGGGAGGTGAGCTGAGGGAAGGAGAGCTGTTTGTGTGGTGATGGGGAGTGTACTGATTGAGAGAGAGATATCTGTTAGGTTAGAATGGAGCTCACAGATGTTAGAATACCACACACTTTGGGGCAACAGAGGAGGAGCTGATACTGAAGCAGAAGACAGTGAAGAGGTGCCAAGAGTGGAGGTAGGATGATGAGCAAGATGGGAGGGGTTATGAGAGGGTATAACAGGTGAGGGGTTAGGAAGAGGTATATTTAAGTAGGTGGGTTGAATTGGCACTGAAGTTGGAAAAAAAGAATGGTTGATGGAACACGAACATGCATTGCAAACTGGGAGTTTTAAAATTTTTAAGTCAGAGATGCGATTAAAGACATTACATGAGGGATGCAATAAAGGAGAATTAAGATAATTGAGAAAAGAAACGTTGTAACAGTGGACTCTTTCAACGTGGGATGAAGGATAGGTCGAATTGAAAAGTCTTTTAAAGAAGAAAAAGAGAAGTGAATTATGATACAATACCGAGAATCACAAGTGTGAAAGAGGAAGTTGAAACATTTTTTGTTTGTTTTTTTGTTGAAACTGTTTTGTTTGTTTTTTTGTTTTTGTTTTTTGTTTTGATAAAGATTACGTAACATTGGGGAAAGGAAAGGTTGAAGAAAAATCCTGGAAGGTGTTTGGTGAATTTAGACCGGCAAGGAAACTGGTAGGATGATGAAAGTTACAGGAAGAAGAAGAGGCGTTAGAGAAACATGTGGTTTTGGGAGGTGTAAGTTGAGAAGTTAAAAGAATAAACAGTCTTCATTCTAATGTCACTAATCTCTCCATCCAGGTGGATCCATCATATCATTTCCTCAGGAACACGTGTCGTTGAGCATAAATTAATCTTCCACCATGATAATGTCCAAAGTAAGCAGACTCTTTGGTGAAAAGATCAATTCAGGAGCTCCAGGCATCATATGTTTAAAAGAAACATTCCTCTTGCAGGATGTCTCTGATTTCTTTGAGTCTACCCAATGATGATGAGTCCTCTTTTTCCATAAACATAGATCAACTCATAATCATACATCCCAACTCTGTTCCTCAACTGTGGTGACTGAAATTGCCACATCAGCTCATGGGGTGTAAGCTCGACATCAACCAGCCATGGAGTTGCAGCTAAAGCATTGTACTACTATTTTGGTCTAACCCAATCTGTAAATTTTTCAGGTTTCTCCAACTGGTAGGTACATCCTCCCTTTTGTACCTGGTCACATCTAATTTTGTATCCAACCTCTCCTGTTCCTACTCTGCCTCTCTTGGCTCCTCTAACCACTTTCCTGTCAAAGTCCATAATCTTACTGGCTATTGTTCGAGAGCAACTTCAATACTGCACAACATGTTTATTCACGCACGCCAACTAGCAATGATGACAATCTGCTCTCTCAGAAAAGGATTGGGTTACCAACTCCACAGCACCTGATATTGATTTTGCCTGGAAATACTTTACAAAAATCTACTCTGCATATTTGTCCCATCCTGTTTGCAGATGTCCTATTTATCCTCTTGGCCCTGGTACACTGAATCTTTTGGTGAGGTGGATGCAGTCAAGCAGCTTGCTTTCTCAATATGAAAAGCTAACCCAAATGCAGATAACTTCAGCTCACTCTATAAGGTTTGCAAAAAGTATGTGTCCATCTTTAAGCAAAGCAAGAAACATCATCTTGGTATTCTTAGGCCGAACTCTCCAAGCAGTTTCCCTCAAGATGCTGGTGGTGCCTTCTTAAGACCATTTCTCGTGTATCCTCTCCTTCATTCCATTGCTCATTGCAAATGGTCTTACTTCAGCCTCCATTTAAGACAAGGCACAATGTTTCATCTCAATGTTTGCTTCCAAATCTCAGAAACCAAAACCATGCTACTCTGTCCCAACCTTTACTCCATTGTGTTCACAGCCTTCTCATGACTGAATATGTTACACATGAGAATGGTAGGGAATGTTCTACACTAACTCCCATCAGTGCAGTGCGAGATTGCAAAAGTATCCAGGTGCTCAGATGCTGCACTGCTACTCCTGCTTCTCCTTTGTCTGCTGTCTACAACTTATCCTCCTTTTGCTGTCCACAGTCTGTTTGATTCCCTGAGAAAAATCACTCCCATTCACAAGAAGAGTGCAAAAACAGATCCCATCACCAAGGAACACAAAGATAGCAGTGACGTGACAACTCGATCCGCATCGCTATCTCAGACAAATGGACAAACGTTTCACCACTCATCACAACTCTCTCTTCCTCATATGTAGTGATTTCAATTGTTACCATGCAACTTGCCTGGGTGTTGATACCTCTCTTACCAACCATGGCACTTCAACAAATGACTTCTCTGACTCCATGGGACTGACTCAATGTGTAAACTTTCCAACTGGGATTTCTCCCAATGGCAAATCCTCCATTCTGGAGTTGGTGATGACTTTCTTTCATGCAAACGTCTCCTGCTCTCCCTCTGCTATAATTGGCTCATCTGATCATGTACTTGTGAAAGTAAACATCTCTTTGGCTATTCTAGAGAGCTGACTCGATGCCTGCGATTCTGGTATTTCACACAAGCAGATTGGCAGGGACTGCAAGCAGCCATCTCTCTTCAGACCTGGTCTCCCATATGTACTGCCCCTGATATTAAATCGGTGTGGGAATTCTTCCACAGAAATCTGCTCTTTCTCTTGCTCAGATTAATCTAATCTCATCTTCAATTAACCTACCCTTCTTGCCACCCATGGTGCACTGAATCCTGTGGTGAGGCAGTTGCTCTGAAACAACTTGGCATCCTTTTCCTTAAAGGCAAATCTGGCGGAAGGAAATCTCAGTGCATTCCAAAAAGTCTGCAACAAGTGTGTGTCCACTCTCAGGAGAGTCAGAAAACAATATCTGTCCAACCTCAACAATGAACTTACAAACTTATCTCCCTCCTCTTAAACCTGATGGTACCTGGTTAAATCTGTCTCTGGTGTTTTCACCCCTTCCATCCCTGCCCTCTCTTCAAACTGCACCACAGCTGACTCTGCTCGTGAGAAGGCTGAATGCCTCAATTCTGTGTTTGTTTCCAAATATTGTGTCCCGGAACCCTCACTCTCTGTATCCACTACACCCAGTCACAGCCAACTACTCCAGGACTCTGTCCTTTGCACCTGAGAAAGGAGAGAAGTTTTTGGCAACCCTCGACTCTGAACCTGCAACTGGACCGGACGGCATCACCTCACGTGTCCTAAAAAGCTGCTCTGCTATCCTCGCACATTCTCTGTCTGCCCTTTTCACCCTGTTATATGGGCGAGGTAATCTTCCGTCTGCATGGAAATCGGCCAACATCACCGCATTACATAAAAAGGTGCAAAACTTATCCCCTTAACTACAAACCTCTTAGCTTACTTCCAATCATCAGGAAGGTCATCATATCCATAGTCACAGTTGATACGAAATCTTTCCATTTATCCAACAACCTCATCTCAGATCACCAATTTGGTTTCAGACCAGATCACTCCACCTTGAACATGCTGCATCTACTCACCCAACAATGGATAGAGGCTCTCGATGTCAGACATGAGATCAGGGCCGTCTCTCTGGACAAATCTCGTGCTTTTCATACAGTCTGGCATCCTGCCTCATTCTTCAAACTCTCTGCATAGGGAATCCAAGGCCAACTTCACACATGGCTTACTGATTTCCTCTACTCTCGTAGCCAACGTGTGGCACCCAATGGAATCCGTTCATCTCCCTTCCCTGTCGAGTGTTCTGGGCCAGTGCTATTCCTGATTTTCATCAACGATCTCTCTGTCTCTTTGGAAAATACTCTTTATCTATTTTCTGATGACTCCACCCTCTGCCGTGACAAACCTCATCCTTCAGACAGGCAGGCTGCAGCCTCTTCCCTATTCAGACTTTGAAAATATATCACCAGCTGATCAAACATTTGGAATATGTCTTTCAATCCTGATAAATCTAACACTCTCAATGTCTTCTCCAAAAGGATGATGTGGTAAACCCTCCTTTCTACTTTCTTAACAATCCTCTTGTGGAAGTTCAGTCATTCAAATGACTGGGTCTCACTATCAGCCATGATCTTTCCTGGGCAAACCACATTTCAAAGTTTGACTCCAAAGCCAGCTATCTGGGCATCCTCGGTCATACAATGTCCTTGCTTGGCCCACCTGAACTCCTATCCACCTGGAAGGCCTTCATCTGCTGCTTGATGGAGTACTGCTCTCCCTTCTGGGCTGACTCCCCTACCTCACATTCTGCTCAGCTTCACACTGTGGAAACAAAGGCCTTTATCAACATTGGAATATCCAATGATGAGGCTGAGTCTATGGGCCATCACTTCGTCATCACAGACAGGTCGGTGGTCTCTTTGTCTTCTACCACCTCCTTTTTGATTTTGCAACCTCTGCTCTTTCCATGCTTTGTCCACCCCAGGTTTCTGCAGGGCTCACATGATCTACCATCAACCCATCTGTGGTGAAACGACCTAAAGCCAGGATCACTGGTCACCACCACTCATATTTTCCTCTTTTTCCCCCACCTGTGGAACCAACTTCCATATCCTCTTCAATCTCATTCTTCCCTCCAGGTCTTCAAGATAGCTGTTCACGACCATCTCAGATTGTCTTCAATCCAAAACAATAATCTTTTCTACCCTCGTTAACCCCACCCCAATCCCTCGTCCTTCAAATTTCTAGTTATACCTCCTTGGAGTTTCCTCCTGTATCCATATTTCTACCCCATGCTTCCTTTCCTACCACCTATTCCTCCTCACACCCATTTTTTGTCCAAGTCTGCCTCTATCTTGGCCTTCAACTCTGTTGTTGTGTTTCACCCCCCCCCCCCCCTCTCTCTACTGTTCCTTTCGCATCCTGTTTTTGTCTGTTGTGTTCTGATCTGTTCAGTGTCCCAGCTCTTCCATGAGCCTTGACTATGTCCTCAAAAAAAACTATACTCATTACAAGCAGAGTCATAGAATCCATCATTGTTGCCAATATTAATAATGTCATGTCAGACATCCATTTGACACAAGGCAACCGAGTTATTACCAAGTCCATAATCCCCCAAGGATTTCACACATTAATAACGAACCCTGGTGGTGTTCGCAGCAGATGGCAGGAAAATGGGAAAACGCTTCTTACAATTAAAAGGGGGTTTATTTTCAAAATAAATATGGGGATGACACTAAGGATGTGCAGGATCTGACAGTCAAAAGACACAAGGAAAGGGGAAAAAGGAACCCGCAACCTTACGTACCATCAAGACGAACAATGAAAACTAAATATAAAATGCTAATAGCACCGACAATGCCAGTTTCATATAATGAAGGGGATGATGCAAGGGCTTTAGACAAGCATGTGCTTGGCTTGGTCTTGGTGCTGTGGTTGTGGAGGTTGGCATGGTACAGGCAAAGTGCAGCTCGTGACACAATGATGATGAGTAGGAATGGTGATGAGGGATGATGGTGAGCTGTCTGATCTCAATAACACATCCTCCTTGTGCAGCAACCAAAACAAGAAAAAGAGCAATCAGAGATTGCAGACCCTTGCTTGGACTTCTTCTGAGTGGGGTATTTTTTTATAGGTTTTTGGGTAAATCCAATATGGCTACCAAACCATGTGACCAATGACATATGTGTGAACCTTTTGTTCCTCATGAGTAGATGATAAATGGGGTTTCTGGGACGCCCATTCAAATGAATGCGGGAAAAGGGAAAAACTTTCTGACCCAAGCCCCAAAAAGCTCAAAATGTGAGACTCATTTCCTCACCCTCCCATACAAGCAAATGTAAAATTGAGACTATGAAAGATTGAGACTTACT
>CM068956.1:91694192-91706872 GCA_035128595.1 Eptatretus atami | reverse complement strand
GAGAGAGATTATCTGTTTTTCACTAGTTGTTATTTGTTGACCTTTGAACTTTGGGTAAGGTCAGCCCTAAAATGATTTGATTTTCTGTTTTGAATAATATATAGACAGCTGGAAAGTATAAACGAGCCATAAATACAGAGTATTTTAGCTTTCAGAATGCAGTTTAGTAGTAAAAACTCATAATGGGGCTAAATTGACCGGTTGACATTTGAACCCGCAATATCTCGTGGAAAAAGCCCCCGAACTGGGCTGATCACCCTTTCATGATTGTGAAATCTAAGGCACATAAGAAAACTGGTCTAGAAAAGTTGGATGAAAATTTGTCCCTCTTCCGGTGGTGATTCCCCCTTCCTACCACCCGACTATGACAATAAGGGTCACCTATTTCGGCGACCCAACAGACAGATAGACACACAGAGAGGAGAGATGTTGCCTCGCCCATGGTCTGTTTCCAAGCATAAGCTCAGTCAAGGTGTCAACATCTTCCGGGCTGTCCCACCCTTCATTCAATGTTATTGTTGTCTGTTTCTGTGCATTGGGCCCTCACCAAAAAGTGTGTTGCATCCTCAACAAGGGGTCTACAGCTCACTTCGCTGCCATAGCTTGCAGTTCACTGGCCAAATGACCCGTGATGTTCTTTAAGATGTAAAGGTTTTTCCATGTGTCTTGCTGGGTACAACAAGTCCTCACCTGGCTTCGCCTATACAGAAGGTCACCCATGATACAACTTTACTCTTTACTCTTCTAAGATTACAATCACCACCTTCGAAGTGCACACATTACATATGATTTGCTTCTGACAGTTACCCTGATACAAAATTAAATCTAAACTACTCAAACGCACGGAACAAGCTAAAGCCTAACCTTAATCGAGCTATACCCCTCATCCCCCCACTAACATGCAACAACAATAGACTTTTGGCCTCAAACATTACGTTATTTACTGTGACCGTTCATTGTATACTACTATAATAATCACCGACTTGAATATTTTTGCAGCGTTTCAGTGTTTTGAACGATCCAGAAAGAAGAAAAGATCGCTTGAAGATTACTTGAAGTTTCTCTCTGACCTTGGTAAGGAAACGGTTTTTTTTCTTTCTGAAATACACTTTCAAAACTAGTTCTCAAATATTAGCATATTTAATGTTCTTGCAGATTCTTATGGTGTTGGTCTTTTTTCAAATACTGTCCTGGTACTTGGAAGGGAATGACTTGATTTACAAAAACAAAATGTGTTGAAGAACTCATGAAATGCATTAAAAATGTGCTATGAATGGGATATACACATTAACCTATTTGTTCAATAAATTAGTAAGAAAATGTAAAAATGCATATTCTTAGTTTTTTTATGCATGCCTCCTATTTTTTGCCATCAAACTTTTTTGAATGCCCCAAATATTGAAGATATTAAGTATTATACAATTTTTGAGGTGTGTGTGTGTGTGTGTGTGTGTGTGTGTGTGTGTGTGTCAGTCATATATAGGATGGGAAATAATTATGGAAACATAGGGGGGGAAAGGGTTTAAATACAAATAACATGTGATTGAATCGCATCTCATTGTAAAAGTGAAGTGCTCTGCAGTACAGTCATGTGTTGAGTTGGTACAGTGATTGGTTGTGTTGCAAGCAATAAGAAAGTGCCATATCTGAAGGACTATAATCGTACTAGAAGGTACACCCAAGGGAAACCCACGGGCATAGACATGTATGACATTTGGACATCTTGAGTTAGATGCTGCACATATAATTTTCCAAAATGGGTGCTAGCAATTCATCAGATCCAGAAATTATGTCATCGACACAATTTATTTACTTCACATAATATGTGAATACATGTCCATGCACATGTGAAATACCGTTTGTAATACGTATAAAACATTGTAATGTACAATTTATAAGTACAGGCAGTGGACAGTCAATGTAATTGCATGTAATGCAAAATGTCTCTTGAAGACCTCAATCTCCCCTCCCTCTCCCTTTCTCTCTCCCTCATGCCCCCCCCCCCAACTCAATCTCACCCACCCACTCTCCTCTCCCCGATGCTGCTGCCCCATATCCTCTTCTCTCCCATCCCCCTTATCTACTTCCCTCTCTCTCTCGCTCTCTCCTCACATCGCGCACACTGAATGTACACCCTGCATCGAGCACACTGCAAACCAAACCCGCCTTGACTGACTTACTTCTGTCGTTCATTTTTAAACTTGAAAGCATCGAATACACTCTGTTTTACAAATTAAAAATTGCTTCAAAAAAACGCTATTAATAAATATTGTGTTTAATAAATATTAGTCCACATATTCAATTCATTGAACATTCCTGTGTGTATTGCAGCTGCTGCCAAGCCCATATGTGCGCGATCCTCACCCCGTGGCAAATGTTACGCACTAATTCCCCAATCGATTCGTTTGTCCTTCATTTTCACACCGCAAGTTGAGCTTTAACAAGCTCGCTCTGCTGCTTTATGCCGAAACGTCTTTTTAAGGTAGAAACGAGGTCTATTAAAAACAGCGCCTTCAGGCATCATCGTCAAAAGCTTGGCTGTCACAGAGTTTATACGCGGAAGGCTCATTGTTCACCCGCGAAGGGCTCATTGTTCACATGTGGAGGGCTCATTGTTCACACGTGGAGGGCTCATTGTTCACACGTGGAGGGCTCATTGTTACACGTGGAGGGCTCATTGTTCACACGTGGAGGGCTCATTGTTCACACGTGGAGGGCTCATTGTTCACACGTGGAGGGCTCATTGTTCCACATGTGGAGGGCTCATTTGTTCACCCGCGAAGGGCTCATTGTTACATGTGGAGGGCTCATTGTTCACACGTGGAGGGCTCATTGTTCACACGCGAGGGCTCAATGTTCACACGCGGAGGGCTCATTGTTTCACATGTGGAGGGCTCATTGTTTCACACGTGGAGGGCTCATTGTTTACACGTGGAGGGCTCATTGTTCACACGTGGAGGCTCATTGTACACGTGGAGGGCTCATTGTTCAACGTGGAGGGCTCATTGTTCACACGTGGAGGGCTCATTGTCCACATGTGAGGGCTCATTGTTCACCGCGAAGGGCTCATTGTTCACATGTGGAGGCTCATTGTTCACACGTGGAAGGGCTCATTGTTCACACCGGAGGGCTCAATGTTCACACGCGGAGGGCTCATTGTTCACCATGTGGAGGGCTATTGTCACACCATGGAGGGCTCATCCCTCCCTTGAGTCCAGCTAACTGCTTTTCCCCTGTTTGTGTTGGCGTTTGCTCCACACCCCCCCTTCCAAGCACACTCTCCATTCCCTACTCAAAGCACACTCTGTCTCTCACATTCTGTCAGGGAAAACTGGGGGTTTGATGAAACCAAACTGCAGCACATTCTCCATTACACCATCCACACGATCCCCATCACATTATCTTATCTTTCTGGGAATCACACCACCTTCATTCGCCTTAAGTGTTCATAATGTCTTTTCCTGTCCCTGCAAAGCTATAAACCAATCTGTTTGCACTGTTTCCATACATTCCATGACCTATTCCTTCACTTTCTCCAATTTCATTATTATTCTTTTTTTTCAGTTTTCTTACATTATTCGTTAGTTTTCCATAACTCTTTATATATACAATTTCAAGGCTCCGATAAGAGCTAACACACAATGTATAACAAGGGGAGCAGGAGATAAAAGGGGCGGGAGAGGGAAGCACAAAACAGTGGGAACAGAGACATTATGAGGTCTGTGAAAAGGAGAGGGATGGGGGTGGGTACACGGGGTAAACAAGATGGACACTACAGGGACTTTCAGAAAGGAAAGCTGGGAATTTGAAGGAGGTGGGTTTGGGGTGGATTAACGGGGGTAGAAAAGATTGTGGTTTTGGATGGGGGCAGAGCACAAAACTGCATAAGAGATGGCGGTGAACAGCTGTTTTGAAGACCTGGAGGGAAGAGTGGGATTGAAGAGAGTGTGGGAGTTTGTTCCAAAGGTGGGAAAGAAGAGGAATGAAATAGTGAAGGTGAGCAGTGATTCTTGATGTTTTAGTTTTATGGTAGTTTTACCAGAAGGTAGTTTTTGAATGATGATGGTAGTTTTATGGTAGCTTTGATGATTGATGGTAGTTTTACCAGAAGGAGGTTGGTGGTGGACCTTGAGCACCCTGTGAAAATATAGAAGGGGGAGTGCACATCCCAGACAGTGCAGGGGGGTGTGAAGCCAGAGAAGAGACTGTAGAATACAGAAAAACCACCAACCTGCCTGCGGTGAGAGAGTGAGACCCAAAGACTCAGCCTTATTGCAGGAGATACTAATGCTCCTAAATGCCTTGGTTTCCACAGTGTGAAGCCGAGAAAGGTGAGAAGCAGGTGCGACAGCCCAGATGGGAGAGCAGTACTCCATCAGGCTGCAGACGAAAGCTTTGTATGTGGTCAGCAGCTCAGGTATACCAAGAGAGGATTTGCACGAGGGAGGATGCACAGTCAGTGACTGGCTTTGGAGGCCAGCTTGGAGATGTGGCTTTCCCAGAAAAGATCATAGCAGATAGTGAGGCCCAAAAGTTTGAATGGAAGGACTACTTCAAGAGGATTGTTGAGAAAGTAGATGGGTGGGGGGTTCCAGACGGTCCTTTCGGAGAGACATCGAGAGAGTGTGAGATTTGCCAGAATTGAAAGACATGTTCCACGTGTTGGACCAGCTGGTGATTTCATCCAGGTGTAGAGGCTGCTGCATGCTGATCTGAGGAATGACAGATGGTACGGCAGAATGTGGGGTCATCAGCAAAGAGATAGAGATAATGTTACACAGAGTCAGAGAGATCGTTGATGAAAACCAGAAAAAGAACAGGGCCCAGAACGCTTCCTTGAGGAACTTCAGCCCTGACAGGAAGATGGGATGCGAGAACTCCATTAAGGGCCACACATTGGTTGTGACAGGAGAGGAAGTCTGTGAGCCATGAGTGGTGATGTCCTTGGATACCATAGGAAGAGAGTTTGGTGAGCAGGGTAGGGTGCTAGACTATATCGAAATCACACGGTATGTCTCGGGAGATGGCTCTGATTCCATATCCAGCATTGAGGACCTCCATCCATTGTTGGGAGAGCAGAAGCAGCATATCCAGGGTAGAGTGACCTGGTCTGAAACCAAATTGATGATCGGAAATCAGGCCATTGAAGAAGAGGAAGGATTTAATGTCTGATGCGATGATGAATTCCATCACCTTGTTGATGATTGAGAGAATGCTGATTAGTCTGTCGTTGCAGGGATCTGTTTTTGCACCTTTTTATGCAGGGCAGTAATGTTTGCTGATTTCCAAGCAGATGGCAGATGACCTTGAGCAAATGAGAGGGTGAATAGAACAGAGAGAGGGTGAGCAAGAGCAGAAGAGCAGGTTTTTAGGATACGTGGGCTGATGCCGGCTGGACCAGTTGCAGAATCTGAGGCGAGGTTTGACAGCAAGCTCTCCACTTTGTCAGAAGAAAAGGACACAGAGTCCAAAACACAACTAGGATGGATGGATGGATGGATGAATGGATGGATGGATGGACGCAAACACAGTGCACGGGCGCCACTGCAGGCCCGTGTTGTAGCTGCCACAGGGCAGTCCTCGCAAACTGCGCGACGATCTGGCGCACGGGGGGGATGCAAAACCAGAACGGGGGCAAAAGATGACGAGGGCAGTAGGCATGGATGGCAAAGTAACTGGCAAGGCATGGCATGACAAGGCCGTTGTAGCAAAACACAGCCGGCAGATGAACTGGCCGGCACAGCCTTGCAGCAAACACAGCCAGCAGGTGACGTTGGCCGGCACAGGCCTCGTAGCAAACAGCAGCAGACGCATGTGCCGGCACAGCCTTGCAGTAACAGCCAGCAGACGATCGCCGGCACAGGTCTTGAAGCAAAAACAGCCGTCAGACGTCGCCGCGCACAGGCCTTGCAGTAAACAGCCAGCCGAAATGAGTGGGCCGGCACAGGCCTGAAGTAACACAGCCAGCCGATGAAGTTGGCCAGCCTTTGCCTTTCAGTGAGTTGGTGGAGGGAGTGCGGTGGTGCTGAGCACCTCGAAGGCTGGCTCGGACCTACCTACTGTCTCCCTTCCCAACCTATCGCCTTTGCCTGTCTCTGTCCATACCCACCCCCTTAATTTGTAAAACCCAATTTTAGCCCCAACTTATTTTTTTTTGTTTTTATTTTTACTTTCACTTCCCCACTACCATGAATTATCTCCCAACCCCCTTTATCGTCCTGTTCGACTAACCATATCGTCTCCTAGCCTACTCCCAACCCCTACGTTCCCTTCCTTGGAGGGGAATTAAGGAGAGCTAGCGCCTGTGTCGAGGCCCAACTCAAGCTCAGGATGGCCTCCTCGGAGTTCAGTGAATCTTTACCCAAAGTGGGTCCAGGGGCCCACACGAGAGCGAAGAGATGGATGGTGCGGAGGTACACTTCCTATCTACTCTATCCATTTAACTTTTGAAACTACCCGGGGCTTTCAACAAGCGCCTCTCGCTTAAACTATTTGTTCTAACAACCAGGATCCCATCGCCTGTGTGTGTCCTGACAATTTTGGCCTTGACCCCCAATTTTCGCCCGTGCCCTCACACGGGTTTCGTGGCTGGGACGCGTGGCTCCCTTGGCAGGCACTACCCTCTGCCGATTCTCCAGCTATGGCACCCCCGGCACTACAGTGCCTCCGAGCCTACAGCTCCCTAAACACCGGGAGTGCCCTCCATGGCTACTCCGCTGAAACGCTCACGTGGCAGGCTGGCGCCCCGGGCCCCTTTCCGAGGGTCGCCCGTGCCCACACACTGCCCACCGGCCTATGGCGCCCGGGCCCGCATCATGCGGGCGCACCCGTGCGACTTACACTATCCCGGCCCCCCATAGGCCCTTGGCCTACCGCGGCCGACTAGCCCGGTGCCCGGGGTACCCACTCAGCGATACTCACCTTCGCAGCCATGCTCCCAGCCCGTCAACAGGGCTCCTGCACCCCTCCAACGGTTTCGAGCCTACTTCCCCACCACAAACAAAACGACTTCCATTTTGTCAATTTAACTAACCCACTAATCACATTACTCTGACCCCTGGTCCCTTGGGCGGGATCACTCCTCCCCCCAATCACTCATCCCACCATGCATTCCACCTTCACTCCATACACCACAGGCTCGCTGGGCCTCACTCACTCATCAAGTACCTACCTCACTACTTACAACTCACACATCGCTCATTTCTGCCATCCTGCTCACTACATCCCCAACTACCTCGTGCTCCCACGTTGTCCCTTAAACTACAGCACGTTCCTTTTAACCTACGTAGCTAAGCTACGTCCCTCTACACATCCAAAGTCTGTCACTGTCCTCAAAAATCCTCAAAAATCATCTCCCCTCCTAAATCTGACCTACAATCCCTCTACCTAATCCATTCCACGGGCTCCATGAGGACTTACCCCTGCCCCATGAAGCCGGTCTAACTAACACTAACCTTCCCCCAACTAGTTGTCTCCTGTGCCCAGGCAGGGGGTCTTCCACCCTTGCCCGGGAATCCGTTCACCCGAACGAGCTTGCTTTGTTTTTTTCTATGCGCCACCAGCGCGAGAAACTCGCAACCTGCGCACCCTTCCCCGTGACGTCATGGCAGCTGTTCGCGCACCTCGTCCCTCCTCGGATGGTACCATCCGGCAGGGATCTCCCCTCCTGCCGATTCCAACCACACGTGCAGCCATGACGTCACCCTGCGCATCAAAAAAACAAGCCTCGCGTTTCGAGGGGTTCCCCACACGAACACATGTGCTCTGCTCGTCGGAGCTCTCACACACGCTCGCCGTGGAGAACCCATCCGGTCAAATCCGTAATCCAGCCTACCTTTTGTCCGTCCGCGGGATCGGCAACATCCACCGCTGGCGTTTCCGGACCGGGCTTCACTCCCGCAAGCGCGCACGTGGCGGTCTCGTGCGAAGCAGGCCCGAACCTCGCGCTCGCTGCCGTGCAACCCGGCACGGTCCCCGAAATAGCTACGGCCGCTACTCGGCCCTTGTCTCTCTGTCGCCGTCGTCTCCGTCGCACTTCGTGCTCAACTCCCTCGTGCCACGAGGCTCACACACTAGAGATGGCATTCACACCGGGAGACGCGCTGCATGTTCGCGCATGCCCACCATCTCCCTCACATACCGCTCTCTACACACATGGTCTCTCTTGCACTCGCTGTTCACTCACGCACACCATACCACTCACACACGCGGTGACACTACGCGCGTGTCTCACTCATACACGGGCTTCCACTCACACCCGGAGTGCTGGAGGCACGCAGCACTCCGGCACACTCGCAACCACACCACTCACACACGGGGCGCACTCACACCTTTCACCACACACACCGGGACAATCACACTGGGGAATCGGGTCACCTCTAGGGCTCCCGGGGCCTCCATACCCCCAAGCTTCGTGTGCACCTGTCCGCAGCACTCGCCCCTCGAACTCGCTTGACACGACCAACCCACCTGGTCGCGATCAGCTTCAAGGGAGAATAGAGTCTCCCTTCGTTCCCGAAGGAGGCTATCCAGCTGCTTTGCACCGGGTCCCCACACGTTCTGCCATCTCGCCCCCATCGTCCTCCACTACCTCCGTGTTGTGTCGTTCGTCGCCAACCCGTCCTTAGCGTGCAGTCTCTCCTCTATTTTTTCTGTTTCTTTCTGGCTCCTTTTTCCTTCCCATCTGAGTCGTTTTCTCTCTTGAGCCCATTAGCTGTTCGTTCTCCCTCCGGAGCTCCTCAATCTCCACTGACTCCAACTTTGCTCTCCGTTTAGTTGTTCAATTCAAACTCACATTGTTCTTGTTTTCTACCCCACAGTTTTCTCTGCTCTCATTCTCCAATCTCATCGTTTCTTCAATTGGCTCATTTCCTTCCTGTGTTTCATTCGCTGTTCTCTCACTACTCTTCCTTGTTTCCTCTCCTGTCCTTCCTTCTCCAGTTTCATGGTTTGCTTCATTTGGTTAATCTCCTTTTTGTGTTTCATTTGCTGCTCTCTCATTACTCTTCCTTGTTTCCTCTCCTGTCCTTCCTTCTCCAGTTTCATGGTTTGCTTCATTGGTTAATTCCCTTTTGTGTTTCATTCGCTGTTCTTTGTCTATTCCCTCGCACTCCAGCCTTGCCTTTTTCTTCCAATTGGTCAACCTCGGCTTCATGTTCTTTTTGTTTTCTATCCCATGTGTTCCTCTCGTTCTTCCCTCTCCAATCTCGTTGTGTCCTTCAATCGCCTCATTTCTCCTTCCTGCTTCATTTGTTCTTCCCTCATCATCCTCAACTCGTTTTGTAGTTCCCTTTCTTTGTCTTCGTGTTTCTGTAACTCGAAGCTTTCTTTTCAAATTCCTTTCTCATCTCACACACTCCAACCTGTTTTTTCCTTTTATCGTTCGCAAGTTCATACTCTTTTTGTTTTTTATCCACTGTCTCTCTTGTTCCTCATTCTGCAATCTCGTTATTTCCTTTAATTGACTGATTTCTTTCTCCTGTCTCATTCCTTGTTCTTTCAGTACTCTTTCTTGTTCCTCATTCTGCAATCTCGCTATTTCCTTCAATTGGCTGATTTCTTTCTCCTGTCTCATTCCTTGCTCCTTCACTTCTCCTCGTACTCCAACCTTGCTTTGGCTTCAAACTGTTTGATCTGTACAGTTGTTTCCTCAACGTTTCATTTTCCATTCTCTTCCTTTCCTCTTTTAACATCTTCAGTTCGTTTGTAATCCTCTTTCTTTGTTTTCGTGTTTCAGTATCTCAGAAGTTTTTTTTTCTAATTCCTCCCTCAATTTGCATGCTTCTTCACTCATTTCATCCCTTCTTTCCACTGCTTCCCTCCTCATTCGTCCCTTTTTTACTGTATTCCTTTAGTTTTTTCTGCCATTCCTTTCCCATTCTTATCTCCCCTTCCAGGATTTCTCTTTAAACTGGCTTGCCCTTACCTCTCGTTTCAGTAGTTCCAATTCCCCATCTTGTTTGCGTTTTTCCTTTTCTAGCTTTGTTTTCCTTTCTCCTTCCTCCTCATTTCTCCCTGCAGTTCTTCGAACTGTTCTGACTTTTCCAGCAATTCCTCTGTCCTTTCCTCCAGCTGTTCCTCTCCTCTTTTTATCTTCCGTTCTAGGCTTTCTCTTTCCTGATTGCCTGTTCTTATCTCTTCCTTCAATTGTTCCAACTCCCCATCGTGTTCACATTTTTTCTCTTCCAACTGTATTTCCCTCACTCTCCCCTCTAGTTCTTTGAACCGCCTTCCCCCTCCAATATTTTTTCCATTAGTAGTTTTACTTCCAAATCGTGCTCCTTTTGTTTCTTTTCGAGCTCGGTTTTCCATTCTTCCTCTAAGCTGTTCCTATCCTGGGAGATACCAATTTGCTCTTCCTCTTTCCTTTTATTCTGTTCACTCGCCTTTTGTAGCAAAAACCCACGCAACCAATGTACTAACGTCGTTTCCTTATGTAGCTTCTCGACTGTGCTGGCTAAGTCCTCTTCCAGCCCTGAATTTGCTCCTGTGCATCGGCCAATCGTTGTGCTTCCGTGTGCACATAATCCTCATGAACCCAGTCTGCGTTGGTTAAGTCCTTTTCCAACCCCCAAATTCGTTCCTGTGCCTCGTCCAATTCAATCTGCTCGTCCAATGAGTCAACCCCCCGGTGCATTAATTCAGCAGCCGACGGGGCTTGAACTCAGGACCCTAGGATCCCAAGCACCATCCTAACCACTACTCAGGACCCTAGGATCCAAGCCACCATCCTAACCACTACTCAGGACCCTAGGATCCCAAGCCACCACCCAAACCACTGAGCCAACACCAGGCTACACACTCAGCATGTCATTCTTCCGAGGTCGGCGAAATGAGTACCAGTTCCAGTGTGTGTACTGGTAGAGAGGGCACTGCATCAGCGACACAGTCGTGCTTCAAGAAATGAGAGTACCCCGGCAGCTAAGCTGCCATACGACCACCACCACCACAACGAAATTGTGAATTAAAAATAAGCTGTTTTCATTGCCTTTCTTATACATTGATTTTATTGCGTTGTTACCATTATTGTAAATATAGTCTGAGTTGGTTAAAAATATATACCAGTATGTCTATTTGTATAAACTATATCGAAGAAGGATTTCATTAAAAATGTGGCAAAAACTGTAACTATGAGAAATACTGATTTCAATTAATAACAATATTAAAATAAAATCATTCATAATAAAATCAAAATTCATTGCAAACTCTTTAAAGGCTGTCACGTGGTCAATAGTTTTTCCCTAATTAGTTTTCAATATCAATTAAATTACTATTTTTTGTAAATAAACATACATAAATAAATGCTTTGAGGGGGGTAATCTGAAATCGATTTCAAGCTACCCCCGGGTAACTTGAAATCTATTTCTAGATTATCGGAGGTAACTTGAAAGGGGTGGGGGGGGGTAGCTTGAAATCTTTACACCGGCACTCCGGGTACAATCGTCCCATGATCGAACTGTCCTCCCGCGCCGGCACTCTCGGCTAAACGTCGTTCGTGACCGTCTAAGACGAGCCATTTGTTGACACTTTCTCTCCATTTATCCATCTTACAGACGTAAAACGTTTGACTTCTTCGTTCGCTACATTGTCCTGGCGAATAATACACGGGGGAGCGTCTATTGGCTGTCGAGGCGTCACGTGATCCATGTGGAGAAATTCAAATGAGAGAGCGCGGCGAATGCATAGATTTTCAAGATGAAAATACACAATAACTGCAGCTATTTCAGTGGAGAACTTTTGGATACGTATGTATTTGGATATATACTATCATATTATCAAGGTTTTGTCTACCCCCCCCCCCCCTGAGTGGAACGAAATTGCACGATACAGCTTACGGCTGATGGCCTATAGGTGTGGGTACCTCTCTCACCTGTCATGGCACTTCAGCAAAAGCTTTCTGCAACTCTTTGTTGGACTGACTCAATCGGTCAATTTCCTGACTCGGATCTCAACTAATAGTACTACGTCTCTTCTGGATCTGATTTTGACAAATTTCCCTGAAAATATCTGCTGTTCTTCCTCCTCTCCAATCGGTTCTTCTGACCACGTGCTTGTCAAAGTGGACATCTCTCTGGCTTTATCAGAAACCACGTCAGCACCATCGAGTTTGGCATTCCACTCAGGACAACTGGCAGTGTCTCCAAGCAGCCATCAAACTTCGAGACTGGTCTCCATTGCTACTTTCTCCAACATCAACTCATCCTGGGAATTCTTTCAAAGAAACTTGTTCTCCCTCATGCACAGATTTATCCCCTCCGTCTTCAGTTGTCCTACCCTTCCTCCCCCATGGTAACTGAAGCTTGTGGCGAGGCAGTTGTCCTGAAACAACTTGCTTTTGCTTCAAGGAAAGCAAACCCAACTGAGGGCAATCTCAGTTCCTTCCGCAAAGCTCAGAACAAGTGTGTATCTACCCTCAGGAGAGCCAGAAAACAACATCCTTCTAACTCAAGTCTGAACTCTCTAAACCTCTCTCCCTCCTCCAAATCCTTGTGTGTCTAATCAAATCTGTGTCTGGTGTATGTTCCCCCTCCATCCCCTCCCTTACCTCAAATGGCGCACTGCTGATAACGCACGTGAAAAGGCTGAATGCCTAAACTCGGTGTTTGCATTAAAATCTTGTGTCCAAAACCCATCGCTTTCTGTACCCACCTCACCCAGTCGTACCCAACTGTCCCTTGGAG
>CM068956.1:91678227-91693862 GCA_035128595.1 Eptatretus atami | reverse complement strand
AATCTCTCTGCCTTTCCCCATTTTCCGGTCTCTGCCTCTGCCCCATTTCTGCCTCTTCCGAACTTCACCACCCAAGCCAATAATTGTGTGGGAGGTGGTATTTTGGTCTCGTGACTTCGTCTCCCTGTTCTTGCTGTTTGCTGTGTGAGTGTTTAGCTACCATTAATCACTTTCACAGTTTTTATGGCGTGTGCGAATTATTGTATGCTTTTCGTTCTCCCACCCCCCTTTTCTTTGTAATAAACCTCGTGCTTTCTCACCACTGACACTGTCTGTTGGTGTGGCGGTTTAGATTGGGCGATTATAACCGCCGCTTAAGTTCGAATTGCGCCATTCGAATTTGGTGCCCAACCTCACTGGGAGGGTTAATTCACGGTTACGTTCCCCCCGCTGGTTCACGCTCGGCCCCAATCACTTTTTCAAACGGCGAAACTACTAAAGAAACATCTCTGGAGTTTGTGTGCATCGGGAAACCCAAAGAAAAGATCTGTTTCGACTTTCACGACGTACAGTCCTCGAGAATCAATTCGTCGCCCTAAATTGGTGGCCATCTGAATGGAAAGATGTTGACTACGTGTCCACCCCTAGTCTACCGTTACATTGTAGTCAGTTTGGGCGTAAGACACTGTCCAAATCAGACGGCCGTACAGTAGTATAGCACCGTCTACATTTGAAAAATGTTGAGTATATACACGTGCCGCGCGCGCGCGCACAACACACACACACACACACACACACACAACACACATTTTAAGGCCATTTCCCCTGCCTAGAGCGGATTAGCCTTGCAGGCCCCATTGACAATCTTAGTTCCACTTTGCCCTATTTTTGCATCCCCCTTTCTTGTTAACCCCATCACCCAATTTCTTCTTCCACCCCTTTAAGCCAAGTCTTTCTCGGCCTTCCCCGTTCCTACTATTCTTCTTACATTCATTTCCATCAACTACTTCTCCCGGTCGCTTTCATCCTTTCCTCAACACATGACCCCACCATCTCAACCCGTTTCTCTTCACAACATCCATCACAGGCATCTATTCCCATCTATCTTCACAAATTCATCATTTGTCTTCTCTCGCTCAACAATATTCCACCCTATTCCACCCTTCATTGCTGCATCTTCCTTCATTACCCATGTCTCACTCCCATAAATCTAGCCACTTCTCTACCCATGTAGCATGCACCTTTTCCTCTTCAAACTTCAATGACATTCCCCTCCTCTGTCAGCATGCCATCATTCAAAACTTCTTCATGCAAGCTCACTTTAGAACCGCACCGAGCTCTGATCCACTTTCTCCTTCCATGTCGCCCCTTAGGTAGCAAACATGTTCTTCACACCTTCCAACTTTATGCTGTCTCCAAGATCCAACTCTTCATTTCCTCCATTTGCCAACTCCCTCTCTCTCACACCTATCTACTTGAATAAAAGCTACCACACTGGTTAATGACCCTCTCACTCCACTACATTTTTGATGAACCTCACTCGGCTGCACATTAACAATTGAATTTGAGTTCACTCCAACACCCTTCCTGCACACAGCACATGGCCCACTTCCCAGCTTCTTTCACCTCACCATGCTTTTGCCACTTACAATATCACCTCGCTTTCGATATTCACCTTCAAACCTTTTGCTCCCATACATTCCTTCACTATTCATCTTCTCCCTTCAGTCCAATCCCTACTCTCCGCAATCAACACCGATCGTCTGCATCAACTCCCACGGGAGTAACCCCTCCTTTGCGCTTCTCAGCCAGCCCTCCATCAAACGTACAAGTAGTAGTTGCGACTTGACGTTACCGACCCCTGATGCACTTCAGCCTTCACCTCAAACTCACCACTGTTCCCGTCCTTTTTCCTTACAGCTGTGCCACACTCTCTCGCTGCATTGCGCATCACTACTTTGATCAACCATTCCTCCACTTCCTCAAGCCCATGTCGCTACTTTAGCGTGGAACCCTCTCAATGCTTTCTCCAAATCAACAAACTCAAGAAAACAACTTCTTCCTTTTCTCCATGTACTTCTCCTGTAACTGCCTTCCAATAAAAATTCACATCTGTCGCTTCCCTCTCCTGGCATAAATCCAACTGCATTTCGTCAATCTCAACTTCCTCCTCTTTCTCCAACACCCTTTCCAATACATTCATTCCATGCTCCAGTAATTTTATCACTTTCTATATGAGCCACATGGCAAAGAGTGTCACCTTCCTGTGGTAACAAGAAGGACAGGTACTCAGTCCCTGAATCCACTGCGAATGGCGGCCTTCTTTCACCACAGATTTAAAATCTCTGCCATTCTCTTCACATCCAACTTCCCACTGCCTTCAACATATCTCCCAAACTCCCAGTCGCCCTCCCGCTTTTTCCTACTCTTCATTGCCTCTATCGCTTCTCCACGTTCCTTCTGCTTATTTTCTCTGCCAGTCCCATAAATTGTGTTTTCTTATGTTGCCATTCTCATTCATTCTCTTGTTTTCTCCTTTTTTTATACATTCAACAACCTTTCCATTATATCTCTTCCATCTTCCTTTAATTCCAGTCTGCGCGTCCACAACGATTTGTCCCACTTTATCCTTCAAGCCAACTCACCCCCGTTCACACCTCTCTTTCGTTATCTGCCTTTTCAATGGCCTAAATACCGCCTCTCTGACCCTCTTCCGAATCCAAAGTTCTCCGAGTGTTTTCCTCTGCTGCCTCTTCGCCTTTGCTCCCTACTTTTCTTTGCAGCCTTCTTGGCTGCTTTTAACTTCAACACTGCATTTCTGCCATCACGTACCCTTTGCCTGGGGTTCGCCACTTGCTTGAACTTCTTTCCTTCTCAATCCTCTTTCCAACTTCTCATCCCACCACCATTTTCACGTGCCTCCGGTGCGTCCTTTTTTCCATCCAATATCTCACCGACTCCCAATAGACATATCTTTCATTGACATCCAACCACTTTCAAGTCAACCACGATCTCCTCTACCAATACTCAACGCTCTCTTAATGCCTCCTTCACTGTCACCTCTTTCAACCTCCACACCTTCATCCCTTGGTTAGTACTTCACCCGCTTAAGCTCTCCCCGCACCTTTCATCCTTATGTTGCAGACGACCAAGTGGTGCTTTGAAACAGCCTTTCTCCCCTGGGATCACCTTTGCTGTCCCGGAGGCTTCCTCTATTCTCGCCCTCTGACCACAGGTAGTAACAATTGTCGTCGACCCACCTGACGTGTATGTGACAAGCTTATTATCTGCTTTCTGGATTTGAGTTATGACAAATCAACAAACCAGCGCTCTATCAGCAAACTCCAAGATTCTTTCACCGTTTCTTCCATTCCATCACACCATTATTCTTGTAACCCCCCATTAGACTCCCTCCCAACCATCTGCTACTCATTCCCACATGTCCATTCAGCGTCTTCCTCCTTACCACAACAACTTCTCATCTCACGTTTTCCATTAAACTTTCTATCAGCACACCAGAACTTGCCTTCCTTCATCGCTTCGACCCGACATCCTACAGGGCATTATTCCTGAGGATGACATTCACTAAGGCTTGTCAATCACCATTCTCACATCATCAACCTTTTGTTGAGTATGCTATTCGTAATGGACGCTGTGCAGCTTGGCTGCCATTGGTAATGGTTTACACAAATCTTTCTATTATTTGGAGGTGTGCATTAATTGCCACAGGTAGATTGAAAATGTGTTGTCTGTGGTTATACATTGGCAATTATCACTTGCACAAGTTTGTTGTTAAGATTGGTAACCAAGGTGATTTCATCAGCTGTTGACGATTTGAACTGTAATTTGATGACATTTTTATGGAAGGAAACTGTTTGTTATTGTTTGACAGGAAATCGACGCCCTTCAGTTCCACCACCACCATGTGAGACCTGAAGTTGGTGAAGCAGCACAGATGATTAGCCCCCGAACACAGCGGAGGCACTGTTTGGATGTGGAGACTCAGCCATGGTGTGGAGGCACCAACAGCGTGCACTTATGACACGCACAATTCCGGCTGCTTTCCTGCCTACGTTACATTGTATAGATCAAGTTGGGTTATAGATATGTATGAGTGCACACAATGTAATGAGTTGTCTTTTTAATCTACTCTAAACAGTTTGATGACCCAGATATGAAATTAATTTTATTGGCAATTTGGCGCTTTCCTTATAAAACATGCAGTCCGAAGTTTGTTTATTTTCATTGTAAATGCATGGTGGCTTGCCATGGTTTCGTCCACTATGCAGGAAAATACAGTTGCCTATTTACCTCTGCTCCGAAGGTGGACGGAGGTCAGTCATCACCCGCTGTCTTCCTCTGTCTATTGAGCAGGACTATATCAAAACATTATGGGGACACATCTTGGAATGAAACTTGGTGAACTGTTGGGGGTGTTTCATGGACGAATTGCTTCGATTTTGGTGAAGATCCGGATGGTGTATGCTGAGAATTTTTAAGCGATTTCCTCACCATTGAGAGATAGGGCGAAAAACTATGTACAGCACGATTATTTTAAAAAAGGTGTGGACGATTATGACAAAACTTGCCTGGATGAGTTGGGCAGTTGACAGAACAAGGCCGATTACATTTGGGCTTGCAGGTCCAGATGCAGATCAGCCTTATGAGCGGGATATAAAACGTTAAATTGTCATTTCTGTCAGATGGTATGTGCCTCTCTCGGTGCCGCTACTAGTTGCCCTCGCCAGAGGAGAGGGTATTGCATATTGGCTTCCGTTTGCCACACACAAGTGAGTCGGATTATTAATTCGCAAGACCCCATTACCTTTTCAAACTTTTAGACCTTCAGGACCTTTGAAACTCTTTAGAAATCCCAAGATCCTTTTAGGACCCCTGAGACTCTTTTGAGCCCATTTTATACCCAGAACAATAAATTGCGGTAAACATAACCTCACACCACTTTTGGTGGCGGGAGGTAAAATGCACCCACACACTGGTGAGCTGTGTCTCTTTTTCTTGCACTATCTCTTGCCTTCAATTCGTGCCTATGACTGTCAGATAAATATATCACCTTCCCTTTGGGATTAAATTAAATGTGTATGGTGCAAGTTAAATTACACCGTGCACTTCATTTAAATCACCTTTTTGTATACCGCATCACACAATAAGTTTGAAATGCTCTTCTTACAAGTATTCCTCATTTGCCTCAAACATTCTTCATCCCTGAGTATGTTATGTCCCATTGCCCCTCTGTTTTAGCCCACGCCCTCACGAAGCGAAAAGTATGCGGTTAGTTAAGCAATCGTCCCGATATGTGTCTGCATTTTTGTATATTCCCTTTTTCTCTGCAAACTGCCCTTGTCGGATGCCATGAAATTTTCACCATTCGGTGCGTTTACTCATGTCGGAATGTTGAATGATAATTTGTGACATCATCGGTACGTGGCTTTATGGCCAGCCATTTTGGCGAAAAGGAGAAGAGAAACGTTTGACCTCTTATCCTGAAACACTCCTTGGAAAAAAATGAAAAAAAAAAGTTGTAGTGGTGGGAAATGATCTATTTGCAATTTGTGTATGAAAACAGGCTTTTCGAGTTGTACTTGAGCATGTTTGAAAATGGCATGTCAACCTTGTGTGTCCAGCTGGGATCGACATGGGGACTGGCGAGGTCTGGGAGATTCTATGGCCATGCTAATTACTACTGGATGTTTAAAAACAATGAAGTGACGTTGCGGAGCTGCCTTCTGTCTGGCTGGCAGGTCAGAATGTTGAACAACTGAACAATGGGTATGCTCAAGGATCATCTATTCCACTCGCTATTAAAATGTCGTGCTCATAGAGGGCTTGCTTCACTTACCATGTTATAGGATAAGGCATTGTATATATTGATTGACTAACACTTGCAGAATATTGAAGATTTCGTAACAAATTATGTAGCAATGTGCGGATTTGATCCTCAGATCCACATTTGTGTTACATTGCTATCGTCGTTGTGTTTGCCCTGCATTCATTGCTGATGTGTGTGTGCGTATGCCAGAGGACTGCCATTAGGTGTCCCAGGACACAAGTGGTGTGCCATCGGACTATAATGCCATACTGATTCAGCCTGTTCCTCAATCAAAGGCTTCAGTGAGTTTGTGTTTTCTTTTCCTCCCAAACTGGCGTATTGTAATGTTTGCATGTCTTGATAGACCACGGTCACGCTGGGTGTATATTTGCCCCGAGATTTCCGAAAGCATGTGCATTTTATAGGTTTTCAAGTTCACCACAACAATGCGTTCCTACATATTATGTTTTCCCCAAAGAACAGAGCCAAAAAGCACCCCGGCTTTACCACAGCCCGAACATTTTATAACGTGTGATATATTATATAATTTGAGAGGTGTGTGAGTGACGGTCAAACATTCCCCATTGATTATACCGCAGTTGCAAAAAAAAAGACAATTCACAGAATCCCGGTAGGCTTTAAAAAAGAAAATATTTGAGTCCGGTAACCTGACCCACCCAATAATTCCTGTCAATCCCAATTTTTTACTTTTTTTATTTTTTTTGCGAGGGGCGACTTTCCGGGTGGCCATTTATGGCGATCGTGCATGGCCTTTACTTCTTGCCATTGTAATAGAAACCTCTGTTGGTTCAAATAGAGAAAATCAGTGGCCTGTATTATCATTCAGTGAAGGGGTCAGAAGTTTTAGCGACATTTTAAAAACATTTGCCACAACCCACTCGGGACACATCGATGTTTCTTGTTCAAAGTTCAGAAATGGACCCTGGATAGACATTCCCGACTTGCAGAAGTCGATGCTGCCCGTGCAGGCATTTGGGTGTTCGTTTGTTACTTAATGTGTGGTGGAGGTCACCAAGGACACACAAGTATGGCAGACCCATGAGGTCTGCCCATGTTGACGTATTATGTCTGGCTGAAAAACAGCTACCACCAAAAAAAATAAAAAAAATTCAAGTAGCGAGCGGTACATTTCAAAGTACACTGCTCCCAATTGAAAAATAAATAAATAACAAATCCTCTAGCGTGTGACATCGCCAAGGGCCTCTTCCGGCACCCGGGCGATGCCGCTTGCAGCACAGTGGAAGTCTGAATTTGGGAGGGAGCGGTGTACAATAATTGCATTAATTGATTAATTGCCATAAACATAAATAATCAAAATATTTCCAATTGCCGAATAGCCATACCTAAACACCACTATTTCATTCCAATTGCTAACCTTTTTGAAATCAAGTTGCAGTTGTAGTGAAAATATTGGCACCCGTTGCACTTTTATTCAAAAAATAAGGTTTAAATTGACCAAAGTTTGTCTTTACAGTTCTTTATTCACTGCTAACAATTACAGAACCTTTGCTATTAATTTGATTCAGAATTAATAATATCATTATTTAAATCAGAAAAGTAAAAAGAAATGGCATTGACACCCTGGACTTAATTTTGTAGCACAGCCTTTGCGACAAAATAACGGCAGTTCAAGCACTTCCTTACAGCCATGAATGAGCTTCCTTACACCTCTCACTGGCAGTTTGTCCATCTTCTTGATACAAACTGCTCCAGTTCTCCTTGATTTGAAGGGCTGCCTTCTCCAAACCTGCTTTTTTCAGATCTTCCCACATTGTGCTTCATGGCAATGCCCCTATTCGACAAGCACGTGTGGTCACCCATGCGTTTTGATGAGCATAGATGCTTGATGCTTTATCGAAAATGTCTTGCCTTCTCAGGCCACCACATCTGAACCCAATCGAGCGCATTTATGGGATATTCTGGAAGTGACGCCTTGAGACCACGTTTTCCACCTCCATCAAACAGTTTGAGTTGATTGACTTTTGTCTTGTGGAACAATGTTGCCACATTCTCCTGCAGAATTCCAGCGCTGGGTGGACTCTTATGCCCACACCACATACAGGTTGACCTGGCTGCCCATGTTATGGTGGCCCACGCCTCGATAGTGACTTTAAATTGTGTTTCCATGTTTTTTTGTCCACTACCTGTACATCTCTCAGACGATCATGACAAACTTCAACACTATTCAACTCTCTCTTCTTCATATTGCTGGCAGGTTTTCAATTTGTTTCACCATGCAACTTGGCTGGGTGTTGGTACCCGTCTCATCAGCCATGATCCTTCAGCAAAGAGTTCTATGACTTCACAGGAGCTGACTCAATCTGTGAACTTTCCCACCTGCGATTTCTCCATGGCAATCCTCCCTTCTTGGAATTTGTGTTGAGTAACTTCCCTTCAAATGTCTTCTGCTCTCCTCTTTGCTCCAATTGGTTCATTTGATTCATATGCTGGTGAAAGTCAACATCTTCTGGCATATTTCTCAGAGAGCTGCCTCACTCAATCCTGACAAGTCTGTCATTTCACCAAGCAGATTGGCAGGGACTGCAAGCAGCCCTGTCTTCAGAACTTGGTTTCCCATAATCTTATTGCCCTTGATGTTGATTCAGCCTGGGCGAATTATTCGACAGACACCTGTCTCTCTCTTCTTCTCTCATGCACAGATTCTCCAACCCTTCTTCCCACCCATGGTACACTGAATCCTGTGCTGAGGCAGTAGCTCTTTGAAAAAAATCATACATAGTTGTGATCGAAAAATGTTTCCTGGTCTTGTACCTGAATGTAGTTGACACGGTTATTTACGTCGCATGTGATGCGAGAAATGAAAAGTGGTTGGTTTTTTTTAATTTGGGGATATTTGTGGTTCTCGGTAATGGAATGTGGTTTTATCGATGGATTGTATGCAGCACTTAGATTACTGAATGTGGGGTAGGTGGTTGTCAATTTGCAGGAAGGGTGTTATTAAATTTGGTTGATATGGTTTATTGGATCGCATGTTGTGTGATGTGGCCTAGGTTCATTGGAAAGTGACCTGCCTCAATCTGGTGAGGAAGAGAGTATGTCGGAGTTGCCCAGTTCTTCCTGGCCCTCTTATCCCTGAAAGTGTGCCCGTTTGTGAGGAGGAGAAGTGGAGACAGAAATTTGTTCTGGCCCACCATTAATGAAGTGCCAGGAGCATGACATTGATGGAGAAGAACTCGAGTTGGATGATGATGTTAAATTGAACGGTTGGATTGAGGACCAGAGGAAGTGCGAATTCTTCTGAAGAACAAGAAGAACAAGAAGAAGATACATTAAAAAGGGACATGGAAGAAAATGATGCAACTGCGCTACTGGTTACTGTTGGTGAGATGAGGTGATGATGTATGACTTGCACCTGACGCTTCCTTTGGAACAAAAAAGGATGAGTTTGTTTGAGAGTTACGATTATTTTTGTTTGATGGCAACCAGCTTGTGCTTTGTTCTTTATGTCACTGAGCCTCTTTCTCTGCCCACTGCCTAACCCAATGCATGCTTACAGCGAAGTGAAAGAACTTGAAGCATAGCCCGACAACGGCGGTCCAAGTGTTCAACTCCTCGCTAAGACAGACTCGAGGATTAGTGAAGGAGCCCACCATCTGCGAACAGAAAAAGTGGAAGTTGTTGGTGAAACTTCCAGCCACAGACATCAGCTGAGAGTACCAAATCTCAACCACAGGAAGGTGTTGCACCTAAGATTGTGTTGAAGGTGGTGCTTTTGCAGGTAAAAAGCAAAAGGATCTCCTTTGCAGGTTACTGCACAGAATTCTCAAATTGTGAAAAATGCTGGTTTCAGTCGTCGTCGTTTATTTTGATTATTCTATCTACCAAACATCTGAACACCACTTGGGTGGCCAAGGGAGGAGGAGGAGGAGATGAAGGGAATGATGATACTTTTATTACCTTCCGCCCGAAGGTGAAGGAGGTATTTCACCCCTTTCTGTCTATATGTTTGTCTTGTGTACAGGCATATACTCAAAAAGTTGTGAGATCTGAGATGAACATTTTGTTGACATGGTCCGGTGTGTGAAACAAGGACAACTGATTATGATTTTGGTGAATATCTGGATCCGCGATCCAACTACTAGAATTTTTAAGGCAATTCTCACCATTGAGAGATAGGGCGAACCCATAATACAACACGATATTATCAAAAAGTTGGACGGATTCGGCATTAAACTTGGTGGACAGGTTGGGTGTGTCGCAAGGACGAATCGAATTGATTTTGGTGAAGATCCGAATCAGAATCTGGGACACAGGAATTATTTAATTTTTATAGGTGATTCTTCACCATTGAGAGAGTAGCGGCCAAAATGATAAGTACTGTACGCTAGATAGTTTCAAAAATGTTTTGGCCCGATATGTTCTCGTGGATCTGCATTAAGGGCCCAGAAGTATGCCTGCTCTCCGAAGTGCCCTTCTATTAAAATTGTAGATTATTCTCCAAAAAGTTTCCTAAACAGCTGAAATTGCGACCCTTATAACGTCCCTTTTTTAGGTCATCTCTTTTGAGCCATGACCTAATAATATGGGTGTCGAGTGTTCCTTCGATCCGTCCGTCACGTTCACAAGAAGTTGAAGCGGGAGATCTGCGTCATTAGTGATCCTGATAGAGGTCAATAGCGTACCGATGGTAATGACTTTCAAGGTCACCGAGGTCAAGTCACGAGGCCTTTGAAGGTGCGGCAAAATGCGATGTTCAAATTCTATCTTCCTCCGCCATTTCTCAAGCGATCTTGAATTGATTGTAGCATAATGAATCTATGGGACAATATCTAAATTTGGTATGGCTGGATTTATCGATATTCACTTTCGTTTTCGTGTCACGTGTACTTCAAAGTTGGCCAAAAATGACGATTTTCAAAATCTATCTCTCCTACATTTCTCAAGCCATCTTGAAGTTTGTTGCTGCATAATGAATGTATGGGGACAATAATAAATTATATGGTTCGGGGCCGGATTTTTCGAATTTCGCTTTCGGTTTTCGCGGTCACGTGACTTTAAAGTTTGCAAAAACTGACCCTACCTTCAGGAGGCTATATACTTCTCTACTGCGGCATGGCTAAAAGTTAGTGATGGCTGTCATTGCATAGCCAGGCTGACCTTGTTTCATGTCATTCGAAAGATACCGATATCTTTGAATCGTACACGTTACGTGACTTTTGAATTTTGCGAAAACTGCTTCATGTAGCTTTGCAAAATGACGATTTTCAGAATCTATCTCCTCCTACTTTTCTTCAGTTATCTGAATGATTGCTGGCCAATGAATCTATGGGACAAATATCTAGATTTGGTCGGGGGATTTCGATATACAGATTTTATCTGCGTGTGATCAATGCAGACCGTAACGTACCTGACATAATATCGATTTCATTTGTTATTACGTGGAAGCACGTATCCTTTGACAGTCAAAACTGAAAAATATGTAATTGTTCGAATATCGCACAGTCGCCATGATGGCTAAATGCGCAATCTACATAAAATAGTTTTATGCAATTAGTCTAGTTTTTCTCGCAGAAGATGACCGTCACTCCCGCCACGGTGTATTATGGTTTTATGCCATCTGGACATTATGGGATTCATCTTTCAACACAACATTAACAAATGTGTCCCCAATGTTCTAATCTTACCATTAGTCTACAGCCTCCATATTATTACCCTTGTGACTTTCATGTCTGAACCTTTGTGTGGCGGATATCCCACCACCTCCCCTGGTGTCATGCGGCCACCCCGTTATGGACAGCCCTCCACTCCCTCCCCTCGTGGCCTGAAGTGCCGCAAGTTTAGTTTAATCTGACCAAAAACTGCCACTAGTGGTTGATGAATAAGCGAAGCAGCTGTTCCCAGGACACTGCTTTTTCTATTAGTATGATTTAATATAATTTCTGTCCATTTGTGTTCTTCGTTGCCCTCTTTCCTTTTTCTGACCACGTGCCCATTTGCAACATGCCCATTAAAACACCTAAAGGTAATTTTGCGCAAATTGCAGTGCCTCCATTTGCGCTTTAAAAAAAACCAATGCTGAATACTAATGCTACACACTGCCCACCAACCACAGCGTGGCTTGTGAGGCCAATCGGTTGTTCCAGTGGTGCCATGCTTCACTTGAGGGCACATCATTGAGTTGTCTTTGAAACTATTATTTTTCAGTTGCACTTTCTGTCAAAAAGCAAGAGGTTGAAGATATTCCCCACGAAAAACCAGACTGAAAGAAGAGGAAGAAATTGGCCAAAGTTTGGAATGTTAATTGCAACAACATGCTTCTCCATGAAACAAAATACTCTAAAATAATACAGACAATCTTGAGATGTCTGCCAGTGCTGTTTGTCACTCGATAGATCAGCTCTTGGTTTCCTCTGGGACATTTCAGTGTGTAGCCAATATTATTAGAACTGTACATTTAGAGGTATCTGTCCTGTTTTTTTTTGCTTTTTTTACTGAAAAAAAGAAGAAAATTCATAACGCGCAGCATTTTCCGAGTAAACACATCCACCACCAGTTTGTTTGCCTGCCACATGCTCTAAGACAATCAGGTGGGAAGTGATTGTGCGTTGAGTCAGGCGCTTAACTGAATTTAGGGACAGACCAGGACAATGCCCCATTTTTTTTTACCAAGAGGGGTGAGAGAGAGGAGCACAACGGTGGGGAAAACAGAGACAGGAGATCTGTGGAAGGGAGAGGGATGGGCGGGGTACACAGGGGTAAACAGATGGATGCGACAGGCGACTTTTCACGGTCCTTGCACGAAGGGACTTTCAGGAAGGAAAGCAGGAATTTATGAAGGAGGTGTTTTGGGGTGGATTAGCGGGGGTAGAAAGATCGTTGTTTGGATGGGGGAGATTAAAGAGATGGTGGTGACAGCTGCTTTTGAAGACCGGGAGGGAGGGATGGGATTGAAGAGAGTGTGCGGAGTTTGTTTCTAAAAGGTTGCGGAAAAAAGAGCAAGTTGAAGGTGAGCAGTGAGTTCTTGATTTGGTAGTTTTTTCAGAAGAGTGTTGATTGGCGACCTTGAGCACCCACCAGAAATATGGGGGAGGGGGGACATGTGCCAGACAGAACAGGGAGGGTGAGCCAATGTAGAGGACGGTCGAAGACAGAAAAGAAGGACCACCGACAATCCTGCGGTGAGGTGAGACCCAACAGACTCAGCCTCATATGTGGGGAGATACCATATGCCTAAATGCCTTTTGGTTTCCACAACGTGAAGCCGAGAAAGGTGAGAGGCGGGAGCCACCAGCCCAGAGGGGAGAGCGGTACTCCTCAGGCTCTGGGATGAAAGCTTTGTATTCTGTCAGGAGCTCAGGTGTGCCAAGGGGGATTTTGCACGATAGAGATGACTCAGTCGCGACTGGCTTTGGAGGCAGCTTGGAAATATGGCTTTCCGAGGAAAAATCGTGCAGATAGTTGAGACGCAAAAGCTTCATAAAGGACTCTATTCAAAGAGGGAGTTGAGAAAGTAGATTTGGGGGGGGGGGGGCGTCCAGATGCGTCCTTTCAGAGAGAACATATGAGATGGAGATTTATCAGTGTTGAAAGACATGTTCCACGTGTTGGACCAGCATTGAGATTTTATCCAGATTGCCAGAGTGAAAAGCTGCTGCCTTGCGCTGAGGGATGACGATTGTACAGCAGAGGGTGGAATCATCTTGCCAAAGAGATAAAGAGGATTGGCCAAAGAGTCAAGCTCATTGATGAAAACCAGAAAAGAACACGGCCCAGAACACTGCCTTTGAGGAAACTCCAGCCCTGGACAGGAAAGATCGGGGATGAGAGATCACATTAAGGCCACACAGGAGAGGAAGCTATGAGCCATGAGTGGAGATGTCCTTTGAATAACCACAGGAAAGGGCTTGGATAAGCAGGGCAGGGTGCCAGGGTGATATGTTGTAGGGAGAGGGCTCTGATTTCCTGTTCTGGCCCATTGAGGATCTCTCATGCCATTTATTGAGAGAGCAGAAACGCATATCTAGGGAGTGACCTGGTTTGAATCCAAATTTGAATTACTCGCCAAAATCTAGTATTGGAGAAGAGGAAGGATTTAATGATCTGAACAGCAATTATGGATTCTGCTAACCTTGCTGTGATTGGGAAAAGGACTGACTTTGGTCTTGTAGATTGCAGGGATCTGTTTTTGCCAGCCTTTTTCATGCAGAGCGGGTAATGTTTCCTGATTTCCAAGCAGATGTCAGATGACCTTGAGCAAAATGAGAGGCGAATAGAACAGAGAGTGAGTGAGCAGCAAGAGCCAGCAGAGTAGGTTTTTAGGACATGATTGCCCTTAATGCCATCCGGACCCGGTTGCAAAATCTGAGTTGAGGATTTTGAACACCAAACTCGCCATCCTTGTCAGGAGAAAACCAGAAAAGGACACAGAGTCCCAGGAACAGCTGGGTGTGACTGGGTTAAGGGTAAGGTTGGGTCCAGAGAAAGCGATTGAGTTATAATGACAAGATTTAGTAAGCAAAGACGGAGTTTAGCATTCAGCCTTTTCATTTGAGTAAGGGAGGGGATGGAGGGGAACATTCATGGTCACCAGAAGCAGAGCAATAGATGGCCACCAGATTTTGAGGAGGAGACAGGTGTGCAGAGTTCAGACTTGAGATTATAAGGTTTTTCGGCCTCTCCTGAGGCGTAGACCACACTTGCTTACGAGCTTTATGGAAGGAAATGAGGGATTGCCTTCAGTTGGAATTCACCTTCCATGAGGCGAAGGCAAGTTGTTTCGGAACAACTTGCCCTTGCCACTAGTTTCAGTTTTTTACCATGGTCGCGGAGGAAGGGTAGGACAACTGAAGACGAGATTGGATAAATTCTGTACATGAGGGGAGAGCAACTTTTCTATGAAAGTATTCCCAGACAGAGTTGATGTCGGAGGAAGTAGTGATGGGGGACCAGTCTGATTATAGATGGCTCTTCCGAGTCCCTGCCAGTCGGCCTGATAGGCCAATCAGCCGCTAAGCTTGGTATCGTGCCAATTTCTTCACTCATTGGGGTCGGGCGGGAGACAAAACCTGATATATGATAGTTTATATCCAATACATACGTATTCCAAAAGTCCCACTCAAATAGCTGCAGTTATTGTTTGTATTTTCATCTTGAAATCGATGCATTCGCCCCGCTACTTCAATTCTGAATTTTCTCCACACGGATCACGTGACGCCCTCGACAGCCAATATATCGCTCCCCCGTGTATCTATTCACCAGTCAAATGTAGCGAACGAATAAGTCAAACGTTTTACCGTCTGTAAGATGGTAAATGCAGAGAGAAAATGTCAACAAATGGCTCGTCCTTAGACGAGTCACGAACGACGTCTTAGCCGAGAGTGCCGGCGCGGCGAGACCAACTTCGATCATGGGCCGATTGTACCCGGAGTGCCGGATGATAAAAGATTCAAGCTACCCCACCTTTCAAGTTACCTCCCGGTAATCTGAAATCGATTCAAGTTACCCCCGCGGGGTAGCTTGAAATCAGATTTCATCCTACCCCCGATTTCAGATTACCCCCCTCAAAAACATTTATTTATGTAGGTTAAATTTACAAAAATAGTAATTTAATTGATAGTGAAAATAACTTAGGCCGAAAAAACTATTGACACGTGACAGCCTTTAAAGAGTTTGCAATGAATTTCATTTTGATTTTATTATGAATGATTTTATTTTAATATTGTTATTAATTGAAATCAGTATTTCTCATAGTTACAGTTTTTGCCACATTTTTATGAAATCCTTCTTCGATATAGTTTATACAAATAGACATACTGGTATATATTTTTAACCAACTCAGACTATATTTACAATAATGGTAACAACGCAATAAAATCAATGTATAAGA